>CM038633.1:4057007-4509507 GCA_021554675.1 Leuciscus idus | reverse complement strand
ATAGATAGATAGATAGATAGATAGATAGATAGATAGATAGATAGATAGATAGATAGATAGATAGATAGATAGATAGATAGATAGATAGATAGATAGATAGATAGATAGATAGAGTCCTTCCAAGTGAAGGAGGTTGTGACACTGTCACACATGACACATGTTTTAACCACTCTATATATTATAATGATTTTATGTATATTAGAGTTTTAATAGGTGTGGCGAGGGGGGAGTGGTTTTGCGGAGTCTGTAGCGGGAGAGAGAGGACGGAGCAGAGCGGAGCGTAAGTAGGTCAAGTGCAGATGATGAACACCTGTGTCTGATTTCAGTAATTGGCGTGGAGAGACCGGATATAAGCCGGCGTGCGGGAGAGAGATATTTTCATTATTGTATGACTTGTTTAAAAACCGTATTCACTTTATAGCCCTTAATCCTGTAATTGTGGACAAATGTGGGCACAGAGGACTCAGGTGTGATCCTATTTTTTATTTATTATAAATGTTATATCACTGTCTTCGATAAAATTTTGTCTATCCATTTATGGTGTGTTTTTTTTATTTTGGGGGTATTTTTTAATATATTTACTTCAAAAAGTACCACATTTTCTATGTATATTATGCTTATTTTTATGTTTTATTTTTTATATTTTTTTAACTACATTAAAATATCATTCCAATTAGAGCTAAAACCTAAAGATGAAGTGACTTTGCTGTCACCTGGTGTCTGATTTTGGTATTTTAAGTTAACAAAAAACAATATCATCAATAGCCACTAGATGGCTATAGTACTTAATGGCTGCATATATAGGCTGAACTCTATCAACCACTGTATAAAATTAATTTGACCTCTTAAGTTTTTGACTATTACAAGTTAAAATTGTAATTTAAAAAAATATATATCTGTGTTAGGTGAGACTATACAAAGATGCCAAAATATGCTTAGATAAATATGAAATTTAATATGAAATATGAAAGGAAGACAAAGTAGTAGATCATTTATCCTTTATTTCAAACACAAAACATCAAATTTAAATAACTAATTAGTACCAAACAGGTAAGAACATACATAAAATAACTAAATAAGTGACCAAAAAAAAAAAAAAAAAAGCCCAGCTTTGTCATAGGCTCATTGAATGCATTGTGTGTGTGTGTGTGTATGAATGTGAGTTTTTGCCATGATGAGAATGTTGTAGAGGATCAGCCCTTCATTTGTGTGTATGTTAGATATGCATTGTATTGGATCTATTGATTTATTTTTACAAAAAAACAAGAAGAATGCTCTAAATTGTTTTTCCCATTCATTTCTATGGGTGCCCATTTTTGACCCAAATACAAGATTAAGGAGGGTTGTTGTTTTTTTTCACCCACTTAACATTGTAGAATTGAGTAAAAAAAGGGAAGTAGATCAAGGGAAGTAATTTTTTTAAATAAATCAAAATTATTTTGCCCACATTTGTCCAGAATACGGTTGTAGGGTTGTTTAATGGTTACTGAATTTATAATAATAATAATTGATTTGGGATTTACAATACAATTATTTTTCTTTATCAACTATTACATGCACAAATAAAAAATTTTGTACATATACACAAACCTCACAGCAACACAAACACAATTATTACACAATAATTTATCCAGCTGACTCTAATATGCAGAAGCAGAAAAAAGTTAAAAAAAAGTGAGTATTCGCTTTATAGGCCAAACTTGAGAAAACGGCACCATCTTGTAAAAAAAAAAAGAAGATTTATTTTAAAAGAAAAGGCCAACAGAACAAAAGTCTGTTAACAAACACTGCATCATTTTATAGTCAAATGGCCCTGAGATAAAAGAAATTGCCAGTTTCAATGTGGAAAGTTTTGTCCTTAAGGTCCTGAGTGTAAATATTTTGTGTACAATGTGGAAAGAAGAATATTCAAATAAAAATACACACTTGTGCCAAAATTGATGCAGTTGACATTAACACAGGAAAAACATATATAAAAAAACCACTGAAAGAGACAAACATGTCCTTAAGGAAACACAAGGGTTAATTTGGTTCTAAACTTTACATTGAAGTGTGATTGATCAATGAGACCCTTTGATTACAGTGTTATTATTGAAGCATAATTTGTAAAACTGTATTAATCTAGAAGCAGAATCAGATTTAACTGTGATTTTCTGCTGTAATAAACAGTTTAACTGGTAAGATCCTCAGAGGAGAAGTTGTGCAGACATTATATAAGAATGGAAAGACAGTCTCTGTGAAGGATGTCCTGAATCTGCGCAGACAGTCTTTAGTTACAGGATCAGAGAATGACACTGTTCCTCTGTCATAGTCCAGCTGAACTCTCACACGCTGAAGCTTCTGTTTAACAGTGAAGACAGTGAAGCGTTTCTCTGGGGATTTTGAGCTGTATTTGCTGTCCATGTACCGCACACACCAGACATTAGAGTCAAAGAAATCCAGTCCCTTCCTTTGGTTTGATGATGCTGTGGTTATTCCAAGACTCCAGAGTGTATTGTCTCCAACCTCCACATCCCAGCAGTGTGTTCCTGAGTTAAAGCCCTCAGATCCCAGGACACATGCACTCCAGTCAAACCTCTCTGGATTATCAGGAAGTGTTTTATCTCCATCACTGAACGACACACTGGTCAGATCAGCAGAGAGTGTGAGACGAGGAGCTGCTGTGTTTGGATCCAGAGTCAACGGAGCTGCAAAGAGAATAACATCAGATTACAGGATGAAATATGATGTAGTAGAAATGTAAATGTAAAACACATATAAAGACTTTGTTGAAAGAAATCATAAACCATGCAATCATAACAATGGTCTCTCAGTTACTGTCAGAATGGATTGAGGCTTCAGGTTTAATATCAGTATTCAATAAACACTATTGTATCCTAATACATAAACATAAACCATGAGGAATAGACTCTTCATTATGAGTTCGCTGTATGATCTGATGATTTTCTGAAATACAGTTCAGATTAACTTGGTAATTCAAGTGATTATGAAATATATTTCTATCAAATGTTAATGTTGTGTGTGTTTATATGTGAACTATCTTCTGCACTGGTGTCAAATCTGCTGAGACTCACTGTGTTGGACAGTTTCCAGCATCTTCTTCCAGACTCTGAACGGCAGGTTACCCAGATAACGCGACACATGAATCAAAGCTCCAGAACTCATCCGTGGATCCGGCTGTGAGATCTGGACTCTGAGGAACATTCAGGAGTCAGAACTGCAGTGAATTTGAGTTCAGATCCACTGAGAGAAGAGATACGAGCAGCTCACTTACCTTTCCATTGAGGCCTTAAAGTTCTGGAAAATATAGAGTTTGAAAACATTTTAATATCTTATCAAACACTCTCATTGTCAATGAGTCTCTCTATACAAGTTGTTTTCTGCACAAAGAATGAAGCCAGATTGATTTGTCACCTTTAGAAACGAGACGTCATTGTCTTTCATCATCTCCTCCATGTCTCTGATTGTGTGTGAAAGAGCTGAGATGTGTGTGTTCATCTCCTCCAGCTTCTCCTTCATCCTCTGCTTCTTCTGCTCCTCTTCCTCTCTTAGTTCAGTGATTGTAGCTTCTTCTTCGTCTCTGAGAAACTGATGAAGCTTCTCAAACTCTTCTTTAATCTGACGCTCTGTGTGCTCAGCTTGAGACTGAAATCAAATCACATTCACTTCAATCATCTCAATCAACACAAATCTCCGATACCCGACATATAACGGATCCAGAAGCAGAAGCTGCTCGTCATTTACAGAAATAATCAACTGGAATTCATTATATTACATATATCAATTTATAACGGTATAAAGTGATCCTCCAGCTGTAATGAAAATGACTCTTGATTCTGTTTCCTCACATTGATGAGTTGAGCTGTTTTCTCAAACTCTCCTTTCTTCTTTTCCTTGTGTTGAAGTTTCTGTTGTAAGGGCTTCAGTGCTGTATTGAGCTCCTCCTAGAATTGAACAATAATACATTAAACACCAGATTACAGTGAAGAGAAGAAAATACAGTGATATGATCATACAATTCTGTGCAAAAGTATTCACCCCCACCCTGATTTCTTCTGTTTTTGTGTAAATCTCATACTAAATTGATTCAGAAATTAAAACTTACCATAAAACAAAGGCAACCTGAGTGAACACAAAGTACAGTTTGTAAATGACTTATTTACTAACTGGGCCTGCGTGATAATGTATTTGGCCCCATAGTTACTAATTCCTCAAATCTCTGAAACTGTATTTATAATGTTGTTCAGCTTGACTAACACAGCCAGTCCTGATCACTGCAGCCCTGTTCAATCACATAAACACTTAAATAGGACTTTTTCAACAGTGTGAAGTTGGTTAAAAGGTCTTAAACAGTAACACATCCAGACTAATTATTGTTCTTTACATGTGAAACAAGAAACATTAGTCTTACCTTGTAAGATGAAAGCACTTCACTGATGGGTCTGAATGTGTGATTGGTGTGTTTCTCTGAGTCTCTGCACACTAAACACATCGGCTGTTTGTCCTCCAGACAGAAGAGTTTGAGTTTCTCACTGTGTAAACTGCAGATCTCCTCAGATCCTGATGAACGTTTCTCATTTCTCTCCTTCAGGAACGACTCACACAAGTTTTTTAATGTGAGATTAACTGGAGGATCATCTTTTGAGGATCTTCTCCTGCAGACAGGACACTCCTGAGTTTTCTTAGTTTTCCAGAACTGTTGTAGACACTCTTTACAAATACTGTGACTACAGGACAGAAAAACTGGAACATTGAAGATTTCATAACAAACAGGACAAATATAATCATCTTCAGCTGCTGAAGCCATTTTCACCGTTTGAGTCTCGCAAACTAAACTTTACTTTCACTTCCTGAACGACGGTTTTCAAAAATGAATCACAATGAGAATCAAAGATCTGCTGTCTGTTCAGAAATGAACATCACAAAAATCCTTCTGTAAAGTTTTTCTCTTTGTTCTCCATTGATTGCTTATTCTTTATTGCTTTTGTTGAGACAAAGTCGGTGTGACAGAAAGGAGAAATAACAAGTCAGTCTCTTCCTGGTTAGTGTTGTAAGAGGGAGGAGTTTAGGATCATCTTTGGGTGTGTAGTGTCCAAACAGGTCAAACAGGAACGTCAGGATTTCTTCAGGTAAAATGTATTCAAAATGGACATGCATTGAAATGTTAAAAAATATTGCTGTAAAACTTTGAATAAAACACAAAAGAACAATTAAAATATAAAACCATTAATCATAAACAACCTCAAAATGCTTATACATGTTTTATTTATTGCTCTTTATTTGTCAGAGAGTTTCTCCAGGTCTGTCATGATCAAATCAAATCAAATTTTCTTTATGTAGCACATAAAAAGAACAGTAGTTGGCCATTTCCAGTCCAAATATCTAAAAATTCTTAAATCAAGATGCATTTACTAGATAAGTAAAATTAGATAAGATATTATGTCTTCTTTTCTGGGGAAATAAATCAAAATTAAGTGAGTTTTTGCTAAAAATAAGCAAAATTATCTGTCCATGGGGTAAGAAAAATAATCTTAATTCAAACAGAAACAAGATTATTTTTCTTACCCCATGGACAGATAATTTTACCCTGGTAATCCAGAGTTCTCACGAGAGCACATGTTGAATTTGCTCAGCGAGTTACTCTGGTGTCGAATAATGATGCTCATTAAATATGCCCCTCGATCTGAGCTGCACCAATCACATCGGGTTATCTGATATAGGCGGGCCAGAGGCGAGCTAAACAGAGGACGACAGCGCTGTGACGTCGAAGTCATTACTAAACATTGCAAGATGGCTATGGATGAACACCAGTTGTTTGAAACGGCTTTGGCCGCTACAATGAACGAGTTAGACTTGGCTTTTTATCTAAAACAGGAACAAAAGACGCCGCTCGAATCGTTCCTTTGCAAGAAGGATGTTTTTGCTGTTTTGCCGACCGGATACGGTAGAGTCTAACCTACCAGTTGGCTCCGCTGGTAGCTAAGCGTTCGGGGATTATTGTTGTGATTGGTCGTAGTGTTAGCCAATTGCATACAGAGAGATTTTCAAATGCATGCTTGGTGCCGCCCCTCGAGCTGGCCGAGTTTCATTAGTCGATGCCAGACCATCAATCTTTTAGATTTAGGTCTGGATTTCCAGGCTAAGATAATTTTGCTTAAACTCACTTAATTTTGATTTACTCAGTAGTTGAACTCAGTAGTTGAACTCAGTAGTTGGCCATTGTCATGATCAAATCAAATCAAATTTTATTTATGTAGCACATAAAAACAACAGTAGTTGGCCATTGTGCTGTACAACAGAATAAATATCTAAAAAAAAAAAAAAAAAAAGAGCGCAAAGGGAGTTTACATCAAAAACCAATCATAAAATTCAACATGAATTTTCTGTCATGCTCAAATCTTTGTCAGTGTAATGGGCAGGAATAAAGATCTGAGCGACTTTGACAAGGGCCAGATTGTTATGGCAAGGTAACTGGCTGAGAGTATCTCTGAAACTCAAGGCTTGTGTGTCGCTCCCGGTCAGCAGTGGTGAGGATTTACCAACGGTGTCCGAGGAGGGATGAACACACACCGGCGACAAGGTGTTGGACACCCAAGACTCATCGATGGACGAGGGCAATGAAGGCTATCCCGTCTGGTCCGAGCCAACAGAAGGTCTAGTGTGGCATAAGTCACACACAACTTTAATGATGTTATGGGAAGAAGAAGAAGTTTTATTTATATAACGCCTTTCCATCGCTCAAGGTCGCTTTACATGGGAGGAATGTGTCACAACACACAGTGCATCACATTCTGCTGCGTATGGGGCCAAAGACCAATCAGAGTGCTTATGATGACCCCTGTCCATCTTCAAAAGAGTCTACAATGTGTATGAACATTAGTTCATGTCCCTGGGAAGCAGCTGATCACAGAAGATGTGATGTCAAGAGCTCCTGTTAAGTGGATTGATAACTTTAGTGATGGCATAAGGCCCAATAAAATGGGGAGCCAAATTTCCGAGTGGGCGCCTGAAGGGGTAAATTGTGTGTGGAGAGCCAAACTCTCTGTCCACACACATACCAGGGAGCTTTGGACCGGCGACGGTTGGCGATACAACGGGTGCATTCCCTGGTCCGGCAAAGAGCTGACCTCACCGTCCTCCAAGTGCGACGACAGCGCAGTATAAAGGCCTGGACCGAGGGAATGGCGGCATCGGGTTATTGAGAGGGAAACAGAGGCTGGTGGTAGCCCAGATAACAAGAAAATGGGGACAGGCCAGTGGACGATGACGGCAGAGAATTATGAGCGTACTCCGCCCATGTCAATTGCTTGCACCAGGAGGTGCCAAACAGCGGAGCATCGACTGAGGTCCTGATTAGCGCACTCAGCTTGGCCATTACTCTGTGGGTGAAACCCTGACTGGCAATCTGTCGGCAGAATTCCCTCCAAAAGTTAGAGACAAACTGGGGTCCCCTGTCCGAAACCACATCAGAAGGAAGCCAGTGAATCCTTAAGACGTGGTCCATGACCGCCCGCACAGTTTCTTTAGCCGACGGAAGCTTAGAGAGAGGTATGAAATGAACCGCCTTAGAAAAATGGTCAACAACAGTAAGAATCGCTGTATTGCCGCTGGAGGGGGGAAGCCCCATGATGAAGTCAAGGGCAATATGGGACCAAGGGCGGGAGGGAATAGAGAGGGGACGAAGCAGACCATCAGGAGGCGAATTACCGGACTTCTGCTGGGCACAGACAGAACACAATGCAAAAAATCTACGCACCTCACGTTCCATGACAGGACACCAGAATCGCTGCCAGCATACACCCCACCCCCGGATGAGCGACCAATTTAGAGGAGTGACCCCAACGAAGAACAGCCGGACGAGCAGACTTAATGACAAATAGCTTCCCCTCAGGGCAACCCCGGGGAATGACCAGAGGCGTCGCAATAGGGCAGGCAAGCCTGGCAATTGCCTGGGGCCCTGCATTTTAAGGGGGCCCCCGAGGACTGATCATTCACACAATCGGAAATGTTAATATAAAGACACAGCAACATCTCTGCATCCCCCTTAGTGGGGCCTCTCTCATTACGCTGGTTATGCTTTTACCGCCTCGCCTCAGCAGCCTTTTTCAAACTGGCGCAGTGCAGCGAGAAAGAGCGTCACGCTTAATGTTCTTGGACCCGGGTCGATAAGAGATCGTGAAATTGAAACGCCCCCCAAAAAAAGGGCCCAACGAGCCTGTCTCGAGTTAAGTCTCTTGGCGGAGCGGATATACTCAGTGGGATGATCAGTCCAGACGATAAACGGACTGGAGGCTCCCTCCAGCCAATGGCGCCACTCCTCCAGGGCCAGCCGAATGGCTAGGAGTTCACGGTTCCCCATGTCATAGTTACGTTCAGCAGACGAGAGCCGATGCGCATAAAACGCGCACAGGTGAACTTTATTTTCAAGAGCCCGACGTCAGGCGCGTCCACCTCAACGATAAATTGACTCTCCGGATCAGACGAAATCAGAATTGGAGCGGACGAGAACAATCTGTTAAGACGCTCAAAAGCATGTTGAGCAGCCTCAGATCATCCATGGCGAAAGCCGTAGAAGTCTCTTTTAACTCGTGAAGGGGGAAACCGTGTTCAACAGCCCACGTCTCATTGAGAAAATTACCCTCAGCCTCGGAGACAATTAAAGCAGTCGCCAATACTCCCCGAACTACTGGCGAGCTCTCTCTTTTACCGAGCATGAGGCGACGAAATGTCCAGTACACCACAGTAAAGGCACAACCTCTTCCGAATACGGCGTTGGCGCTCAGTGGAGGAGAGGTGTACTCTCCCTAGCTACATGGGCTCAGGCTCTGGGCGTGGTTCAGGTGACGCTGTTGGAGTGAATGGGGATCCCCAGAATCCCATGACGTCAGCACGGGCACGTCGACGCAGATCAAAACGTTTGTCAATACGAATGGCTAATTCCACTAGCTCATCCAGGTGTGAGGGAAACTCTCGGGCAAAAATCTCATCCTTCAGCTCCTCATTCAAACCTTCCAATAAGTGTGCCGTGAGTGCTGCTTCATTCCACTCACAGGTGGCAGATAAAGTCTTAAAGTCAATGGCATAATCAGCCGCGGAGTGCCTTCCTTGACGAAGTGCTGCCAGTTGGCGAGAAGCCTCGCGACTGAAGACAGAACAGTCAAAAACCTTCAACATCTCCTCCCTGAATAAATCAAACTGTTCACAGCAATCAGCCCCCGCCTCCCAGACTGCCGCTCCCCAATCCCGGGCTCAGCTCATAAGAAGTGACAGGCTGAAGGGAAAACACCACCTCACACTGGGTAAGAAATGCACGGCACTCAGTAGGCTCACCGGAGTAGCAGGGAGGATTGTTGATACAAGGCTCGGAGGTGTGTCGCGACCCAGACGATGATGGCTGGTCTTGGCGCAGGTGGTGTGACCAGTCAGATCCGACACCTGGGCAACGAGTGTATCCATGGCATGCTTGGCGGCAGCTAATTCCTCGGCATGTCTGCCCAGCATCGCTCCCTGCAGATCAACAGCTGAGCGGATGGTCATCTCGTTTGCTGGGTCCATCATGATTGGTTTATTCTGTCACAGTGCGAAAGGGACCCAAAAGCGAAAGCTGGTTGCAGAGGTTTATTGAGGATCAGATAAATGCAGAGGTCAGGTACGGATGCCCTTCCCATAGGTGAATCTCTAACACGAGATGATGAAAGAGACCATGACGATGTGTCCAGCTGCCCCATGCTCTCATCCAGATTTTTGAAGGAAATCAATGAGATCAGCGGGACTTTTGCCTTCAAAATCAGTCCTGGCAAACATTACAGTCAGTTAATTCTGGTTTTACCCGGGACAGATCGAACAGAGCTCCGTGACTCTGCATTAAGCTGGATAAGGCTGGATAAGGTATTTTTTTCCGGTAGATTTGAAACAATAATTTGTGGGTTGAAAAACTATTTAATCTACAGGAATATATTTTAGTTTATGCAGTTCGCTACAGATGCAGTTAGCTAGCTCTGACTGCTAATAATAGTATGTGCCCTGACCATCCAATCAAAGGATGTGAAAATGCAGACGTTATTGTACGTCTAGATGGCTAGATGGCCCCGGTGCAGTCAAATTGAAATCTGATTGGCTGATTAAATCTGACTGATAATCTGATTGGTTAAAGAAACCGTTTCATTGCCATTCATTTTAAGCTACAGGCGCCAGAACTATCGATTCTGAAGGCCTCAAGGCAGATTTCTTTGACCCTGGCACCACATGATGGCTGAAATATGATTGGATAAAAGCTCTAACATAAATATACACTACTGGAAGCAGCGCAAACAAGAGAAAAGCTATGGAATTAAGAGAATCTACTATTGGGAATAATTGAATACACATTCATGGAAAAAAATGTATTAAAGCACAAGTCAGTGATTCTGATAGTGTTTAGGCCAGCAGAGAAGGTGACCACAGAGAATCCGGACCTCTGTTTAACGTCTCATCCGAAGGACGGTGCTTGTTACAGTATAGTGTCCCCATCACTATACTGGGGCGTTAGGACCATACACAGTATAAGAAATGGACACAGCGACCTCATAGACTTCAACAGAGAAAAATGAAGTCAATTAGAAGCACTCTCTTCCTGATGGCTGAGCGTACTGCGCAGACTCAAACTGAGCTTGATGACGTAGATGTGACGTGAGCAACCTGTCTGACAGTTGCAAGTCTTCTAGTAGCTGTGCCAAGAGAAATCTGAATCATTCCCTTCCGAATCTTGCAGAGACGGAGAGCGTGAGTAGGAGCTGTCCATCAGCTAGGAGCAGGAGCAACTTTATGACTCTCTATGAGCTTCTCCGTTGACTTTATCAGACTTTATGCATCCATGTCCCCCTGATTGCCTGTGAGCTTCTACTCCAGTCTATACAGAAATATCTCTACCGTGCGACAGAGAGTCGCGTGGTTATGACGCAATCGTTAGCCATTTTTTACAAAAACTGCTTCTACGGGGCCATAACGTAAGATACAAGGTAATGGAGCATTTTATACATTGTCGTGTTTCTTTAGAAATAAACAATGGATAAATATAGTCTTTAAACGCCTCAGATGTAAAGTTATTCACTGTCAAAGTGACGCCAAAATGAATGGGAGTCAATGGAATGCTAACAGCAGGTGATGGCTTGCTAACCAATGGATGCCCCCATAGAAGGTACGCTTTCCGGGTGCTGGACTACCCCCTTGGTTAGGACCCACACAGACCACAGGGTGAACAGCGCCCCCTGCTGGCCTCACTAACACCTCTTCCAGCAGCAACCTGGTTATCCCAGAAGTAGGGTTGGGTATCGAGAACCGGTTCCATTTTAGAACCGGTAACAAATTTCCAAAAACCGGGTATTCGATAAGACGCACGCATTACGATTCCTCTTATCGATTCCTGACTATCCGTTATTTCAAATGTAGGCGCGCGGCAAGCACGCTCATAATAGAAGCGCCGTGGGCGCGACGAGCATACGGTGCGTGGCGCTCGTTTTTGCAGGCGGGCAATTCTTAGACTACGGGCACTTTCATGTCCTTTGATCATATTTTATAAAAAACATTTAATTTTGAAAAATTAACACTTTCATAGTTAAATTTACAATGAAAGTACTTTAGGAACTTTTTACCGGTAGTCTACGATGATTTTTTACCTTTTTAAACATCATTATACATGCAAATATTGCTGTTTTGTGCTTGTCCCACACCCAGACTTCTGATCTTCAATAATGAAAAAGAAGTGTAAAAAAAATATTTATCTATTTTTTTTTATATGACTGAATAAAGTATCAGTAAAAGAATCAAAACATAATTGAGGTATTTAAGGTCAGACAACTATTAATGTGATTTTATATACAAAATGTAGTTGTCCCACAGTATTGCCGTAATTTCCACCACAACACTGTAATGTCCCTTTAAAAAGTTTTTTTTAAAGATTGTTTGGATAGTTTCTATGGAGATGAACAATGACATCACAGCACATGTCTGACATGGAGGAGATTTTAAATTTATTCAGCAACTTGGAGAAGAAAACTCAAGGTAAATGTTGCTTGAAATGAAAATATTTTTATTGTATGTCCTTTCCAAACATGGCGTAACAATAAATGAGTTTGTAAATACATTGATGTATTTTGCATGCATGCAATGCTAACTACCAATTCATAGCTAATCTGTAATACTAGCTTGGATTTTTTTACAAAATACTGTAGGATTGTCATTTCCACCACCGTCATTTCCACCACATTACCTTCTTGGGTGGAAATGACAAAGGTGAGGTGGAAATGACATTTATGCTTACAAGGTGCAATTCATAGATTGAGTGGCTGCATATGAATATTTTATTATTATTAGATAATAACTTATCTTTTTAATAAAGTTTTATTACAATTAGAATGTTACAATTACAATTTATGCGTAACTTACATTTTTTTGTGACTATTTGTGGTTAAAGTTGTTTACAGTAAGACTGTAACTGTTCATCTGGTTATGGAACCAAACAGACTAATGACTAATGATTTGTTAAATGGGTTTCAAATAAATGTTTTCTGTTATTCTACATGGACGTCCATTCATTGTCATTTCCACAACACCCAGTCATTTCCACCACCTCATAACTTTTTAGAAAATATGTACAAAATTCGAATCACTCATTAAAAATGTCTGCATAGTTTATGGGATAATGTTCCACTTAATGTAATAACACAAGTAGTTATTTTTCTGAAATGTATCTAACCAATGCAATATTATATTTCAGGTTGTGGTGGATGTAAGCTTTGTGTTTGGGCCTCTTAATTAATTTACTTAATCCACAAATCTATGGTAATTGCAATATAGGTATAAATTGGTAAAACTATGTGTGAAAGTGCTCTTACACTGTTAAGAAATTATGTATATCATAATAATTTTAAATAATAATCAAATATTTACATGTGATGGAAATTACATTTGTTCAGTGCGGATCGGAAAATATGTCAAAAAACACCAATTTGTCTTATAATGTAAGTGCGTTCTCTTATGGATCATTAAACTAGACTAGTTATATTTAACTGTTAGACTGTGACAATTTTGATTTGAACACTTTTTTTGACCTCAAGTTCACAAGGCCAAAAGTGCCCGTAGTTGAAGAACCACCGAGGCGCGCCTATGCCTCGGCGAGATGAAAACATCTCAACTTTTCAGAATGGCGCAAGCGGTGCGCAGGTCAAGTGACAAAAAACAACCGACCTTTTTGTAACATCAGCTCGGCTGAACAGCTGATCATAGCTGAACAGGGCGGGTTTTTATTTCTCATCTCCATAAATATATCTAGTAGTAGCCTAGTAAATGGTTGGTTGCATAGCAACGACAGACGCCACGGGAGCGCAAGTGCTTGTGGAAAGAAGGAGAAAACGGCGCGGCCGTGCTTTTCCATGCATTTTTAGACGCGATATGTGAATGGTCCCTAATTCAGGAATCTATGTGGCTTAAAATAATTTTTGTTTTGTTTAAAATGGAGATCACGATTACATACATCAGACAACTACTCAGAATAACATGTTTAGTATAATAGTCTATTTTTTTTTTTTAAAAACTAGTTTGAATAATTAATTCAAACACTAATTAATTCAGTGTCTGATAAATACTGATTCACCGTTTTTGAACGAATCTCTCGAGTCTTCTTCAATAAATAATTCAATAAAAAAAATAAAAAAAACAGTCGATTTTTGCCACCTACTGCTGGAGTAATAATGTAATCAACACCTTTATATGAAGAGACTCCTTTCACTTTAGCCATTTTATTGGTTATTACTTAAAATTGGCAAGAATAAAAGGTAGAAATATTTATTCTTCAATTATTCGCCATTTTTTCTCCCTCCAAAAAATATTGGAATCGGAAACAAGAATCGATAAGAACCGGATTCGATAAGCAGAATCGGAATCGGAACCGCTAAAAATGAAACGATACCCAACCCTACCCAGAAGTCTCCCATCCAGGTACTAACCAGGCTCAACCCTGCTTATCTTCAGTGGGCAACCAGTCTTGGGCTCCAGGGTGATATGGCTGCTGGCATTGTGTTCAGCTGTGCGAGAGCGCACGTGAAGGCAGAGATGTATAAAGTTCTAGAGACCCAGACTTGAGTAAAAGTACAAGTGCTCTATCAAAAAAAGTGACTTGAGTAGAAGTTGAAGTGCTCTTTAAGCACCACACTTAAGTGGAAGTACTAAAGTATTCAACATTTTTTGTACTTAAGTATTGCAAGTAGCCTAGTTTATTTTAAAATTGACTAAAGTATGTCACATGATATGTCTCTTCTTCATGTGTCCATATATGGACTAAATGTGCATAGGGCGCCCTCAGGCTGCCAGTGTGGATTGAAAACACAGTACATCAGAGTATCCAGCGCTCATAATGAGTACATTGGCACATTTGGGTATAAATTCAATAAATAGTATTCCTCTCTATAGAAATCTGAGGTAAACCTATGAAAAACCTATGAAATAAATTATAATTATAAACAAATTATTGATAAATCTATCAATATTTGTAAAAATCTGCTAATTTTTTAGCTAAAAGCCCTGAGGGACGTTGTTTTGTCAAGCGCTTTCATGACGACCGCACAGGAGTTTTTTTCTGATTGGGAGCGGCTTACGCTCATAATTCATATTAAAGGTATCGACTCATTTTTTCATTACATAACTCCTGACACAAATTAAGACATGAATTTCTCAGA
This sequence comes from Leuciscus idus, assembly GCA_021554675.1. Classification (NCBI taxonomy): domain Eukaryota; kingdom Metazoa; phylum Chordata; class Actinopteri; order Cypriniformes; family Leuciscidae; genus Leuciscus; species Leuciscus idus. The sequence continues at coordinate 4,494,796 of CM038633.1, read as the reverse complement.
ATAAAATAGTGGTCAAATACTGAAACTTGAGTCTTACATCGTTTTAATGATGTATAGTTTGTCAAGGTAATAACATTAAATCTTAGTAACTTTGAACTATCTAAACAAAGAACGATTCAGTGCGTCGGCGTCCTCGTTAAGGCTAACATCACTTCATTCTATAATGAATTGTCTTTCACAAATGAAAACATGGACTCTAAGTAGGGCCAGGGGTGGTCTCCTTCCTCACCCTCACTGCCACGATCACTCGAAGTTGAAGGTGTTGAAGGTTGTGTTTCTGGTTCTTCCATCTCGAAACAAACTAACAAAGCTCAAGTGTTCTCAGTAGAAGCAGCAGAGCGAAAGGCAGAACGGGAGCATGCACAGTCTTCTTGATCGCTTGATTAGCTCAATGATGAGCCAGCTTCATCAAACCTGGTGACAGAGAGCCATCTACCGCTCTGGCAGTGATAATGTGGGTTTGGAATGATTCATAACATTTCATTATCATTGTAACGAGTAACGATGCAGCACATAAAAAAATTATTGGAGTAAAAGTATTAAACTCGTCGAAAATATGTACTTAAGTAAAAGTAGAAGTAGGAGGATAAAAAATACTCTAGTAGAGTACAGATACAGCCTTTTAGTACTTCAGTACAGTAGTGAAGTAGTTCTACTTCGTTACTATACATCGGAGAAGAGAAACAACCCAGCCAGCAATGACATGTGGGGCCCAGATGAGGGCTTCATGGGCGGCAAATGTGGGCCCCATTATGGGCTTGCACCCGGGATCCACATTGGGGCAAGCCGTGGAAGCCCAGACATACTAAAAGTGGGACCTGTATGGGTACTGCATGGGTCTTAATTGGGCAATTCATGTCAGACCCATTTGGGCCCCACCTGCCCAAATGGGTCTAAAGTGGGCTTGCACCCGGGATCTACCCAGATGGGCTTTAAATGGGCTCTGTAAGAGTCTTATGTGGGTCCTAACTGGGCAATTCATGCCAGACCCATTGGGGCCCCACCTGCCCAAAGGGGTTTAAAGTGGGTTTGCACCCAGGATCCAGCCGTGGATGCCCAGATGGGCTTTATAGGGGGTACTATAAGGGTGTTATGTGGGATCTTAACCGGGCAATTCATGACAGACCCATTTGGGCCCCACCTGCTTAAAGGGCGTTTAAAATGGGCTTGCACCCGGGATCCACATGGGGGCCAGCCGTGGATGCCCAGATGGGTTTTAAGTGGGACCTGTAAGGGTCTTATGTGGGTCTTAACTGGGTAATTCATGTCAGACCCATTTGGGCCCCACCTGCCTAAAGGAGTTTAAAGTGGGCTTGCACCAGGATTCAACCGTGAATGCCCCTATGGGCTCAAAGTGGGCTCTGTAAGGATCTTATGTGGGTCCTAACTGGGCAATTCATGCAAGGCCTATCTAAGCCCAGCCATGCCAAATGGTTTAAGGAAACAATCTAAGAAAAACTAAAAACGAAGAATGAATATAAGTCCAAGATAAATACAAGACACTTGACGCTTTGAACTGCAAGAAATATATTGTTAAATTAAACAACAAAAGTGATCTTTAAAAAACAATTTAAATGTCACAACATACCGGTAAACAAATCAAAAATATATTAAAAAAAAAATCTCTGAAAAAAAAAACCTCTCTCCAAAAAATACATTAATACAAAATTGTTACATCGAACAACAAACTTAATCTTTAAAAAAACTATTTAAATGTCACAACAAACTCTCATTCGCTTTGAGAGGAAACGAGCTTTCCAATAAGGTATAAAATGACATACTTTAGTCATTTTAAACCATTTCAAAAACCGATACCGATATTTACCGATATCGGCCGATAATATCGAGCATCCCTAGTTATTTGTCTAAATATGTGTTTCTGCCCCAAGGGACAGGCGTCTGGGACTGGGCTATTATTTGAAGTGTTACGGTAGGCCTGCAACTTTTCTGAGAGTCCACTAATCAGCATAATTCAACACAGCGTAAACTTTGACCTATTTTGATGTTTTTTACATTTTTGGGAAGTTACATTTTTCATTTTCTGCACGACTAACAAAAATGACTGATGGATTGTTTTGGCAAAAGATCTACATGTATGCAATGTTTGTTCTTTGGTGACTAGCGTGACTTGAAATGTATTGAGTTACAATTACTCAATCTCAACATGCTTGATTAGCCTACATGTAGAGTTACTGCAAGTTACTAAAAATTGTACAGTAAGTAATTACATAACTCAATAGGCCTACATAGTTACTTTGCACCTCTGCCATGCAGGACCTGTTAAACAGAGCTTGACTAGATACCGGCTAAAGACAGAAAATAAACATGCTTCACACAGGTTGCAGTGAGAATACACAATCAATTGTTTATTGGTACAGGTGCAGCTTGAATAGAACATCACATGGCATGGTCACATATGAAAAAAACCTGCATGGTTCATATACTGCAACCATATATCTTCCTTACTTAAATCGGACAGAATTACCTTCTGTGTTTCATATAAGGCCAATATATGTCCTATACAAAATCAGACCGATTATGGCCCATTTCATACTAAATAGCACACATAAAACTTGTAGGTTTTTTTTGCATTATATATGAATACTGTTAAAAGACTTATATGAGTTTTACATGACAAAAGTATGCAAAAGTGTATGGTATTAGTAGAAACATATAAAACTCATATAACATTCATACAGGGTTTATACAGAGATTCTTAAATTGAATTTACTACCTTTTTACCACCTATTTTACTACCATCACAATATTTTTACTACCAACACGGCTTCAAACTTCAACTGTGTTAAGTAAAGTGACAAGTAAAGACATGAAATATCTTTCCAAAATGAATTAATAACATATTTAATCACAATTTAATGAGGCAATTATAACTTTTTTTAGTGAGGGCCAAATACAGAAAAATAAACAAAGGGCCGGGCCACACACTAGAGGTGACATATTGACACAATACACAATACTGTATTTTTACAACCTGGCTATAAAACGCTATAAATCCATCCATATTTTTTCCCAAAACGCTATAAATCCATCCATATTTTTTTCCAAAACGCTATAAATCCATCCAGATTTTTTTTTAAAACGCTATTAATCCATCCATATTTTTTTTCAAAACGCTATAAATCCATCCATATTTTTTTTCAAAACGCTATAAATCCATCCATATTTTTTTTCCAAAACGCTATAAATCCATCCATATTTTTTTCCAAAACGCTATTAATCCATCCAGATTTTTTTTCAAAAGCTATAAATCCATATTTTTTCCCAAAAAATTGTCTTTTTAAAAAGTATTTTGTCTTTTATTTCGTGTTTGCATTTGAGGAAAAAAACATGTTATGTAGCCTAACCGTTCGTTCTCCATTAAGGATGCTTTTAAAACTTTCACAGAGACATCAAACAGAAAACACAAAGCCTCTCTTTGAAACGAATTTCGTTTTGTATTAATTTTATCTTAATTTTAATCCATGTTTCATTATTTTGTATAATCACAACACGTTCAGACATGAACCGAAACTCAGCGTATAGGTAAGCCTAGGCTACTCGCCTCACAGACCTAAACAAATTAGAAATATCCTATATCTATTATCTACAGAAAGCTTGAAATTTCTACTTTTAAACAGAACCATTCAAAACTAAATAAAAGTAGGCTATAGGCTAATCCGTAAGAAATGCATTTTTCTCCGGCGCGTTCACTACTGCGAAGATCGCGAGTCAGTGTCAACTTCATCTTTGCAGCTGACACAGAAACACTTGTTTATTAATAAACAATTAAAAAGTCATAATATTTTTTTTTTTACAGCGTTTAGGTGCCGTTTATATGAACGCGTCACCACTACATGAGAGAGAGAGAGAGAGAGACACACACACACGCAAGGTCTCTCCCTCTCTGCCGAGCGCTCGCTACACGGTTTGCATGCGCGCTTTTGCTCGCTCGCTCGCTCTAGATTCGCAGGAGATTTTAACTAATTTCCAGGCATCATAACATTACAAAAGGCAATTGTAATATTTTTTTATTACTATTTTGGTATGATGAACATTCACCCGCCAGTGTGGCGGATAGCCTTTTGAGATTTACTCGCCAAACGGAAAATCTAACCGCACTTGGCGCTTGGCGGGTGTTAATTTCGGACCCTGGCTGCAGGCCAATAAAAAGGCCGAAGTTTGGACACCCATGATATAGACCCAGTTAGATGGGGCTTCGGAAATTTACTACCTCGTCAGATGACGTTTACTACTTTTTACTGGCCTTAATTTGGCATAATTTAATTTACTACCTTTTACAACCCCACGGAAACCCTGTCATATATAAATTATTTAAAGTTCTTATATTGAATCAAATGCTATTCAAATTAAAGTCATATAGAATTTATACACATTTTGTGTCATTTATTTATGTGTTTCATACAGATTTCATGTTTTGATGACCAACATCTGATTCACTTATATGCAGTTGCCAATTTTTTAAAGGGATACTCCATTTTAAAAGGAAAATTCTGTCAACATATACTCACCCTTCATGTTGTTTCAAACCTGTATGAATTTCTTTCTTCTGCTGAACAGAAAGGAAGATATTTAGAAGAATGTCAGTAACCAGACAGTTTCTGGTCTCATTGACTTCCATAAACTGTCTGGTTACTGACATTCTTCTAAATATCTTCCTTTCTGTTCAGCAGAAGAAAGAAATTCATACAGGATTGAAACATGAGGGTGAGTATATGATGACAAAATTTTCATTTTAAAGTGGAGTATCCCTTTAAATTGTACAGTGCAGAAGCCGGTTCGAGGATTACTGTCAGAATATCACTGATCTTTATGAAGACTGTTAATTTTCCTACAGGGTTTGAAAGAGCAGTTATAAAGCAATGAGTATTTACATTAATTGTGAACTGTCTGGGCCTGTTGTTTGTCAACAAATCATAACATATTGCAAATGAACAAAGTTGAGTCAAATATGTTTCTAGAACAGTGATTAAAATGTTGAAAATTGGCTGGAATATGTGACATGAACTCTGGTGGTGATGCACTCTAAAAACTTTTAAAGGGTTAGTTCACCCAAAAATGAAAATTATGTCATTAATGACTCACCCTCATGTCGTTCCAAGCCCGTAAGACCTCCGTTCATGTTCGGAACACAGTTTAAGATATTTTAGATTTAGTCCGAGAGCTTTCGGTCCTTCCATTGAAAATGTATGTACACTATACTGTCCATGTCCAGAAAGGCAATAAAAACATCATCAAAGTAGTTTGTGTGACATCAGTGGGTTAGTTAGAATGTTTTGAAGCATCGAAAATACATTTTGGTCCAAAAATAACAAAAACTACGACTTTATTCAGCATTGTATTCTCTTCTGGGTCTGTTGTCAATCCTCGTTCACGACTCCGACTACGCTGCTGACGTAAGACGCTGCTGACGTGTTATCTGGTGCGCCCGAGCTTCGTTTACAGTCTGAGGGAGACGCACGCTGTATTCAAGCTATTCTACATTGTTCCTCTGTGTCGAAATCCGTAGACATGTTTGCGAAGATTGTTTTGTTTACAGTGAGCGTCTGTAAACGAAGCTCGGACGCACCAGATAACACGTCAGCAGCGTCACTGCGGAGTCGTGAACCTGGATTGACAACAGACCCAGAAGAGAATACAATACTGAATAAAGTTGTATTTTTTGTTATTTTTGGACCAAAATGTATTTTTGATGCATCAAAACATTCTAACTAACCCACTGATGTCACATGGACTACTTTGATGATGTCTTTATTACCTTTCTGGACATGGACAGTATAGTGTACATACATTTTCAATGGAAGGACAGAAAGCTCTCGGACTAAATCTAAAATATCTTAAACTGTGTTCCGAAAATGAACGGAGGTCTTACGGGCTTGGAACGACATGAGGGTGAGTCATTAATCATTTTTGGGTGAACTAACCCTTTAATATGATTTACTCCATTTTTTTGGTATAACATTTTTACACTTAGAATATTGATTAGATTTTTTTAGCAGTGAAATCAATTACATACACTGTATTAACTGAGTAAATGTAAGTAAAACAAATTAAATAGATCTGAGTAACTGCATTTGGTACATTAACAAATAAAATTGAGTAGAAATAATTGGGGGGGAAACATTTAAAAACAAATATTTATGAGTAATATTAACTGTGTTTATATGCCAGTAATGTTAACTTTTTTATTTCCTCTAAACCTTTGTAAAAATATTCCATACAACCACCGGTATAACTACATGACATTGGCCTTTATTGTCGAGGAGTAACGTTAGCCTACAGCAATACAGCATATGTTATACTATTTTTAACACGTATACAATATTGCCTACATTTAAACTAATGAAAGAAACATTTTCGAAGTAAAAATTAAACTTTTAGGCCTAAACTTTCAAGTAATTCAAGTGTAATCAACCGGTCTGTTATCCAATATCCACCGGATCAGCGCTGTTTCCCGTGCCGGAGATGGACTCGCCACTGCGGGGGAACCTCTAACTTTACACCGCCGGCCTGCGTCACTCACGGCCGAGAGATGCTGCGACGCGACTGACTCAATCACCTGCCAATAAACAAACAGTGCACAGTTCTGAGGACAGTTTATCATCCAAATTAGTTATATTCTTTATCTTTAGGAATATAGTCGTGTGTTTTTTATGCAAGGCGTTACCAATCATGCGAAAAGACAGGCGCGAGTCGACACTCGTTTAACTCGTTTGCGTCTCTGTATGTTCTTTCGCATTAAATAAAATGATTTAAAGTACATTAATGATTATACAGATAAAATAAAACATACACACACCTGAATTTCACAGAGGAAATGCACCAATTCTGCGCCGCTGGGAAGAGAAGAGGACTCGGAGAACTGTGCTGGACTGGAGAGAGTGAGAGAGTTCAAACAGCGCGCGCTCACTCAACCGTTGAGCTGTCGTCACGTCAGAGGGTGGGGGAGGGGTGCATTGTTTTAATTGAGTAAACTTAATCAATTTCTTATGCGTGTTAAATTATATTAATAATATTGATTTTATCTAAGTAATATTTGTGGTTCTTGAAACAGATTAGTTTAATTATACATTCTCAAATATTGTGATGGAAATTTCACAAATATATTAGCTCAGTGTATTTTAAATAAATAATTGGTTAGTCAAATACTAAATTATTTTAGTGAAAAACTTCAAACTTAGATATAACTGTAAATTTCAGAAAAAATTAATTGTTGGAGTTTTAGTCAATTATTCCAGTATGTTCAACTCAAACTATCAAGTAAATGATATTCAGAGATTTTATTAAGTTAATAAAGTTAATTATTAATGTGATATTTACTAAGCCACTGAATTATTTTTTAGAGTGATACGCATACGAATCATTTCGACATTTAGGAAAGTTTTATGTTTGTAGGTTAAGAATAGAACTGTTGTATAGTAGTACTGTGATAAAGTTTAGAGAAATTGTCACAAATGAAAATGAAATCTGGTGATGCAGGATTTAAAATGAAAACTATCGATATGTGAAATATGCAACTGTATCTTGTAGAACACACTCTAATAAATGTGTGCTTGTGTGTGTAGTTTAAATGTTGTGTTTCATCTAAGGCTGATTATACAGTATATACAGTAACCATGATTGACTACAGGCATAGGGCTTGACTTAGGACAAGATAAGTACAGCCTTATACTGATTGGTAAACTGCACTGTTTTATACACGTCCATGCTGGACATTCATATTAAATTAGCATTATTTTCCTATGTTTTTACATCATGAAAATCTATATGGCTTTAGTTGTATGTAGGACATATATGACATAATATGATTAAAAATACATTAATATTATGCAATTTATATATGTGGTTTTTGCAGCATATATGTCCCTTACAATATTCTGTTGGAACATATAAGAATCACAGGTGTTTTTAGCAAACCTTTTCCATATGGGAAACACACCTGAGAGGAATCCACAATAATTGGGAGCATACTCATTAACCAATCAATCAATTAACAGGACCCATGTGTTCCCAGTTCAAACCCATGGCCACTTGGCCCCATAAAAATGCCATGCAGGACCCATATATGTGTTCCCAGATCAAACCCATGCCCACTCGGCACATAAATATGCCATGCAGGACCCATATATGTGTTCCCAGATCAAAACCATGCCCACTTGGCCCATAAATATACCATGCAGGACCCATATATGTGTTCCCAGTTCAAACCCATGGCCACTTGGCCCAGAAAAATTCTATGCAGGACCCATATATGTGTTCCCAGTTCAAACCCATGGCCACTTGGCCCATAAAAATGCCATGCAGGACCCATATATGTGTTCCCAGATCAAACCCATGCCCACTCGGCACATAAATATGTCATGCAAGACCCATATATGTGTTCCCAGATCAAAACCATGCCCACTTGGCCCATAAATATACCATGCAGGACCCATATATGTGTTCCCAGTTCAAACCCATGGCCACTCGGCACATAAATATGTCATGCAAGACCCATATATGTGTTCCCAGATCAAAACCATGCCCACTTGGCCCATAAATATACCATGCAGGACCCATATATGTGTTCCCAGTTCAAACCCATGGCCACTTGGCCCATAAAAATGCCATGCAGGACCCATATATGTGTTCCCAGATCAAACCCATGCCCACTCGGCACATAAATATGTCATGCAAGACCCATATATGTGTTCCCAGATCAAAACCATGCCCACTTGGCCCATAAATATACCATGCAGGACCCATATATGTGTTCCCAGTTCAAACCCATGGCCACTTGGCCCAGAAAAATTCTATGCAGGACCCATATATGTGTTCCCAGTTCAAACCCATGGCCACTTGGCTCATAAAAATGCCATGCAGGACCCATATATGTGTTACCAGATCAAACCCATGCCCACTCGGCACATAAATATGTCATGCAAGACCCATATATGTGTTCCCAGATCAAAACCATGCCCACTTGGCCCATAAATATACCATGCAGGACCCATATATGTGTTCCCAGTTCAAACCCATGGCCACTTGGCCCAGAAAAATTCTATGCAGGACCCATATATGTGTTCCTAGTTCAAACCCATGGCCACTTGGCCCAGAAAAATTCTATGCAGGACCCATATATGTGTTCCTAGCTCAAACCCATGGCCACTTGGCTCATAAAAATGCCATGCAGGACCCATATATGTGTTACCAGATCAAACCCATGCCCACTCGGCACATAAATATGTCATGCAAGACCCATATATGTGTTCCCAGATCAAAACCATGCCCACTTGGCCCATAAATATACCATGCAGGACCCATATATGTGTTCCCAGTTCAAACCCATGGCCACTTGGCCCAGAAAAATTCTATGCAGGACCCATATATGTGTTCCCAGTTCAAACCCATGGCCACTTGGCCCATAAAAATGCCATGCAGGACCCATATATGTGTTCCCAGATCAAACACATGCCCACTTGGCCCATAAATAAACCATGCAGGACCCATATATGTGTTCCCAGTTCAAACCCATGCCCACTTGGCTCATAAAAATTCTATGCAGAACCCATATATGCATTCCCAGTTCAAACCCATGCCCACTTGGACCATAAATATGCCATGCAAGACCCATATATGTGTTCCCAGATCAAACCCATGCCCACTTGGCCCATAAATATGCTATGCAGGACCCATATATGTGTTCTCAGTTCAAACCCATGCCCAATTGGCCCATGCCTGTCCCTTATGGGGCCCATGTAATCAGCTCATATGGGCTTCCTATGTGGGACTCATACTACAAAACCTACATGGGACCCGCTGATTTCACCCAGCCAAAGCCCATGCCCACACAGTACCCATGGAACCCGAACTTAACCCATCTGGGCCCCACATGTCATTGCTGGCTGGGAAGCTGAGGAATCAAACTTGACTCCTGACAGTGCAGAGCTTGCCAGCCACAGAAACAAGGCTGAAACAAATAGTTGAAGAACAAAAAGCTGACTCCCTGTTTGAGAAAATCCGTCAGTACTGCCAGTCTGGGTGGCCAGAGAAAAGTCACCTGCAGAAAGAGCTGTGGCCATATTGGCAAGAACGAGGGCATTTTTCCATAGTGGGAGACCTCCTTTTGAGAGGACAAAAGGATTGTCATACCCAGATCCATGTGGCAAGTGATACTGAAAATTTTTCATGCCGTTGGAGAAAATGCCGGGATCTGTGGTGTCGTGATTCGGAGAATCCGGGCTACATAAAATAATCTATTTTGTGTTCGGTTACCTTTGCCGGCAGTGTTCAGTAGACACACCCATCTTAATTTTTATATATCACCTATTCTGGTCGAAAAGACCCGAAACATTAAAGATAATGTTGAAAGTATTAATTAATGCACATACATACACACACTACCAGTCAAAAGTTTTGGTTTGGTAAGATTGTTTATGTTTTTAAAAGAAGTCTCTTTCAATTATTTGATCCTTCAGAAATCATTCTGATATGATGATTTGCTGCTCAAAAAAAAAATTCATTATTATCAATGTTGATGAATAGAAAGTAAAAAAAAAGAAAAAAAAGAAAACAGTATTTATTTGAAATATAATCTTTTGTAACATTATAAATGTCTGTACTGTAACTTTTGATCAATTTAATTAATCCTCGATGAATAAAAGTGTTGATTTATTTAAAAAAACTCTTAAAAACTCTTACTGGCCCCAAACTTTTGAACGGTAGTGTATAATGTTCAACATTCAACATTCAACATAATCATAAATGTTTCTTGAGCATCAAATCATCATATTAGAATGATTTCTGAAGGATCATGTGACACTGAAGACTGGAGTAATAATGATGCTGAAAATTCAGCTTTGATCACAGGAATAAATTACACTTTATATTCACATAGAAAACAGCTGATTTACAGCTGATGAGCAGAAGAGACTTCTTTTAAAAAATCTTACCGATCCAAAACTTTTGACTGGTAGTGTATGTTATAAAAACACAATGCATTAAAATGCGTTAATGCAGTGCATATTTTTTTTCAATTAGTGCAATTCAACAAGCTTTTTTTGCTTCAAAAACATTTGCCATTACTTCACTTCCATAGACTGTAGATCACAGTTATGTTCTAGTTCCTCATTCCTGCTCCTATATCATTCAATTATATATTTTATTGAACCACTATTTCCAATGAAAGGTGATTATCTTCATATTTTTTCTTGGAGTGGATCAACTAAGAGCAAAGAAACAACCACAGATGAGCTACAATAGCAGACAGAGCTCTACTACTAAACTCTTAAGACTTATTAGTTCATTTCCCCAACATTGCTCTGACACTTAAATACAGTGATGGACTGATTCTCTAAAGCCGATGACAGAAGATCAACTCTGAGGTTATCTATATATCTCAAAATCTAATGACACCAGATTCAACTGATGATCACAAAAGTAGGAGTCGTTTTTCTTGTATTAAAGAAGGACAAATTAGTTTTTAAAACCGAAAGCCCCATTAGTTTTCCATCAGTCTCTTCACGACGTACATAATACTCTTCCACCCTCATATAGGGATCAAACTACATCATTTTTTTAAAGAGAAAGGGGCTCCAAACAGTCCTTTGTGGGCTTTGTCTGTTTGGATTCCCGCCACAGCTTTCTAAAGCGGAAACACAGGGCACTTGCGTCATTTTACGGGCTCAACTCTTGATGTGATCTACACACCATAGACTGAGAGAAACAAACCGTCTCGATGATTTGAAGATCGACGGATGTGGGCGTGTCTTTATGCGAGACGCGTCACTAGCGCCGCCCCTCAAGTGTCACGTGACCTGGATGTTGACGTACACTGCGGGACGTTGGCGCGGTTTAATCCAAACCCGGCTGCTGTTCATACGCGCGGTTTATAATTTTCACTTGAAGAAATGTCTGAACAGCAAAGATACAGCTACGAAAACGACTGCAAACCTGACGAAAACAGGTAAGAACTTCAAACCTTGGTGTGTGTGGTCGTTTTTACTTTTCATGGTTTATGACTTTATAGCTGCACGGTTTGCTAGCATAGCCAGACACTAAGTAAGCTATTGTCTTCCGGAGTGCAACATTTAGTCTATTTTGGGTCATTAAAGCATGCGTTTGTGCACTCCTTTTGACTTATTCCAGTTTTTTCCTCATGTATCCCTAACTCTTTTAATAATGGACGCATTTCTGCAGCTAGTGAATGAGGTGTGAAGTTCTCCCGCCTTCGTTTGGAGTGTAAATGAGGATTTGGCGCCATGAGAACATTAAGATTTGATCACCGCATTCAAACTACATTATTAAACATTAATATCTCTCTCGGTGTGCCTGTTTTATTCAGTCGTTATATTGTAGTGAGCAGTGTGTGTTGACAGCAGATTATTTTATGGCGCCTTGGAAACAAAGACTAACTAAAACAGTAATATTAGCTTGTTTTAGATTTAAAAAGTTGCTTATTGGTGCAAAAAGATATTTACAGCACGGCAGATTTTGTGGCCAAGTGTGTATAAAGATTAATGTTTTTTTTGCATGAGTTCATTATTTACAAAAAATAAATGAACTGCTCATATTTTAATGCATGTACAATGTTCAGATAATGTGTAAAAATCATTCTTCTTTTTTTAATGCATCTGTTCATGTCTTTTGTCTTGATTGAAGGAACAAAAGCTCTTCCCGATGGTCCCAGTGTAGGAAGCGCGGAGCAGATGGTAGTCTGAGGAAAGCTGAAGAAGATCCGGGCAGAGAGCAGAGATGTTCACGCAGACCCGAGAGGTGCGTTCAGATCCCTATAACCTGTGCATGACACACTGCTTTCTCAACAGAGCCAACTTTACTAATTTAATTAAATTGCATCTAATCTCATACTGGCATTCGTATGATGGTCAGTTAAAGGGATAGTTCACCCAAAAATGAACATTGTCCCATGATTTACTCACTCTCAAGTCGTCTTAGGTGTATCTGACTTTATTCTTTCTTTATTCTTTCTTTATTCTAGTTATTTAAAAAAAAATATCCTGGCTCTTCCAAGCTTTATAATGGGAGTAAATGGTACCTTAAAATTTGAAGCACAAAAAAGTGCATCCATCATCATCATAAAAGTAATCCATGTGACTCTAATACAGGCCTTGAAGCGAAGCCATGCCTTTTTTGTAAGAAAAATATCCATATTTATAACTTTATAAACTATAACCACTGGCTTCCGGTAACGGCCGTACATGAGTCCAGTTCCGGCGGAAGAGTGACCTCTGACCTCTGCTAATTTTATGATGCATGTATGCACTTTTTAAATCTTGCCCCCCATTTGCTCCCATTATAAAGCTTGGAAGAGCTGGGAATTTTTTTGTATAACTCAGATTGTGTTCGTCTGAATCTGAAAGAAGAAAGTCATATACACCTAGGATGTCTTCAGGGTGAGCAAATCATGGGCTAATGTTCATTTTTGGGTGAACTATCCCTTTAATGTGTCGTCACTAAGCGGGTCTGACGTGATGTAACGTTTGTGTGCAGTTTCACGACCCCGGAGAGCGAGGGTCCGGTGTCGAGAGTGAAGAGCTGGGGCGACGAGGTCGAGGCCGAGGAGATGCGCTCAGACGTCCGGCGCGATATGCATCGGTCCGTTGCCTCGCTTCATTCATGCTTTTCAATCAGATCAGATTTATATTACACGCAGGACCATTTTTCTTGGCTAAATATACATTTGATTTGTTGATATGAATGTAAGTGACCGCATTGATAAGCCGTTAATTGGTGATTTCTGTTTTCCAGATACAGGAGGAGGATTCTTGCAGTAGATGTTCCTCAAAGAGACAGAAAAATCTCATCTGGAAGGTTTGTGATTGTAACATGTTCAGTCTTTACGTCTCCAAAAAGCTGGTGCAACTTTCCCATGTTAAGATCCTCTCTGCTGCGAATCCTATGTTGATTCCTCTGAAGAGCGTAAACACTACGACCGTGTAGATGTTTGTCTGAGCATCTTGACCAGCTCAGTGCAGGAACATCGGCTCAAACAGTGCTGAGAGTTTGGGCTGGTTTGGTGAACAATGGCAGGTTTTTAAGCTCTGATATACTTTAAGCAAAACCTAAGAACGAAATCATGTGACGTCATTTCATGCAAAATTCAGGCCATAGCGAAGTTTGTTTTGGGAGTTCAAAACCACTTGCTAAAGTGAACTGTCCAGAAAAGTTTGCTCCCATTGGTCCAAATGGTGATGATGTAATATGTGGGTGTGGCTCTGAGGCTCCACCCTCTTTGAGGTGTAAATCTTCTGAGTCATTTCTTCTGTTCAGTCCGTCGAGGTCAAAACACGAACAGACTGGAGAGGCACTTTACTGTAGAAAATGAAACGTGAGAAAAACTGTCGCTTTCAATTAGAATTACAACCTCATTTTTTACTATAAAGTGCCTCTCCAGTCTGTTCCTGTTTTGACCTCGACGGACTGAACAGAAGAAATGACTCAGAGTGACTTTAAATGACTTTACTGTATAGATTCACATAGAAAATTGTCCTGGATTGAGTCGTAACCCGAGCTTTTCTTGTTCCCCCAGTTCAGACTCCAGAGACTCTCGAGACTCAAAGGATTCTCCGGGTAAAGGCGACATCGAGACGGACGAGACCGTACTCGTGCGCCGCCAGAAGCAGATCAACTACGGGAAGAACACTCTCGCGTATGACCGATACATCAAAGAAGTGCCCAAGTGCGTGACATCATGATGTAGTAATCTGCTATGATCTCTCGCATATAGTCTTGTTGTTAAAGTATTGAAGATTATTTGTATGATTTTTAGGCCTATGAGAGAGCAAGGCGTTCATCCGAAGACTCCAAACAAGTTTAAGAAGTACAGCCGGCGCTCGTGGGACCAGCAGATCAAGCTGTGGCGGGTCAAGCTGCACGCCTGGGACCCCCCCGCTGGAGACCTGCAGCAGATGTGAGATCACACACCGCTACAACCCTCTACACACTCACACACACACACTGCTACAACCCTCCACACACACCATGAGCAATAGAACCGCCATTGGCTAGGACTTTTTTTAGTTAATTCGCCAGACTGATATACTATGTGTGGTAAAAATGATCGATGCGCACCAGAAAACATGGAGGGAAGCACTTTTGAGTACCAATGTTTTTTGGGACACGTTTACTAACGAGTGGGATTTTTCTCCATCTCTGGTAAGATAGCTGTCATGATTAGGGCGGCACAATATAACGTTCTAGTGTCGATATTATGATATGCGTATCCGCAAAATAGTCGCATCGCAGCATATGTGATGTCATGCACGTGTACGGATTTTAGTTGATCGGTTTCGTTACAACCCTCGACACACACCGTTACAACCCTCGACACACACCGTGAGCAATAGAACCGCCATTGGCTAGGACATTAGTCATTTTAACTGAACTTAGGCCTGGTGGTGGAGCTCTGATGATTGAGGAGCTGCTGGGTTCATGAATATTAATCACATCAGCGTTTGCTCGAACTGATCTACTGAAATAATAACAGGGATGAGCTCAGTCCAGCCAATGAGATTTTGCCTTTTGCGCATTAGCTCCGCCCACTAACGGAGAAACAGGCTTATCGTCTGCTTGTTCTTAAAAGCTGAACAATTCCAAGTGAACATGCAAACGTTTTCCAAAGGCAAATACAACAAATACTATCGTTTACATGTAGCGCGTCAATTCTGCACGGTATGTAAGACACCATGTCTCTCTCTTTCTCTCTCTCTCTTTCTCTCTCTCTCTTTCTCTCTCTTTCTCTATCTTCTCTCTCTTTCTCTCTCTCGCTCTCTTTCTCTTTCTCTCTCTCTCTTTCTCTCTCTTTCTCTATCTTCTCTCTCTTTCTCTCTCTCGCTCTCTTTCTCTCTTTCGCTCTTTCTTTCGCTCTTTTTTCTCTTTCGCTCTTTTTTTCTCTCTCTCTTTTTTCTCTTTCTCTCTTTTTCTCTCTTTCTCTCTTTTTCTCTCTCTCTCTCTTTTTCTCTATCTTCTCTCTTTTTCTCTCTCGCTCGCTCTTTTTCTCTTTCTTTCGCTCTTTTTCTCTTTCTCTCTCTCTCTTTTTCTCTCTTTCTCTCTTGCTCTCTCTTTCTCTCTCTCTTTTTCTCTATCTTCTCTCTCTTTTTCGCTCGCTCGCTCTTTCTCTCTCTCTCTCTCTCTCTTTCTTTCGCTCTTTTTCTTTCTCTCTCTCTCTTTCTCTCCTTTTTCTCTCTCTTGCGCTCTCTCTGTCTGTCTCTCTCTCTCTCTCTTTCGCTCTTTCTCTCTCTCTCTCTCTCTCTCTCTCTCTCTTTCTTTCGCTCTTTCTCTCTCTCTTTCTTTCGCTCTTTTTCTTTCTCTCTCTCTCTTTCTCTCTTTTTCTCTCTCTTGCGCTCTCTCTGTCTCTCTCTCTCTCTCTCTCTCTCTCTCTCTCTCTCTCTCTGTCTCTCTCTCTCTCTCTCTCTCTCTCTGTCTGTCTCTGCGTGTGTGTGAGAAACCGAGTAAAGCGACTTCAGTTTACGGTACACGGATACTCTGCGCATCCACTGCGCTGCATTGAAATAGTCCCGATGGCTTTAAGGAGAGCAAAACACTCAAGCGCTCAGTCAGAGTGTTCAGCGAGTGAAAATATATCCATGCTAAACTTATACTTAGCCTCAAACACACACACTGGCGAGTAAAATCTGAGAATTTATTAGCCAGTGTCTAATAATAGACATTTAGTCGCCCCAGAGTGAAGGTTTAGTTGCATATGCGAGTGATTTACTCATATTATATAGTTATAATATAGCAACACAATGTTTGAGAGTTTCCAGTGCTCGTTTACTCAGTGTTGTGTTTCTGTGTCAGAGAGGAGATTGACTTGGGGGAAATCATGGACTTTGAGTTGGATGTGGAGTGTTCTGCGGATCCTGACTCCCAGTGTGCATCAGCCAACGCAGCGGCACTGTCTCTGACGGAGGTAAGATTCCCAGTCCAGTTCCCAATACTGAAGTACATCACGTCACACCCACCAGGAATACACTTTGGTGTGATTTAAAAATGGTGGTAATTTCCAGACTTTGGTGAAAACCTCATTGTATTATGGCATACGACATTAACTGGGTTCCTATGGAAGCTTGTTTCCGCCACAGGAAAATAAATAAAAAAGGTAATTGCGAGTTTATGTATCGGGATATAAAGTCAGAATTGTGAGACATAAACTTGCAATTCTGACTTTATAGCATGCAACTGGGAGATATAAACTCAGAACTGCATGATATGATATGAAGACGCATTTGCGTGTTGTAACTTGTGAGATATAAACTTGAGAAATAAAGTCAGAATTGTGAGGTGATAAAGTTGCAATTATCTTTTAAAATGTTTTATTCTGGGTTGGAAACAAGCTTCCATGGGTTCCCACGCAGTTTGGAATTTGATTTGAGTAATTTCCAGGTCTGGATAAGTATGGAAAAATATTTGTTTTATTATTGGGACTATTATATAGGACTATTGACCTTATTGTTTTCTAAGATGTCAAATTAAGAATTTCTAAAATTAAATGCATCATATCATGCAAGTGCATGTTATCACTTTGAGAAAACCAATGAAAAGAACAGAAAATAACTATTTATAGATGA
Source organism: Leuciscus idus (assembly GCA_021554675.1). Classification (NCBI taxonomy): domain Eukaryota; kingdom Metazoa; phylum Chordata; class Actinopteri; order Cypriniformes; family Leuciscidae; genus Leuciscus; species Leuciscus idus. The sequence continues at coordinate 4,477,211 of CM038633.1, read as the reverse complement.
CTGTACTACACTGCAAAATATGCTTTTCTTAGTATTTGTCTTGTTTCTAGTCCAAATATCAAAAAAAAAAAAAAAAATTAAATCAAGAAGCATTTACTAGATAAGTAAAATTACATAAGAAATTCTATCTTGTTTTCTAAAAAAAAAAAAAAAAAACTGAATTGAGTTTTTGCTTAAAACAAGCAAAATTATGTGCCAATGGGGTAAGAGAAATAATCTTGTCTTCCATTAGAATTAAGATTATTTTCCTGTTATTACTATTTTAAGCAAAAACTAAATTTTGAATTCCCCTCCCCCCCAGAAAACAATATATAATTTGTCATTTTACTTAATCTAGTATCTTGATTTTAAGAATTTTTTTTAGATATTTGGACTGGAAACAAGACAAAAATACTAAGTAAATATTTTTTTTTGTAGTGTATATACCAAATGTAATGCTGTAAATAATGCTGTATAAACCATTTGTTAAATATGGTCTGGAAAATCTATTATGGAAAATGTGTAGGAACCCTGTATTTAGCCTTATGATGTTCGGCATTAGATTATAAGACAATAGTCATACATTTTTCAAATGTTTCTTAATCACACCAGTGCACCTTTGAGTAGTTCTGTACTCTTCCAGTTAAATGTGAGTTACGCAGGATGGCAAAATGTGGCATTTGGTTGATTGTGTGTTGTGTGATCATGGCCTCAAGATAGAAAAGGTCAAAGCGTCACTAAAAAAAAGTCATTTATTTTTCTTCTGTCGTAATAATGCATCTATAATGCGATCGTTAAACAAAAATGGCCATGGGAGAGGCATGAGTACTCGGGAGAGACACGTCATTACCAGTTTTAGTCAGAATTTGAGGTTTTGAGTTTTTCCTAAGCATGTGCTCTTGTCCTGCAGGACTCGTTCACAGGAACCCCTAAGAAGATGATGAAGATGGAGGACGCGGAGATGTCCTGAGATCCGAGTCTCCGTGAGAGAGATCCCGAGCATCTGAACCGTTTTAATGCACTGTTGGTCTCACTGTTTGCTTGAGGATGACTGTCGAATGCTTCAGGTTCTGCTGTGTTCGTGATGCCACAGGGTTCGACAGCTTCTTAAAGAGGAGGTTTCGTCATCGGCACCGGATTCTTCGTTCTCTCCACCTTTTCCTTTTTGGGTCTTTGAAAAGAAAATGTAAATGTGTAAATGTTGGAGTTGTTTGGCTTTCTGTGGTGGTGATCCAGCGCTCAGTGAACCGTCTCTTGTATTTATCAGTTTGTTGAAACTCACAGCGAATTTCCAATGTTAAGTAGTTTGTGATTTTTAAATGTGTATTTTTTTTTTTTAAAGAATTTCTTTTGATTTGTTAATTTCTATTTTATGAAGAACATTTTGAAAATAAATATTAAACTGGAATGACCAAATAATATTTGTGAGTTATTTGTCTCGCTGTAATGAGGAGAATGTGTTCATCATGCTTGAGGCGTTACTACAGGAGAACAACTGGAGATGCTGGACTTCCTCAAGACCTCTTGAATTAAACTGAATGTAAAGTCCAGTTTGCAGGAGCCCTGTGGATTCCAGTGTTTGTGAAGTAAATTAGTGCTTTTACTGTCTAATGTGAGTGTCTTCAATCTTTAAGATCCCTACATATGATTATCCTCATGAAAAGGGACCCCATTCTTAATTTTAAAGACTTTTATAGTTTTTAATTAGACTTTAATTTTCATTATTCTTAGATTTTAAAACTTCTTGTATAAAGATCATTGCTCAAAATATTATTTTATGCAGTTACATCATTTGCACTTATTTTTTATTACTCAATATAATACTGTACTGTTATACTGCGTGTATTTATTTTAATCTACTTTTAATCAAAAAACAAGATATTCTCCATAAATTTTAACCAATCAAAAAGCGATTGAGATTCGGGAAGCTCTCTGATTGGTGGGTCGTGGGTGAGACGTAGCATGACGCTACAACATAACCTAACACAAAAGGCTTGTTTGAGATTAGCAAAATCTGCGCAGAATCGATCACCGGTGATCAGCGCGAGATGCGAGCGCGGTTAGAAATGTGTCCGAGTGCGGTCCGCCTGGCTCTGATGTCATGCTGACGTATGTCAAAAATCTCTCGCGAGCGCAAGGCGCACGTGTCGGATTCTGCAGTCGCGCGCAGTTGCTCTCCAGCACCGACTGCGCTGATCAAAAGCACGATGGGAAACGACTTGCTGACGACACAGCTTAATGCTCATTGGTTTAAACAACTGTGATGTATTTCTCTTTTAAAATGTTTTGATTTTAAAACTCGAATATCATGTTTTATGTGTATATGTTATAGTGAATATTCCCAAACTATCTGACAGTGCGGTCTCTTTGGGTTATGCAATTTAATTTTTATTAAAAAAATAATAAAAAAAATAAAACCACATATGTCTGTATTAAAGAAAAAAAAATATTGATAAACATGTATTTGGAATGGAATTAAATAACAAGCACTTTGGGTGTCTTGTTCATTTTATTTATTTTCATATAAAAGCAACAGAACTTGAATTACTTCCAGTTTATTAGCAACACTGTGCACGAGCGTGAATCCCGCGATATCCATCTTTGATCTCACAGGTGTCAGATCCACTACGAGAAGAGAGATCTGTCCGGCTTGCCTGCGCTTTCTTCACTCCTCCTCTCACTGCAGAGCCTACTCTCACATACATCTCAGGCGAGGCAAGGCGCATCTCAAACAAGCCTAATATCTTGTGCTATTTTTTGCATGATGATAAATTGTATTTTAAGTAATTAGCTCCAAAATCATAAGGTATAAACATAAAGCGGCGCCTATGCTGGAACCTTATTGTGTTCAATACTGATTGTCTTTATAATTCTGCCATAAAAGTGTATGGGCGTCAGCCTCAAACTCATCTAATAAAAATGTTCAGCCATTTTAAATTTTCTTTAAAACTATTTCGAACTTGAAATCTTCACCAAAATAGGATCACAGCAGCTAAGCGATAGGCCTATTGCTGGCAAAAAGTTAAAAAAAATAATTTTGATTAGTTGAAGCAATGCAAAGATATAAGTTAAGGCAATGGACATTTTTACAAGTTGACATACAGTAGGCTATATCTGCTGATGCAATGCCCAACTTGACACACATATACAACAGGACTGAACTACGGAGCCCCTAAGGGGCCCAATTTGTCAACCCGATCTCACGGTAATGCGTAAGTATTTTACGAGGTGGCTAATTCGTACGAATTTATATTTGAAAAGTATATTTTTAAAGTCACCAAGGACCAACCCTAACACCGAAACTTGCCCGTCACTGGGTCTATAAACAAATCGTACGAAAACGAGTGAGGGTGTAAGAATTCGTACGAATTGGCCACCTCGTGTAGGCCTATTGCTGTGAGATTGCGTTGTGGAAACGCAAAAGCGCTGACTTAAGTCAATATTTTTTTTCTTCACCATGTCACTTAGAGGCTTCGTAACATTCAACTCAATATTCGTAATATTAGGACACACTCAAGGTTCACATAAGGTGAAATTCCGCCAATATCAAAACCTGCATGTAGTCCACCTAGTCCATTTGTAAGAGTCAGACCTTTACCAAATTTTGCGCACATCAGTTCTGTGCTGACAACAACAACAAAAGTTATCAATAGAATTCCGATCTTAAACAGTTTAGGAGATAGCCTACAGTTTTTATGTTTGTCAGGTATGATGACCCATTATGACTATTGGGCTATGCCTATATTTTTGTGTGCACAAAGTCCAAACTCCTCAAAAGCATCTGAGAATAAGTCATTCTGAGCAAACACGCTTTAGTTTCATAAATTATGATGTTCGATCGGCAAATAGCGAATTCTAAACTATCAGCCATTTCAACTGAAAGCTGTGATATTAATGTTGTCAACCAGAGGGAGCCACAGGATCAGGGTTACCCTCTCAGCGAAGATTCAAGCTGTTAACCCACGTCATATGACACATTTGAATCGATGGCAGTGGTTGTTACTGTTCTTTCCAAGCATTTAATAAAAAATAAAAATAAATAAATAAAAAGAAGAAAGAAAGTCTTAAAAAAAAAAAGATCCGATACAATTCGAATTAAATTTTATTTTATTTTACACTGTTTCTCTCTAAACATTTCCACGGACCCGTCAACCACACTTTTAAAACCCCTGAAACCAAAGACTTTATATAAAATGACTTTATGAAGCCCGCTTTCTCTTCAGTGCTCCAGTTCAGCGCCATCCGCTTCTGTCTCAATCCTACGGATTCTCTTCTGTCTAGACAGTAGTGTACACTCTCCTTGCTAACCAAGTCTAATGGAAAAAAGAGTAAAATTTTAGGTAGGCTATATCTGAATATTATTTAACTAAACAAAACATTTTAGAAAACACTTCTGGGCATCAGTAGTGTATTTTGGGCGTCATAAACGCTGCTGCCAAGTAGGCAGCTCGCTAGGTAATGAGACACAGTCAGAATCAGCGTTCTCTCCTCTCATTGGCTGATCTTCTCATGCTATGCTAAATTCGGGAAATGTGCTTAACTAAGGATTAACTAACCTGTTGCCACCAACATACCCCTCGAAATAGGCGTCTTCCTATAATAGGAGTTGAACTGAATGTTTGTCGTGTGCACTGATTAGCGACTGTTACTATTAGCGGGCTGTACAGGCCAGTTAACTTCAGCTAGCCTGTTAGCATCAGTGTATTATAATGGAGGACTTTAAACCAAAACACTGGAATAAACCACGACCTGGAGCTTTCCTGTGGGTTCAGTGACAGGTGTGTGTTGTGTTGTTCACGTGTAATGTTATTTAACTTATACTTAGCAAGGTTGTGTATTGAATCATTCTTCTGCTAGTGCTAAATAGTAATAATGTGCCTGTATTTAGGCGGACTAGAGATGAAAGATGCCCGTTGAGATGAACAGGTAAGCTCCCAGAAGTCCTGTTATTATGATTGTGTTGTTTCTGTGGTTTACTACGTGATATATTTGTGTGTGTGTGTCCAGGAGAGATGGCTCAGTCATCAGGAGGATCTCAGGAGGAACACACTCACACACACACAGGTGCCAGCTTCACCTTTTAATCTCTCTTATTGCCTTTAAAACGGGATACTGGCACAGTCTCGCTAATACCAGCTTTATAGGTCGCACTTGTAACCTGCCAAATTGCCTTGAATTTTCTTTGGCTAATGTTGACTTTTGATTGCTGCATAAACTACCTGTCAAACGTCACCTACAATACTGTTCAAAAGTTTTGGGTTGGTAAGATTTTTTTTATGTTTTTGAAAAAAGTTTGACATGAAATAATAGGTAAAGTATGATAAACATCTCAGTTTTATTCAGAGACTCAAATTGAGCAAAAAGCATGCATTTTGGTGCAGATGCGGATATTGATATGGACAAGATTAAATTCTGATGGGACTGAACTATATAGGACCTTTAAAATGAAGATTTTAAAAGTGAAGTTTGTTAAGAATGAGAATCTAGAAGGACATCTTAAGTACTTTTAGACTTACAAGCATGACAACTTTATAAAATTGAATATTTATGGGACTTGGACAGGAATGTTTTATGCAAGTTGATAGAAAAACACAAGATATACATTTCTAGTTTCAACATTATGTGTTCTTTAGATATTCCTCTTTAAATGCAATAAGTATCTGCTGTATGCAAAGTGACCCACATTTGGTTTTTGACCACTGAAAATGTGTCAACTTTACTCACTGAGCTGCATTAAGATCTCAATATCTCTGGGATTGAACCATATAGGGCCTTTAAAATGAAGATACCAAAGAAACGTTTGATAAAACCAGAATCTAAAAGGATGTTAAGATATATTTTTTTATTTTTCTAGAGTTACAGGCATCCAAACTTGAGGCAAAAAACACAATAAGTGCGCTTTTTTTTTCATTTTTGAACTGTCACTGTTGGCATATAATGCAACAAAGATTGATGAAGTCAACAGATTTTACTAATAGATCTACCAATCTCTGTGTAAAAATGAAATAATGATGCCGCCATCTTTCTAAAGTAATTTTTACACCCCTGTAATTTGGCTCCAAATCTCAGGTTAAAATGGTACTCAGTAAATCTCATTAAAACACAGTAAAAAAGTCTGTGACTTTTAATATTTTGGCTTTCATCGCTATTTATATTTGTCTTTCTACCGAATTTTTTTTTTTTAAATTTGCATAAAATGCATATAAATAACAATATCTGCCAATAATGTCTTAGTAAGATCATATTTAAATGATCAAAGTTCTGTAGTTTTAAAACATATAATGCAATACAATACAATGATGATTGAGAGATGAACAAATAAACCTTCCTCAAAAGCCTGATGATCACATTTGACACACCAGGCGTTTATGGATCATTTAGTCTGATATAGTGAGAAAACGGAGGAAAAAACAGCTCAATTTTATTTAGAGGCTCAAACTGAGCAAAAATACGCAATTGTGCAGATGCTGTTTTTTTTTTGTTTTTTTTTAATGGACAAAAAGTAAGATGAAATTCTGATGCTTGTAATGGAAATCAATGAGATCTTAAAATGCATATAAGTATCAGTCGTCAGTCTCTGCCTATAATAAGATGGTCTTGAAATGCTTAGTTTTATGATCTGTAGTTTTAAAACATAATGCAATGCAATACAGTGATGATTGAGAGATGAACAAATACATTTTTTTTAAGTTATACTTAAAGGCTTTGTACATGCTAAACGTATGAGCTATCGGATAGATGACAGAAGGCTTGTGGAAGGGTTTTCTTGCAAAGTTTGGATCGTGTTGATCATTCAGTATCAACATGATAAATGGATCAACATGATCATTGATGTTGGTACAGTTGTAAGGGTTAAGCTCACCAAAGCTGCATTTATTTGATCAAAAATACCATAAAACTACAATTTATTACCATTTTAAAATAGCGGTTTTCAACGTGAATATGTTGTAAAGTGTAATTTATTCCTGTGAATATACTCAAAGCTGAATTTCCAGCATCATTACTCCAGTCTTCAATGTTACATGATCCTTCAGAAATCCTTCAGATATGATGATCTCGAAACATTATGAAAGAACACAAATTCAAAAAGTTTTTTTTTTTTTTTGTGCTGCTTTCGTGTTGGGAGATTCTGATCAAAAGATTATCAGGGCTGGGTTTCCCGAAACGTTCTTAACGCTACGTCGTCCTTAAGTTACACCTTACTTATCGTTAATACGTGTTTCCCGAAACGCTCTTAGTTAAGTATACCTTCTGTAAGTCATGCGTTCGTGAGGTTGGTCTGGACCACTCTTAGCTTTACCTTATCACTGTTGATCTCAGTCTATACCAATATAATTCTGAAGTTTTAATACACCCAGACAGTGTTCAGTTAGGCTAATTCAAGTGTTTTCATGCAAAGAATAAAATTGTTGTAAAAATGTAAAATTGCTCGTACGCTATTTTAAACATTTATAGGGGTATTTATTTAATTTTTTTTGCCGTCCGAATACATAATTTCAGTGTTTTTTCTCACCGAACACGTACAAATTTAAGTCGAATCAGACAAACAGGTCGTGTGGGGATTTAACTGCCGTCTGAATCCACATCTCTGAGTTTACAAGAAGAGATTCAAAATTCACTGTTTAAATCCTTTTTGATCACTGCCGAACACCATACGCAAGATGGACACTTATATTACTGAAATGCTGGAAAGTATTTACAAGAACAATATTTCATCGCATCGCAAAAATGGGAAAGAGAAGAAAGCACGTACAAATTTGAAATGGTTATTATTGCAGCAATATATGATACAATTTTAAATATGTAGGCTAGGCTATTATAGTTTAGATTATTTTTTATGCAATAAAAAGTCCTAATAAATGCAATTTCAACTATTTCTGAAGTGCTTCTTTTATAAAGAACAGCACTTTCTCACGTAACGCAGTGAAGCAGCTCCTGCACGTGAGAATAACTGATCTCGAGCCGTCGATATCAGCAGATTCAGCAGCATCGCCACAGACAGCACCGGGTAACGTCGCACGTAAGACGGTGTATCTTAAGCAGCTTCCTAACGTATGGTTCGGGGAACACGCCTAGCAATGGTATACCTTTAGTTAAGTTATACCTTAAGAGTCTTCGTAGCGTGCTAAGAGACAACGCTATCGGGAAACGCAGCCCTGATCATTCAGTCCAGTACTGAGGGTTGAAACCTTTGACTAGTGATGTCCGTTTATATTAAATGATCAAACCGGATCAGTAGAAGCCAATCGGTACCATTGAAGTCTCAACATTTGCTTGTATTCTGACTTTCCTGATCCCAAACAGACAAAACGGACGGCTGTGCTGCTGACAGTCCTGAAAACCAGCGTTCGGATCATGGACAGGTCAGACCCAACGCCTCTCAAACACACCTGTGTATTACATCATTCACAGCATAAATCTCTCTCGAGTTATAAACCAGCAGACAAGGCGTCCTCACTCATGTGTTTTTGATAATCATATCTTTGTGTGTTTTTACAGAGCAGGCCAAGTGACCTTTCAGAGATACTTCCAGAGGAATACATATCAAATGACAAATTTGATGGTAAGTGAGATGGTAAGCCTTCTTGCACATTCAGGAAATACAAATAGATTACAGAAGTAAATATCATTTGAATGCAGAGGTCCTGACTCATTATTACTGAGTGCATTAACCCAACTTAAGCAGTTTTTCCATTCATTTCTCCCATAGGGATTTAAAAAAAAGTCTTAGTTAAAGCGTTATAAGCCACGAACCAATCCAACCAGCCACGAGGAGAAGCATAACATTACAAATTTTTATTTGAAAGCAAAAAAAGTATTTGAAAATCAGACAAAAATACAAAGGTACAAGACTGATCTTAAAGGGTTAGTTCAGCCAAAAATGAAAGTTCTGTCAGTAATTATTCTCCCTCATGTTTTTCCAACCCCGTAAGACTTTCGTTCATCTTCGGAACACAATTTAAGATATTTGTGATGAAATCTGAGAGCTGTCTCACTCCTCCATAGGCTTCTAGGCAATTTCATTCTGCCGGCCCAGAAAAGTTAGTAAAGACATCGTTAAAATAGTCCACGTGACTACAGTGGCTCAACCATAAGTTTATCAAGCGACGAGAATACTTTTTGTGACCTTTTGTAGGTTCCAGTCCTTGATTCTGATTGGTCAATAGCTGTGTTTTATTCACGATGAAAGGGTAAAACACACCCAACGGTTCTATGTATAACTACTAAACACCCCTAGCAACCAATCTTAGCAACGTTAAACAAGTGTGTTATCATTGATATTGTTCATTGAAGCTTATAGAGTAGAGTATTGTGAGAGATGGAGTGAGCGGTGTACCTGCATTTACAGTAGATATAGGATTTCCCTTCAGCTCAGTCCTGTATTCATAATAAAACATCCGGGTTTGAATGTCCGCTGCGATATCTTGTCCTTTTAACAGTTTTAAGGAGTTTTCCGTGCCCTGACATGCTAGTCATTTGTTAGTTTTCTTCTCCGTGTTCACAACAAGTTTCAGTCCTTTCAATATAAAAGTCTTCTCTACTGACAGACTCACTTATAAAGACAGTCTTTGCCGCCACCTAATGGAGAAATAATGTTCTTCTGTTGCTGTTCATGGTCAGGGACTATTTTTTCCAGCGGAAGGAAGGCTTATAGTGATTTTACCTCATAAAAGTTGCATTGATACATATTTTTTGGCTTTAATATTTGTGTTGTGTGGTAATACAATACTCCGCTTCGTGACGTGCCTAACAACGCCCTTCAGCCGTGACTTATTCACGACACTAGCCTCTCGTACCTTATTGCTAACTTATTGTGCCTCTCTGTGTCCTCCCAGCTTCCTGGTACCAGGGTCCGTTCACCAGATCCCTCCAGAGGGCAGAGGCTCTGTTTCGCAGCCGTTTAAACCCCAGCCTGAAGTGGCTCATGAGGCAGAAGAGCAGAGACGGCAGCTGGGACTCGGAGAGCGAGAGCTGTTCCTCCAGGAGTGTACAGCGTTTGGGTCAGGCGTTACAGAGCCTCGGCTCTCAGTGCCTCACGCTCCACGACCCGGCGTCAGGAGCCCGTCCCTTCGGCTGCGTCACAAACCTCTCTGTCTCCTCATCCCCTGAGGAGTTTCTCCATCACCCTCAGGCTTCAGCCTTCACCCAGCATTACTGCCAGCTTCAACACCTGATGGAGCAGAGAGCCCAGCTGCTGTTCCTCAGCGAATACGCCCGGCGCACACACCTAGCCTCTTGTTTTGTAACTCAACTAGGCTCGGTTTTAGAGCGGACTCGTCTCCTGTTAGCCGACAGAGAGCAACCGAACTCCACATGGAGCCTCAGCCTTAAAGCTTTATGTCTGGAAATGCAGGTTCACGTAAACCATTGGGATCTCCTCAGGACTAAAGCTCGAACTGATCACAGTCTCCGGCGTGTGCTTTTCATCCGAGTCGAAACGCTCGCGTCAATGCGGCGAACACTAAATCTGTTAGGCTCACAGGCGGTGTGTTTAATGGAGCAGTGCATTCACACGGCTCTCCGTGCCCTAGCCGAAGCCCAGCCGGATCGCGTGCCTCGAGACGCTCTAGTGGACCTGCTGTGTGCCGTCGAGCTCTTCAACCAGATCCTTCAGGACAAGAGGAGCTCAGGGCTCGACTTCGGCTCAGACTGGCTTCAAAACGCCAGACCGTTCCCCGTCGAGAGGCTAATGATGGTTCTGGCCCGGAGTCAAGCGAAGAAAGCCGCCGAGCAACTTTACACATGGTCTTCCCAGCAGAGTAACCTCCTACATATCGCAAACAACCCTCGAGTTGGATCCTCACCCGCGATAAACACACACATCGAAGCTGCTGTTGACGAGGCGTCCCGGAAACCCGTTCACAGCCTCTGGTCCTCGAATCTTCCCTTCGCTTCCTTCATCTCTCGAGACCGAGAGTGTCTCGATACTCTCTTTCAAGTCCTAGTGACGTCCACAAATCTCTTAGCTTCGCATATTCCCAGGAAACCTGCGTTGGATCTGGAGGACTCTATGGTGATCTGTCGACGGGCCAGCGAAGGAGAGGAGAGGCATCTGAACCGACCCAGAATGCCCTGCAGGACGATCAGTGTGGATCTGGGGCAGATGAAGCTCTTCTCTCACTATAAGGAGCTGCTGTGGAGGGAGTTCGGGGAGGCAGTCGCACGACACTTTCGTTATCAGTCGTGCAACAGCGCTCTGGGAAGCCTCAACCTGTGGAACAATGAGGCGCTGGTGCTTTTGGTCTCGTGGCTCAGGCATTCGTGTGTGGAAGGTACTGATGGGGTTGAATGTGTGTCAACTGTCAATCAAATGTGTGTAATGTGTTTTGAGAAGATATGAAATGCTAATGGTTGAATCTTTTGCAAAGAAATGGCTGGGTCATATTTCACATCATAATTGGTTACACTTTATTTGGTAACACTTTATTTTAAGGTGTCATTGTTACAGTGTAATTATACATTTAACTACTGAGTAATAATAATTAACTATATGTACTTACATAGGGGTTAGGGTATAGGGTTTGCATTTTCTGCATTGAGGTTTTGACTTTTTTGTTATTCTGAAATCAAAGTTGTTTTCAAGGTTTGTTTTACATCTTTTTCCATTCCTTTTGTGTCTTTCTAGACCTTGTTCCAGAAGAATGTAAAGAAAGTTTGAGCAATTTCTGCTCTCATGTTTTGTCGACTGCCGCCTTCACACGGTGGGATGAGAGTGAGTAGTGCTTATCTTCACATTATGACCCCTCAGATGAGTCTTCGGAGGTGAGAGTGGTGTTGTTGTGTGGTTGTGTTGCAGTGATGTGTTTGTCGCTGGGCTCGGGACTGAAAGAGAAGTGTGTTCCTGCAGTAACGCATGAGAGATGTGCGGTGAGAACAGCCACCATGGATCTGATCCTCCAGCTCTTCCCTCCTCTACACACCGTCCTGAAGCTCCTGCCCGGTAACTTCACACACACACACACACACACACACACACACACACACACACACACACACACACACACACACACACACACACACACACACACACACACACGTCATCTTCAGTCTGATCAATGTCTAGACTAGGGTTGTCATGATGCTACACTAACGTTCAAAACTTTGAGATATTTAATGTATTTGAAGGTCTCTTCTGCTCACCAAGGCTGCATTTATTTGTTCAAAAGTACAGTAAAAATTGTGAAATATTATTACAATGTAAACCCGCTGTTTTCTATGTGAATATATATTAAAGTGTAATTTATTCCTCAGATCAAAGCTGAATTTTCAGCATCATTACTCCAGTCTTCAGTGTCACATGATCTTTCAGAAATCATTCTAATATGATGATTTGATGCTCAAGAAACATTTATGATTATTATCAATGTTAAAAACAGTTGTTGCTGCTTCATATTTTTGAGGAAACTGATATATTTATTTTTCACGATTCTTTGATGAATAGAAAGTTTTCAAGAACAGCATTTATTTGAAACCTTTTGAACATTATAAATGTCTTTACTGTCACTTTTGATCAATTTAATGCAACTTTGCTCAATGACAATATTAATTTATTAAATAAATCTTACATATGCCAAACTTTTGAATGGTAGTGTACATCATAATTTCACAGCAAAAACTAGAATGGTATATAACTAAATAAAATAAATATGATCAAATTACATTAAAATTAGTGCTGGGCAACGATTAATCATGTCCAAAATAAAAGTTTGTGTTTACATAATATATGTGTGTGTACTGTGTATAATATTTTTTTATATATAAATACACACACACATGCATGTATATATTTAAGACATTTTTGCATATATACTGTAAATATATTTATACATAATTTATATTATATACAAATATAAATATTTTACAAATTGTATATAAATGCATGTATTTATATATACAAAATAATTACACACAGTACACACACACATATATTATGTAAACACAAACTTTTATTTTGGACACGATTAACGTTGCCCAGCACTAATTAAAACATATTTTGATACATTTTTCTGTTAAACATTGCTTAGAGTTTTTCCAGATAATTATTTAACTATCGTTAATAAAATAAATACCAAAGAAACAGATTACAAGCAATAATACAAATAAAATAAATAGCAAAATAATTGCGTATTGTGAAAATAATTTCCTATATTTTTATATATTATGATTTTAATATTGCTTCTGTAACGAAGTACCAGTATTGTTTCTGTCCCTAGTTTGGCCAGTGTTGAAGGTGCATGAGATCCCCTGAGCTCATCCCGTTGGCACTGATGTGTTTCCCCAGGTGAGCGTGGATCCAGGAGTCTTCGGGAGACTCATCTGGGGCTGTTGTGTAGGTCAGTCGTCACTGTCCAGGCCTCGACTATCTGGGTCATGAGTAAAGCCTACCAGTTTCTGGCCTCCTGGTCCCTTGATAAGTTCCTGCTGGTCACACAAGGAGATCTCAAGGTAAATGAAACACTCACCTCCATGCATTTATATCCGTCTTTTTCTGATAAAGGATATATATTTTAATCTAACATAGGTGTGTGAATTAAATAGACACTGATTCTTATTAAAGCTGTTAAGGTTATTCAGTCAAGAGCAGTGAGTGATTTTCTCTTTGTCTTTTGTTGTTTGATTAACATTAATGACAGACGGCAGCAGGTTTATTAGGCTACTGTCACTTTAAGAGCGAATGCACTGATCCAATATACTGACACGCATCCGAACTGTTTCCATCCACTTAATTTTAAAGGGTTAATTCACCCAAAAATGAAATTTCTGTCACTAATTAATCGCCCTCATGTTGTTCCAAACCCGTAAAACCTTTGTTCATCTTCAGAACACAAATTAAGATATTTTTGATGAAATGTGAGAGGTTTCTGAACCCACATAAGCAGCGAAGTCATTGCAACATTCAAGGCCCAGAAAGGTAGTAAAGACATCGTTAAAATAGTCCATGTGTCTTTCAGTTGAGTATTAAATATACAACTGTATAGTTTGAAGGGCTGTATTACTGTATGGTTTGCATTATTTAGTAATTTATTATGTTGCTTCCCAATTGATGTTTTTTCTTTTTTCGTGTAATGTTTGTTGCTACTATTGTGGATGTAATTTCCTGTTTGTTTGTTTAAAAATTTTTAAAAAAAAATTCATTAGTTGATTGTATTTGATTTACAGGATTTTGGGTACCAAAATTGCTGTAATAAGTCCATGTGACTACAGTGGTTTAAATGTAATGTTATGAAGTGGCGAGAATACTTTTTGTCTGCATACAAAATTGTCTTCAGAAGAGAAGTGAAGAAATTGTTGAATAAAGTTGTTATTTATGTTTTTTTTGCGGACAAAAAGGATTCTTGTCGCTTCATAACATTAAGGTTGAACCACTGTAGTCACATGGACTATTTTAACGATGCCTTTACTAACTTTCTGGGCCTTGAAAGTTGCAATGACTTCTGACTTTCTGAGAGGTTCAGAAACCTCTCCCATTTCATCAAAAATATCTTAATTCGTGTTCAGAAGATGAACGAAGGTCTTACAGGTTTGGAATGACATGAGGGAGAGTAATTACTGACAGAAACTTCATTTTTGGGTGAACTAACCCTTTAAGATATTATTGACTGTGTTTAAGTAAACCTTGTGTGTATTTGACAGTTATAGCAATAAGAAGACGTGATGAAGTGTGCGCACGCTTTCAGTATCCACGCTCAGAAAGCTTAAGTCAGAATAGCATGTGAATAAAAAGCTCAACTGGCGAGGCTTTTAATGCGTGCTAATAAAAAAATATCCTGATGGTGAAGAATTGCAGTCACGTGAGCCTAGCTACCGATCATTTAAGTTTCTTTACTCTTCTTTACTCTAAGATAATTTAGTTTCTTTACATTTAATGAAGATTATTGTGTGTTAAGCGTCTGCGTCTAGCCCTATTCGGACGGGACTAGTTTAACATGTTAAATGTGGGGCAAAGTCATTATTACCAGAGCTTCTCTGTGATTTTAGTCCCATCCGAATGTGCATCTCAGTGATCATAGTCCCATCCGAATGTGCATCTCAGTGATCATTACGGACAATGTCAGTAAAGATTCCGGCGACTTTTCCCGTGCGAATAGACCCACTGTAAATATGTACGTAAATATTCCGTAATTTCCTGTTTAAAAGTAGTTTTCCGTGGTTTTTCAAGTATGGAGACGCTTGAAAAAGCATTCAGTTTACATGTGGTTTCAACAACCAGATGCATTTACACTTGTCCAGTTTCGTCTGGAAAGCGGCCCAGACCTCCTCCTGAAGTGGTTTGAGCGATCGGATTCAAATCCGTCCCGAATGCGTTTCGGAGGGCATTTACACCTGGTCTTTTCACGATCAGATAGCTATCCCATCACAGAAACACATGAAGTGGCCAGGTGTAAACAGCCCCTAAATGTGCTATGAATGTGAATGTACAGTGTGTGTGGTCACAATACTATAATCCCTCTTCAAAGGCAGATCATGGAGTCATTTTCATCGTTCACAACCTTCACAATCTAAATCATCATCTCACACACCCCTAATGTAGCATGTGTTTGTGTCTGTGGTCAGGATCTGAAGGACTCGGTGGAGAGCCTGGTCCAGCTCGCTGGAGCCGTCGGCAGAGACTCAGATCAGCGTCTGATAGTTCAGCACACAGCCTCGCTCTCTCAGGCTCTCACACATCTACAGGTGAGGAAGTACAGCATCGTTACACAGTTCCTGCATAAAGGCCCGTGCACACCGGGGCGATTATCGCACGCTTTTCGCCGACGTTTAACGCCTCGTGACTAAACAAAGGGCGCCAATGTGAGTATGCACACCGACGCACAAAACGGCAGGTGTAAAAGTGTAATTTTTTTAAAAAAACTCCTTGGGTTCTTTTTTATTTAATTTTTTTGATGCGCCGCATTAAAAACTGGTCGACCAATGAGATTAGCGCTTTTGTTCACGTGCCTGGAGCTGCTGAAGTTACAGTTCTTGGCATATACGTAATAAATATTATGTCTATGGTACTTGGTGGAGCTCAAGCACAAAATGGTCTTGCCGAGCACACATTGATAAAAGACGACGAGGAAGATGCAACGAGGCCAGATGAATGTAGAGCTACTGGTGTCTTTGGTGTCTGAACACAAACGCCACAGCGACTACGAAAATCTCGATAAGAGGGAGTTGTTATGGAGAGGAGTCGCAGATCAAATAGGATTCAGAGAGTAAAACCTCACTCAGCGCATCGCCAGTGAAAATCGCTTGGGTGTGAACACAAAGACGCGCCGAAAAACATCTCGAAAAATGACAATTCTCACATCTTTCCAAACTTGACTTTCTTTCCTCTTTGGAACATAAAAGAAGTTTTTTTTTTTTTTTTCATACAATGAAAGTCATTTGTTTAATTTCTCATTAAATTTTTCAAAATATCTTAAATGTTTCACAGAAGAAAGTAATCATGCAGGTTTGGAAGGATTTGAGGGTGAGAAAGTGATGATAGAAAATAATTTTTTTGTATGAACTACCATTGGTATCATGAAAAATTGAAACAAGCCTGGTTTCACAGACAAGGCTTAGATTAAGTCAGGATCAGGCCTTAGTTCAAATAGGACATTTAGGAAGCTTTTATAAACACAATGCCTTAGAAAATACATCACTGGTGTGCATCTTGAGACAAAACAATGGCACTGACATCAGAGCAAGTTGATTTCAGTTAAAACAGCTCGAACATACATTTTTGTCTGGGATTATCTTCAGCCTTGTCCATGAAACCGGGGGCAAAATTGCGCTACCATTCAAAAACAATAAAAAATGATAAACGCATTTGAACAAAAATCTGTGCTTTCTGATTCAGTTTGTCTCGTTTTGCAGGATTTCTCTGATCTCGTCCTGAGGACCTTTTCTATGGACTGTAAGAAAATGTCTGTGGAGATCTTCGAGCAAACCATGCCGTCAGCAAAACACTGGAGGATCAGTCACAGAACGGGTACAGACGCATGAGTGAACAGGGGCTTTCGCACCGGATAGTTCTAGGAACTTAGTTAAAGCAACGAGCCTCTAGGATGGTTCCCCGAGAACTAATGGTTCCCATAGGAATGTTTTCCTGGTTGCGTTCGCACCGCCAGTAGGAGCTCTGAAGTGACGTAAGACACACTTGTTGTTCTGACCTTTATTTTGACGGCGCTGAGAACACCAGTCTGAGCTCACAGCGCTCACATTCTCCGTGTTCATCAGTTCACGATCTGTCTAACAGTCTAATACGTTATAGTTAAACTGTTATACATAAGTAGACAGTGATGAAGAGTTATTAGCGTATGTCGTGTGTTTGATGTCCAGTGTTGCTGAGCAGAAACACATCATGATCATGTTTCTCTTGGTCTCCTCAAAGTCACGTTGGGTTTTCTCCTCAGTGTAAAGGTTAAGAGGCTCATCTATCACTGTTTTACATGTAGTAGAGTTAGTTTCTGGAGTAAATATATAGACTATAGTCTGTGTGTTCACAGCCTTTTTAAAAATGGCCAATCAGCGAACACTGACATCACTGTAGTTCCTATAGCGCTGGTTTAGACCGACTCTGAAGGAGGAGTAAATTAGTTCCTCCAAAGGAGTTTCTACAACTAACATCGTTCCTAGATCCTGCGGTGCGAACACGCCGACATCCGGGAACTTCCGCCAATAGCTCTAGGAACTATGAAGAGGTTCCTCTGGTGTGAAAGCCTCTAATGCCAGTCCTCAGTGTATTGTGTCTGTGCTTGAGAACCTTTAAATCCTCCTGTGTGTGTGGATGTCTTCAGAGTTTCCCAGCAGGCCGAGTGAGTACGCAGCGTGTGCGGCTCAGAGCGTGATCGGCCAGGTGATGGAGAGCATTCAGACCCTCCCCGATGAAGCTCGTGTTCCTGCTCTCGCAGAGGCCATGACCGCCTTCATGGAGGCCTGGATGGAGCACATACTCAAGCAGAAGATCAAGTTCAGGTGGGTGGACACACTGCCAAAAAAGATACACTTTATTTTGATGGTCCAACTACAAATAACTACAAGTAACTGCAGGTCAACTAACTCTCAATAGAGTAGACTGTGAGGTTAGGGTTGGAGTAAGTTGACATGTACACTGCGGTTCAAACCTTTGGGATCGGTAAGTCTCTCCTGCTCATTAAGGCTGCATTTATTTATTTAAAAATACAGAAAAAAACAGTAATATTGTGAAATATTATTCTAATGTGAATCATCTGTTTTCTATGTGAATATATAGTAGTGTAATTTATTCCTGTGATCAAAGCTGAATTTTCAGCATCATTACTCCAGTCTTCAGTGTCACATGATCCTTCAGAAATCATTCTAATATGATGAGTTGATGCTCAAGAAACATTTATGATTATTATTCATGTTGAAAAACAGTTGTGTACATTTTTTTTTTTTTTTTAAGGATTCTTGAATGAATAGAAAGTTCAAAAGAACAGCATTTAACTTTCTATTCATCAAAGAATCCTGAAAAAAAAAAAAGTTACATAACTCTTTTCAACATTAATAGTATTAGAATCAAATCATCATTTGTGAGCAGAAGTGACGACTTTTAAAAACATTAACAATCTTACCGATCCCAAACCTTTGACTGTCAGCGTGTGTATGTGTGTGTGGTGGAGTAATGGACTGGACGCTAGCACTTCACTGTGTGTTTACGTGATCTGATCCTTCGCACAGCATTCAGGGAGCTCTGCAGCTGAAGCAGGACTTCGACTCGATCCGAGACCTCGTTCGCTCAGAGGAGTACCGTCTCTCGGAGGAGCTGCTCCAGAAGCTGCTGTCCCTGCGTGTGTTTCATCAGGTGGATAATGCGATCGTGTGCCTGCTTCAGCAACCAGTGGCCAAACCCTACCTGCCCTCTCGCAGCTGGGAGCCCTTCAGACACTGCTGTGAGTTCACTCACACAATCATCACTCAACACAGAATTAAAGGGGTGGTTGATTATGATTTGACTTTTCTAACTTTAGTTAGTGTGTAATGTTGCTGTTGGAGCATAAACAACATCTGCAAAGTTACAACACTCAAAGTTCAAAGCAAAGGGAGATATTTGCTTTTAAAGAAATTGCTTTTTAAGGACTATATCACACGGCTGGTAGAGACTACACAAGCTTCCTCCTGGGTTAGTGACATCACTAATCCTAACATTTACATAAACCCCGCCCCCTTAACACGATTTATAGATTATCAATGACTAGAAGACAGTTAACTACACATCGGCAACATAAATTCATCAACTAACCATTCAGAAGTGTCCTGTTGCTTCTACATGTTGTCACTTCTTCTTGAGTCTCTCCATTATTGTCTGACTCTGGTTGGAACATAAAAGGCTAAACGTTTTTGAAATTTTCAGTGTGTGTCTGTGTGAGGTATTTGGAGCTGCTAACACACACACACACACACACACAAGCTCTTGAAGCTCCGCCCTCTGTGCCGGGAGCAGCAGCTCATTTGCATTTAAAGGGACCGACACAAAAACGGTGTGTTTTTGCTCACCCTCAAAAAGTGACAACTTTAACTTGCTGTATAAAAATATCTGTGGGGCATTTTAAGCTAAAATTTCACATACACACTCTGTGGACATCAGAGACTTATTTTACATCTTGTAAAAAGGGCATTATACCACCCCTTTAACATTCATCATTCACTCACCCTCCTGTCATTCCTAACCATGTGAGTTTGGTTCATCTTTCATCTTTGAAACCAAATCAATCTAATTTTAATGAAACTTGAGCAGTATCTCCTTTGAAAGTCCAGGGGTCTCATTTATAAAACCGTGCGAACACCAGAACCTGCGCAAAATTCCCTTTATAATCCCAGTCAGTGGAAGATTGTGGCACGTGCGTCTCCTCCCAGAAATAACCATATATGAAGCTTACAATGCCTTGCTTTCTTCATCTGCATATAATTTGCATATGGAATTTCATTGATAAAAATAATTTAGTATTCTATCCTTGCCTGGTTTTTGAATAAATAAATCAAGTAGTATAATATAGCTGCGAGCAGCGATGACGGGCCCAAGCCGGTGGCACCGCCACCCTGGTGCCTTTATACCCGAGCATAACAGAGTCAACGTTTTTTAGTTCATTCCTACTTCCATAGGAATTCATTGAAAACGCTCGCTCTGCTCCGCACCATTATCAATGTCCGTGCGGACGAACATATTTTACTTTCGTTCTTAAGTTAGCGATTTAAAAGCCCCCAGCGGTGTCACACGTCGATTAACCGGTGGTAAAATATTCTCAGTCACATACTGAGAGTAGTATATTCTCTAGTATATTTTTAGATACAATAGGCCTACCTGATTATCACCTTCTCCCTTTCAGGGCTTGGGCCCTAAATACATTTCAAAAAAAGTTTTTCTCAATCTTTTCCAATGGCCAAATAGTATTTTTAATTGCTTTATATTTTTTATGGAAACAGATAGGCCTTATTGTGCATTATTGATCATTATTTGCACAAAATTATTTTCTCAGACCATTAATTCTGCCATTATCATGTGCTAAGCAAACATTAAAACAGCATGCCACAGAAAAGGAGTGTTCAAAAGCACTACAAATATTTATTTATTAGATTGTTTTATATTAGAAATATATTATAGTTTAAAGTAATTACTGACAGAATTGTCATTTCTGGGTGAACTAACCCTTTAACCCCGTGTGCCGTGTCCCTCAGGCCCGAGCAGCGCTCAGGTGATGGATCAGGCGGCGGGAGGTCTCCATAATCTGGAGAGCATGGATGTGCAGGCGGCGTGGCACCAGGCCCTGACCCGAGCCGAGAGCTCGCTGACCCCAGACCTGCTGACCCCCCCGCCCGAGTCCTGCGAGCCCTACCTGGCCTCGGCACAGCAGGAGTGGCTGGACCTGCGGATACACACCGGCTCCCGCTGGAGGCTCCCGGGCCTGCAGTGCTTCACCAGATCTGAGCCCTAGACAGAGACACTGAGAGCGTGAGGGGGTCCTAGACTGAGAGCGCTCGTCTTTACTGTGGAAAACTCAGAGAAACAATGTTACTGTTCATGCCTTTCTGAATAAAACATATTTCACATATATTCATTTAAATTTTATTTTATATTTTGTCCATTGCCAAAGTACTGAAATGCTGAATAATTTTAATTGTAATATTTGATTAAGATTTTACTGATTTTTACTTTTTACACATTATTAGGGGTGTAACGATTCCCTCATATCATGATTCAATGCATATCAAGATACTGAACTCACGATATGACATTATTGCGATACTCCAAGACATGATAGAAGATTAACAAAAAATGTACTGTTGATTAAAAAGCTACATTTGTGTGTTTAAATGAATAGTCTTGAACTTGGTGTTGGAAACCCAAAGGGCAATAGAGACACCAGAATAACAATATTCATGACTGAAAATACAGAATTATTTTAGACGAACATGCTTGAACTCTGTCACTGACTAGATATATTTAAAATATTGTCAGCCACTTTTACTGGTAACATCAGACATCTGGCATTATCAGGACACACAAATATCCCCCCAGCGCATTATTATACATTATATGCAACATTATATATGTAAGGGATAATGTAGAGCGAGGCGGTTGTTATAGCGAATACAACCGAATCAGCCTGAAGGGTTTGTATTCGCTATAACAACCGCCGCGCTCTACATTATCCCGCTTATTACATGGCTACCTACCAAATAAATCAATAATTTGACACCAAATATTGATTTAAAAACGATTGTATTGCTTCCGCTAAAGTAAATAGTCAATTCCGTCTCTACGGTTAGAATCCTGCGTCCATAGCAACGCTCTGTTTTTCATGGCAACGGCATACATATGAACATATGAGGATTTCACTGGCAAGAAGATTACTAAAATGTGTCAATACTTTATCTTGTCTTACATATTGTAAACATGAATTTAAACATACATTATTAAGTATTGAATTTATAATATTGATAATTACTTTGGGATTTGAGATTTACAATACAAAATGTTTTCTATTACATGCACAAATATTTTTTTTAGTACATATACACAAACCTCACAGCAACACAAACACAATTATTACACAATAATTTATCCAACTGACTCTAATATGCAGAAGCAGAAAACAGGAAAAAAGTGAGTATTGGCTTTATATGTGTAACATAAGGAGGCAAGATGTAGAGAACCCAAGTGCAACTTTAATATCAACATGATCAAACATAAAACAAAGGCATGAAAACTCGAAACAAGAACAAACAGCAGTTACCCCAAAACCATACTAACCATACTAAACAAAGACACAGGGCAAACATGAGGGCTTAAATACACAAGACTAAAAAAGGGACACCTGTGAACAATGACCCAATAACATCATGACACATCAGACAAGGGAACACACGGCAGGATCACATGACTCTGAACAGGGGATCACATGACAGACATGAAACATGACCAAGACAAGACCAAATCGTGACAATAGGCCAAACCTGAGAAAACGGCACCATCTTGTAAAAAAAAAAAATATATATATATATTTAAAAGAAAAGGCCAACAGAAAAAAAAGTCTGTTAACAAACACTGCATCATTTTATAGTTAAATGGCCCTGGGATAAAAAGAAATTGGCAGTTTTAATGGGTTTCAATGGGGACATTTTTGTCCTTAAGGTCCTGAGTGTAAATATTTTGTGCACAATAAGAAAATTAAAATAAAAATACACACTTGTGTGAAAAATGTATGCAGTTGCATTAACACAGGAATTTTTTTTTAAACAGAAAGAGACAAACATGTCCTTAAGGAAACACAAGGGTTAATTTGGTTCTAAACTTTACATTGAAGTGTGATTGATCAATGAGACCCTTTGATTACAGTGTTATTATTGAAGCATAATTTTCAAAACTGTATTAATCTAGAAGCAGAAGCAGATTTAACTGTGATTTTCTGCTGTAATAAACAGTTTAACTGGTAAGATCTTCAGAGGAGAAGTTGTGCAGGCATTATATAAGAATGGAAAGACAGTCTCTGTGAAGGATGTCCTGAATCTGCACAGACAGTCTTTAGTTACAGGATCAGAGAATGACACTGTTCCTCTGTCATAGTCCAGCTGAACTCTCACACGCTGAAGCTTCTGTTTAACAGTGAAGACAGTGACGGGTTGCTCTGGGGAATGTGAGATGTATTCGCTGTTCCTGTACCACACATACCAGACATTAGACTTCAAGAAATCCTTTCCCTTCCTTTGGTGTGATGCTGTTGTTATTCCAAGAATCCAGCATGTACTGTCTCCAACCTCCACATCCCAGCAGTGTGTTCCTGAGTTAAAGCCCTCAGATCCCAGGACACATGGATTGTTAAACCTCTCTGGATTATCAGGAAGTGTTTTATCTCCATCACTGAGCGACACACTGGTCAGATCAGCAGAGAGTGTGAGACGAGGAGCTGCTGTGTTTGGATCCAGAGTCAACGGAGCTGCAAAGAGAATAACATCAGATTACAGGATGAAATATGAAGTATTAGAAATGTAAATGTAAAACATTTTTCTTTTGTTGAAAGAGATCATAAATCATACTATCATCACAATGGTCTCTCAGTTACTGTCAGAATGGATTGAGGCTTCAGGTTTAATATCAGTATTCAATAAACACTATTGTATCCTAATACATAAACATAAACCATGAGGAATAGACTTTTCATTATGAGTTCGCTGTATGATCTGATGATTTTCTGAAATACAGTTCAGATTAACTTGGTAATTCAAGTGATTTTTAAATATATTTCTATCAAATGTTGATGTTGTGTGTGTTTATATGTGAACTATCTTCTGCACTGGTGTCAAATCTGCGTAGACTCACTGTGTTGGACAGTTTCCAGCATCTTCTTCCAGACTCTGAACGGCAGGTTACCCAGATAACGCGACACATGAATCAAAGCTCCAGAACTCATCCGTGGATCCGGCTGTGAGATCTGGACTCTGAGGAACATTCAGGAGTCAGAACTGCAGTGAATTTGAGTTCAGATCCACTGAGAGAAGAGATACGAGCAGCTCACTTACCTTTCCATTGAGGCCTTAAAGTTCTGGAAAATATAGAGTTTGAAAACATTTTAATATCTTATCAAACACTCTCATTGTCAATGAGTCTCTCTATACAAGTTGTTTTCTGCACAAAGAATGAAGCCAGATTGATTTGTCACCTTTAGAAACGAGACGTCATTGTCTTTCATCATCTCCTCCATCCCAGATAGCAACATTGTTTCGGCCCGGATCCGGCCCACATCTGGCACTTGTGGAATGCGGATCTGGCCCACATGCAGCGTGGAATGACGGCCCTTGTGTGGCCCACTCCTGTTTGCCAGATCTGGGCCAGAAGCAGGCCATAGCAATGCCACATGTCAGCCAAGAGCAAAGAAATAAACCAGAACTGGACCTTATCTGAGCCACAAAATCTGTGTATATTAAATATGGAGTCATCTCAGCCTTAATAAGCCTGTTAACAAGTAGAATCACTGAAGGAAAGAAGAGAACAGAAAAAGAGACGAGCAGAAACACAAGAACTACAACTGACTTCAGACACAGTCTTAGATGAAATCAACTGAAGAGAAAAGAAGACATTAAATCTGTGAAGATCTCAGCAGAGGAGGATTAAACAACTCCACAAACAGCATTACCAGCTTCACTTATTACTAACCAGACTGACTTTATTTCTGTGAGACGTCTACAGAAGTTTTTATTGAGATTTAACAGAGGTTTAACTCTAATGTGTTTCATTTAAAGTCACCATAAGAGTGACTAGTGTTTCCATTAGTTGGGCTCTTAACTCTTAGTATAACTTATGTCTTTTTTGGCCGCTGTGACAGTGTGTTTGTTGAACACATTTGCAGCAGCAAAGAAAGCTAAAGTGAACCGAGATCAGGTGATGGTTACCTGTTGATGATTTTATAATCATCATGAAATAGACTGATTCACTGATGATTTTGGACTCTAACAATTGTGTTGATCCATTAATATTGTCACATCACAAACCCTGTGTTACTGCAGCATGAGATCTAGCGATATTATAACAATCAGTTTAAAGCTTTTAACAAAAATGAGATTAAAAGGTTAGCTTATGCTGACACACACAGATATCAACAATCAGCGTATGAATCTCAACAATGGTGACAATCACAAATATTCAGATAAACAGATAAATTCAGAACATCACTGAAAAGCTATTAATTCACAACAGAAACAACAGCAAAAGATAAAAGCAAATATTTAGAATCAAACAAAATTATAGGACAATTCAGCTGCATAATTTATTCACGTTGCAATGCATTCTGGGAATTTTGCACTATGCTGGTACCCAGCATGCATTGCAGCAAAGTACTTTTGATTGTCACCATTGTTGAGATTCATACGCTGATTGTTGATGTCTGTGTGTGTCATATTAAACTTCTTTTTTGTGCTCATGTTTGATAAAGTATTTTATCTTGTTATGATATTGCTGGATCTCATTCTGCAGTAGCACAGGGTTTGTGTTGTGACAATATTAATGCAACAACACAATTGTTAGATTCCAAAAACATCAGTGAAAAAGGTTATTTCATGATGAATATAAATTCATCAACAGGTAACCATCATCACCTGAACTCATTTCACTTTAGCTTTCTTTGCTGCTGTAAATGTGTTTGACACACACACTGTCACAGCGGCCAAAAAAGACAAAAGATATAATAAGAGTTAAGAGCCCAACTAATGGAAACACTATTCACTCTTATGGTGACTTTAAATGAAACACATTAGAGTTAAACCTCTGTTAAATCTCAATAATAACTTGTGTAGACGTCTGACAGGAATAAAGTCAGTCTGGTTAGTAATAAGTGAAGCTGGTAATGCTGTTTGTGGAGTTGTTTAATCCTCCTCTGCTGAGACCTTCACAGATTTAATGTCTTCTTTTCTCTTCAGTTGATTTCATCTAAGACTGTGGCTGAAGTCAGTTGTAGTTCTTGTGTTTCTGCTCGTCTCTTTTTCTGTTCTCTTCTTTCCTTCAGTGATTCTGCTTGTTAACAGGCTTATTAAGGCTGAGATGACTCCATATTTAATATACACAGATTTTGTGGCTCAGATAAGGTCCAGTTCTGGTTTATTTCTTTGCTCTTGGCTGACATGTGGCATTGCTATGGCCTGCTTCTGGCCCAGATCTGGCAAACAGGAGTGGGCCACACAAGGGCCGTCATTCCACGCTGCATGTGGGCCAGATCCGTATTCCACAAGTGCCAGATGTGGGCCGTATCCGGGCCGAAACAATGTTGCTATCTGGGATGTCTCTGATTGTGTGTGAAAGAGCTGAGATGTGTGTGTTCATCTCCTCCAGCTTCTCCTTCATCCTCTGCTTCTTCTGCTCCTCTTCCTCTCTCAGTGCAGTGATTGTAGCTTCTTCTTCGTCTCTGAGAAACTGATGAAGCTTCTCAAACTCTTCTTTAATCTGACGCTCTGTGTGCTCAGCTTGAGACTGAAATCAAATCACATTCACTTCAATCATCTCAATCAACACAAATCTCAGATACCCGACATATAACGGATCCAGAAGCAGAAGCTGCTCGTCATTTACAGAAATAATCAACTGGAATCCATTATATTACATATATCAATTTATAACGGTATAAAGTGATCCTCCAGCTGTAATGAAAATGACTCTTGATTCTGTTTCCTCACATTGATGTGTTGAGCTGTTTTCTCAAACTCTCCTTTCTTCTTTTCATTGTGTTGAAGTTTCTGTTGTAAGGACTTCAGTGCTGTATTGAACTCCTCCTAGAATTGAACAAAAATACATTAAACACCAGATTACAGCGAAGAGAAGAAAATACAGTGATATGATCATACAATTCTGTGCAAAAGTATTCACCCCCACCCTGATTTATTCTGTTTTTGTGTAAATCTCATACTAAATTGATTCAGAAATTAAAACTTACCATAAAACAAAGGCAACCTGAGTGAACACAAAGTACAGTTTGTAAATGACAATGTTATTTACTGAAGCAAAAAAGTTATCCAATACTAACTGGGCCTGATAATGTATTTGGCCCCATAGTTACTAATTCCTCAAATCTCTGAAACTGTATTTATAATGTTGTTCAGCTGGACTAAACACAGCCAGTCCTGATCACTGCAGCCCTGTTCAATCAAATAAACACTTAAATAGGACTTTTTCAACAGCATGAAGTTGGTTAAAAGGTCTTAAACAGTAACACACTATTGACAAAGGTGAAAGAAACTCCAGGAATAATGATGAAGACGGTGATTGAAATACATCCGTCTGTGATGGATTACAAAGCTATTTCAAAGGCTCTTGGACTCAAAGAACCACAGCGAGAGCCATTATATCCAAATGGAGAAAACTCGGCACAGTAGCAAACCTTCCCAGAAGTGGCTCAAAGTCACCAAAGGGCCAAGAACAACATCGTAGGAACTGAATTTTCTTATTTTCTATCAGAAAATGCTAAAGCACAATATCCTATCTTTAGTCTGCAAACTGAAGCTCAAGCAACAAGACAATGATTCAAAGAATAGTGAGTAAATCCACCTCTGAACGGCTCAAAAAAGCACAATTACAGTTTTGGAGTGGCCTTGTCAAAGGTCTGACTTCAAATCAATTGAGATGATGTGGCAGGACCTTAAACAGGGAGTTCATGCTTGAAAACCCTCCAGTGAGGCTGAACTGAAGTTGTCCGCTCAATTGTGTTTTTATTTTATTTTAATTTTTTTACAAAATAATGATATCTATGAAAAAGGCTCCACTATTATGGAATTACTTTTGTTCCAATAATATTGAAGGTAACTTTTCAAGAAACTAATGAAAATATAAATTGAAACTGAATAAAATATCTTTGAAACTGAAAAAGAATAAATCGCAGGCAAATTTTTTTACTTCGTTTTTAATACACTGCATGTTTTGCTAACTATTTCTCATATTTCTTTCGCTGATCTGAACTTACAAATGCGCTTCTGAAGTTTTCGTTTGCTGTTCTGACACATTTCTCTCGTGGGGGCGGGTCTAGTAGCAGTGTGTTCTCATTGGCTACTGAGTTTTTGATTGACAGCTTCTTCACCTGGAAGTGAAGACATCAGTGGTGTGTTTTTTTTTATTTTTTTA
The DNA here is from genome assembly GCA_021554675.1 of Leuciscus idus. Taxonomy (NCBI): domain Eukaryota; kingdom Metazoa; phylum Chordata; class Actinopteri; order Cypriniformes; family Leuciscidae; genus Leuciscus; species Leuciscus idus. Next base: position 4,449,145 of record CM038633.1, on the reverse strand, counting down.
TTTTTTTATTTTTTTATTTTTTTATTTTTTTATTTTTTTTATTTTTTTATTGAACACACTTATTTACAAAACACAATTTACAAAATCTCTCGTAGGGAGACTTATGTGCAAAACATAGTTAAACACAGTTGAATAGAACAAATTTTGATAAATAAAATAAATACAAATAAATATAAAATAAAATAAAAGAAGCAAAGGCACTTCAGTCCATAAGGCATGTCAAAGTTGTTCACATACATATATTGTCCTCAGTCTTCATATATTCTTTAAATAAAGTTACATGGAAGCTTTCCAAATTATAATGACAAATATTTTGAGACATCTTCACATAGAGAGTAAATGTTCTCACTGGAATCTTTCAGAAGTTTCAAAGAAGCAAAGTATTCCCTCAGTTCAATTTTAAACACCATTAGGGATGGATTTTTGTTTTGCCATTTACATTTATGAATATGGTATTTACCCATAATTGTTATGATATTGTAAATTCTAAAAAGTTCCTTCGGAAGGTTTTCATTACCAAAAAGAATTTGCTCCAACTTTAATTGTGTAATTCTCTTCATTTTTGTTTCCAGCCAATTCATGACAACTTGCCAGAATCTTTTTATCACTGGACAAGAGAAAAACAAATGTTCAATAGTTTCATCTTCCTGGGAACAGAACACACACATGGCTCCACTTCAAAACCAAATCTCTTTTTAAGCATTGCTGCTGCTGGATAATATCCATTTATAATTTTGAATTGCATTTCTTTGATTTTAGGAGGTATGGGCCATTTCATGAATTTGATGTATTTATTTGTTATTTATCATCATAATGCCTTATTTTTATATTTTGGTCAAAATCATGAAATAGTTTACATTTGAATATTTTGCTAATACAATAATTGTTAAGTTTTTTGCTATTTAAAGGAATTTGGTTTAGTTGCAGTTTAGGCAAATTTATTTGACTTTTGGAATAATGTAAATAGTTTTGTATCATATTTATTAGGGCCATATTTAAACCATATTTATTATGACCGCCGCTAGCGTAGCTAGCCGGTCATATAGGGATTGTCAAAGTTTTTTTTTTTTTTTTTTTCGTCACCTTACTGAATTTTTCGTCAACGATACCAGGGACACCGAAGCACCGGGGAACATGAAATTTGGTGGGCATGTAGCCCCACTAGACTTCTAAGGAAAAATTTCGTTTGGTCCCCGGGGGCCACTCCCCCCCCGCGCTGGGCCCCCCCAAACCCAAAAAAATGCAGTTTTTCCTAAATAACTACCTGAACCGTGGCACCGAGGATGAAGAAATTTTTATGGTATGTTGGTCTACTAGACTTTTACGGAAAAATTTCGTTTGGTCCCCGGGGGCCACTTCCCCCCCCGCGCTGGGGTCCCCTTAAATTTTTCGTCAACGATACCAGGGACACCGAAACACCGGGGAACATGAAATTTGGTGGGCATGTAGCCCCACTAGACTTCTAAGGAAAAATTTCGTTTGGTCCCCGGGGGCCACTCCCCCCCCGCGCTGGGCCCCCCCCAAACCCAAAAAAATGCAGTTTTTCCTAAATAACTACCTGAACCGTGGCACCGAGGATGAAGAAATGTTTGTGGTATGTTGGTCTACTAGACTTTTACGGAAAAATTTCATTTGGTCCCCGGGGGCCACTTCCCCCCCCCCGCGCTGGGGCCCCCGTAAATTTTTCGTCAACCATACCAGGGACACCGAAACACCGGGGAACATGAAATTTGGTGGGCATGTAGCCCCACTAGACTTCTAAGGAAAAATTTCGTTTGGTCCCCGGGGGCCACTCCCCCCCCGCGCTGGGCCCCCCCAAACCCAAAAAAATGCAGTTTTTCCTAAATAACTACCTGAACCGTGGCACCGAGGATGAAGAAATTTTTATGGTATGTTGGTCTACTAGACTTTTACGGAAAAATTTCGTTTGGTCCCTGGGGGCCACTTCCCCCCCCGCGCTGGGGCCCCCTTAAATTTTTCATCAACGATACCAGGGACACCGAAACACCGGGGAACATGAAATTTGGTGGGCATGTAGCCCCACTAGACTTCTAAGGAAAAATTTCGTTTGGTCCCCGGGGGCCACTCCCCCCCCGCGCTGGGCCCCCCCAAACCCAAAAAAATGCAGTTTTTCCTAAATAACTACCTGAACCGTGGCACCGAGGATGAAGAAATTTTTATGGTATGTTGGTCTACTAGACTTTTACGGAAAAATTTCGTTTGGTCCGCGGGGGCCACTTCCCCCCCCGCGCTGGGGCCCCCGTAAATTTTTCGTCAACGATACCAGGGACACCGAAACACCGGGGAACATGAAATTTGGTGGGCATGTAGCCCCACTAGACTTCTAAGGAAAAATTTCGTTTGGTCCTCGGGGGCCACTCCCCCCCCGCGCTGGGCCCCCCGAAACCCAAAAAAATGCAGTTTTTCCTAAATAACTACCTGAACCGTGGCACCGAGGATGAAGAAATTTTTGTGGTATGTTGGTCTACTAGACTTTTACGGAAAAATTTCATTTGGTCCCCGGGGGCCACTTGCCCCCCCCGCGCTGGGGCCCCCTTAAATTTTTCGTCAACCATACCAGGGACACCGAAACACCGGGGAACATGAAATTTGGTGGGCATGTAGCCCCACTAGACTTCTAAGGAAAAATTTCGTTTGGTCCCCGGGGGCCACTCCCCCCCCCGTGCTGGGCCCCCCCAAACCCAAAAAAATGCCGTTTTTCCTAAATAACTACCTGAACCGTGACACCGAGGATGAAGACATTTTTATGGTATGTTGGTCTACTAGACTTTTACGGAAAAATTTCGTTTGGTCCCCGGGGCCACTTCCCCCCCCGCGCTGGGGCCCCCGTAAATTTTTCGTCAACGATACCAGGGACACCGAAGCACCGGGGAACATGAAATTTGGTGGGCATGTAGCCCCACTAGACTTCTACGGAAAAATTTCGTTTGGTCCCCGGGGGCCACTCCCCCCCCGCGCTGGGCCCCCCCAAACCCAAAAAAATGCCGTTTTTCCTAAATAACTACCTGAACCGTGGCACCGAGGATGAAGAAATTTTTATGGTATGTTCGTCTACTAGACTTTTACGGAAAAATTTCGTTTGGTCCCCGGGGGCCACTCCCCCCTCCCCGCGCTGGGGCCCCCGTAAATTTTTCGTCAACGATACCAGGGACACCGAAGCACCGGGGAACATGAAATTTGGTGGGCATGTAGCCCCACTACACTTCTACGGAAAAATTTCGTTTGGTCCCCGGGGGCCACTCCCCCCCCGCGCTGGGCCCCCCCAAACCCCCAAAAATGCAGTTTTTCCTAAATAACTACCTGAACCGTGGCACCGAGGATGAAGAAATTTTTATGGTATGTTGGTCTACTAGACTTTTACGGAAAAATTTCGTTTGGTCCCCGGGGGCCACTTCCCCCCCCTGCGCTGGGGCCCCCGTAAATTTTTCGTCAACGATACCAGGGACACCGAAACACCGGGGAACATGAAATTTGGTGGGCATGTAGCCCCACTAGACTTCTACTGAAAAATTTCGTTTGGTCCCCGGGGGCCACTCCCCCACACCACCCACCCCCCCCCCCCCCCGCGCTGGGCCCCCCCCAAACCCAAAAAAATGCAGTTTTTCCTAAATAACTACCTGAACCGTGGCACCGAGGATGAAGAAATTTTTATGGCACATCAACCTAGACCATAATCACTCATTTGTGATTTGCGCCCCTCCCATAAAAAATGAAAATGCAATATTATTCTGCTTTAATCGCCCCTATCTTCAGTGGAGATGTTCAGAACTGCACCATATTTCATGTGTATGATTAACTTGACAACCTCTGGGGGTATCCTCTGCTAAGTTTTGTAGAATTTCATCCATGGGGGGGTATAAAATAAATTCATTTATGTGCACATTTAGTGACTGTACACTCATCGGCCTGTAGATGGTGCTGTTGAGCGAAGGGTTGCTGGTTTAGGATGATACTGTCACACACACACATGCAGGAATACAAACAAACGCAAGCATGCACACACACTGACATCCACACGCACAGACACACACCCATACACACACATACAAATCCACATGCACAGACACACACACACACAAACACACACGCGCACACATGTACGCACACATACATACACGCACAGACACACACACACACACACACAGACACACACATACACAAATACACACACATACACACACACACACACACACACACACACACACACACACACACACACACACACACACAGACAGACATGCACATACTATTACTTTTTTTAGGTATATACATAAACACGCAATACAGCCAAATTACTCCACGTCATTTATTTTTGTGGAAAGCCAGTGCAGGCCTGAGCGGCGGTCATATTTTGTACCGCGATGCGGTACATCTAGTTGGTATTGCTTTACATACCTTATTATAATCCCTTATTAAACTTTGTATATTAAATTTTGTTTTAAAATCCGTAAACTTAAGAAAATGACCTTGTTCATCTAATATATCTGTGATGAAAATGATTCCCCTTTCAAACCAATTCCTGAAAAAAAGTGTTTTTCTACTTATTGTTATCACTCTGTTGTTCCACAAAGTGGAGCCATGTGGTGTAAAATTATGAGTAAATGCCATCTTCCAGAAATGAAGAACTTGTTTATGATATTCAGACAGTTTTACTGGCAATTTGGATACCTCGAAATCGCACTTTAAAAGAAACTCTAAGCCTCCCACTTTATCAAAAATATTTTTGGGTATATGATAACCATATAGAATCAGGTTTATCTAAAAAGGCTTTTACCCAGTTAACTCTAAAAACTCCAACCATAGATTCCAAATCAATTGTTTTTAACCCCCCTTTATTATAGTCCTTTACAAGTTGTGATTTTTTGATGTAGTGCGTTTTATTACGCCAGATGAATTGGTAAATTATAGTATTTGCTTTTCTTATGTTTTGTGAACTAATATAGAGAGAATAGCTCGGGTAAATTAATTTAGAAATCCCTTCTGATTTTGACAATAGGTTACGTCCTAAAATAGTTAAGTCTCTTGTTAACCAATGATTTAGGTTTCTTTTTATTTCTTCAAATTTCTCTGTGATATTTTTGGATTCTCTTATTGCCAAGTTTTTAGATAGATGAATGCCCAAGTATTTAACATCATTCTTAACTGGAATCGTCTCCAAAACTGTCTCAGTGCAATTATACAAAGGTAATATTTCGCATTTTTTTAGATTAAGGCAAAGGCCTGATGCCCTGGAAAAAACAGAAATCACATTTAAAGCCTTCTGAAGAATTGATTTGTCCTTTAGAAATATCACTGTATCATCAGCAAATTGCCTTATTTTCAATTCGGTGTCACAAACTTTTATCCCTTCAAGGTCTTTATTATTTACTACAAAATAGGCCAAAAGCTGCGTACAGAGAATTAATAATTTTGGTGAAATTGGGCACCCTTGTCTTATTCCACAAGAGACATTGATTCTTGGAGTGATGTCTGATTGAAGTGAAATATAACTGTATATTTGGTCATAAAACATTCTGATTACCTTACAAAAGTTGTTTCCAAACCCAAAAAGTTGGAGCGATTTCAGTAAAAATCATGTTCGATAGAATCAAAAGCCTTGAAAAAATCAATAAACAATATTAGGCTTTCGGTGTTAATAAGGCTCTGATAATCTAACATGTCCATAATTAGTCTCACATTGTTATGAATATGTCTACCTTTAATAAAAGCTGACTGAAATTCATCTATTAACTTGTTCAAGACATTTTTTACTCTGTTAGCATAAACCAAAGCTAGTAATTTATAATCATTGCAAAGTAGAGTTATAGGTCTCCAATTATCTAATAGTAATAATAAGTCTTTATTGGGCTTGGGCAACAAGGTTATCAGACCAGTTTTCATAGTTGGGGATAACTGACCATTTTTTATGCAATCGAGATACGCGTTAAATAATACATTTTTAATATCTGTCCAAAAAGTCTTTAAAAATTCTATAGATAAACCATCAATGCCCGGTGATTTACCATTTTTCATTTGTTTTAAAGCTGTTTCAATTTCTGTTAAGGTTACATCTCTTTCTAGTAAAAGAAACTCGTTTACACTTTTCATAAAGGCATCACAATCATCACTCTGAAATTTTTTCTTATATAAGTTGCTATAGAATTGACATACTTCCTCTGTTATTTTATTTGTGTCTTGAATGATATTTCCATTTTGGTTTAGTTTTGTTATACATTTTTTAGTCTGTCTCCGTTTTTCAAGGCTATAAAAATATGATGAGTTTTTTTCCCCCTGTTCAATCCATTTGGCTTTTGATCTTACAAAGGCGCCTTTTGCCTTCTCCAAGTATATAACATCTAATCGGTTCTGGAGCGTGTGTAACTCTTGTGTCTCTTCTACAGTTATGTTAGGTTTTCCACATAATAAACTTATCTTTTCAACTATTTCCTTTTGTTTACGTTTACGGTTGTCGGCTATTTTCTTTCCAGTTTCAATAGCTTGTTGCTTTACTCGAAATTTAAACCACTCCCATTTACTTATATCTGACAAATCCATGTCATTAGTTTCAAGACATATTATTCTAATCTGGCTACAGAATTCTTCGTTCAGCAACAAGGTATTGTTAAATTTCCAGATATTGTTAGATTTTTGTTTTTGTTTGACTATTGAGAGTGACAAACCAATAAGACAATGGTCCGTGAGAGGAGATGATTGAATATCACATTTTGGTGTAAGATTAGTAATATTTGGAGACACAAGCCAATAATCTAACCTTGAGCATAGGTTAGCATCTGCTGGGCTGATTCATGTAAATTGCATTGTGTTAGGGTGTGTCACTCTCCAATAATCTACCAAGTTATTGGATAAACAAAAGTTGTTTAACATGTCATTATATTCTGGTTGTAACCCTTTGGGAGGTTTTCTGTCAAGCCAGGAATTAGGTGCTATGTTAAAATCACCTCCTATTATTATGCTTTCCGTGCCATAAGTTGCACTCCATTCCCTGATAGCTTGAGTTAACTTTAACATCATATTTCTATTGAGAGACCTGTTGTTGTTCCCATATACATTAATCAAAATCATTTTAAAATCAAATACCTCCACCACAACCATTAGCCAGTGACCTGCTTCATCACTTTTATAATCAATAATTTTCCCTATAAACCTAAAAAATAAAATCATCACTCCTGCAGAATGAGAAGTTCCATGTGAATACAAAATATTGTCTCCCCATTGTTGCTTCCAGAATTTTTCATCGTCCTTGTTAGAATGTGTCTCTTGTAACAAAATAAGGTTGGCTTTGACTTCCTTACAAAATAAAAAAAATGGCCTTACACTTAATGTTATTCTTTAAACCTCGAACATTTAAAGAACTAAACACAATAGACATACGAATGAAACAAAATACACGCTTTTAAATGCGCTTACAAAAAAAAAGGATTTAAGGCAGGAATGAACAATCTGTCATAGATTTCAACTTTGACATTAACAGTAACAGTACCCTAACTCAAACTTTCTGAATCAAGGTGGTGACACTATACTTAACCTGTGAAAGGTGCCTCCACTCTTTTCCCGTCTATAATAGCATACCCTTCCTTCAAGTAAGCTTTCTTCCCGTTGTGTCTGGCCTCCTGTACCGTCGGATACAGCTTTGCCCGGGCTTCACGATCTTCTTTTGACCAGTCCTGTCTGAATTGGACATGCAGCTCCTTGCAGACTCTGGCCTCCCTCGACCTCCTCCAGATCTCGTCCCTCGTCGTCCGCATGCCAAACTGCATGATGATCAGTCGTGGTCTCATGTTGAAGGCGGGATCATCTTTCTTTCCCAGACGATGGACAGTATCAACCTTGTCTCGTAGTTTTTCCACTGATATCGGAATCACTCTTGTGAGAATACCGATCACCCTTTCTCTAGTATCCTCGTTTTCCTTCTCCGGTAGCCCGATCAATTTGAGATTCCATCGTCTTCCGTATCGCTCAATTTCCCGGCATCTGTCTTTCAGCTCCTTGTTCTCTTTTGTCAGCCCATCCACTTGCGCTTTGAGTTGAATTATTTCATTTTTATTTTCTGTCACCTCCTTTTCGTTATTCTGGATGCGCTGTTCAAAGTTTTCAAACTTTCTTTCGAACGCATCCAGTCTTTCCTCAAATCTTTGTGACAGCGTGTGAATAGCATCGTAGATACTTTCCATGCTTACTTCTTTTGATTCATCTCTCCTCTTCAGTTTCTTTGGATTTGGACTCTGTAACGGAGTGTGGTCGCTCAGAGGTTTTGCCATCTGCATCTCTTCTTCAACAAATTCGTCAAAACATGCCTCACGTATCCCGTCCACGCTGTAGTCATGTTCATTGAGGCTAGCTTGGTCCTGATTGTTAGCCATTTATTCCGAGTGTATTATTTTGCACGTCTTTTCAAAAAAATGTCACACAATAGTCTTATAAGAGTGTGGTCTACCTCACAATGGCTTGAGGGGTGACTGTTGTTCAAAATTTACTGTTTTGGATGTCAAAATCACTTTTTCTGTCGGACCCTGCAACTTTTACGACTGCTCACTCTGCCATCTTGGTCCTCCCCCGGTGTGTTTATGTGTGGATGTGAGCGTCTGTAATCGCAGCTTTCTATTTCATTTGAGTGATATTAAGTTTATATATGTATTTTTTTGCTGCTACTGTTTTTGCTGCTACTATTGTTGAGATGATTTCTTATAGAAGTAATAGTACAGACGAATGATATCATTATCATTAGTCATCGTCGCTATCAGGATACTGGATAACCTTCTCGTGGTAAGTCAGAATTTTTTTTATTTTTTTTTATTAATACTATACTAATACTATTATAATACAGTACTGGCTTTTTTCAGGTGGAGAGGCATTTTAGAGCTCAGTGAGAGCCCATAACATTATACAGCTATGTTGTCTTGATTCAACTTCTTGTTTATCTACATTCGGTTACAGTCTTCGATTAGATCATATTTCCCCCCAGCCACCCCAAACAACATTGGGCTAGAGTACTGAACAGTATCTGTACTGTAGCCTACAGTACAAAAAGTACTGTATCAGTCAATGACCGATGCCATAGGACCAGAGCGCTGTCAATCACTGCCTGATTCAACTTTAGCAATGTAAGCCTTTTTTTTTTACCATGCCAATAAAGCTATTTAAACCTTAATTTCTCAATTGCTTATTAATTTGCGATGCAGAGTTTTTGAAAGAGGAGAGACACGACTTGACCACAGACCACACATCTCTGTTCATAATATGTAAACACTCAATTATTTTAAAGTATCGCCCTGGTTGCAATATTTATTCTGATTACTTTTGTGTGATAAAGATGACTGATAAAGCTATTATATGTAGCTAGTATGAGTAACAAAATGCTTTTTCTGTGTCCATATTTAACTAATAATAATGCAAAAAATTGCACTTCAAATGAACATTTCTGAGAAAAATGTTTCATCTTTAATAGTCTTTAATAATAAATATATGTCCAAATTAAAAACTTAATACATGCAAGTAATTATGACTGAAAACATCCAGCAACTAGGGAATACACAGCCATGGATATATGTTTATATATAGGGCTATACAGCCATCTGCTGGTTACACAACAGTATTACAGATGATACATGCTGCATGACTCCGAGGTAAATATTTAGTACTGTAAAATCCCTTAAAACATTTATATAATTTGTTTGGAATAAATATTTTAAGTCTGCAACTTGTTACTGTATGTGGGAGTTCAAAGCAGTTTGTATTGTTAGATTATAATACATTTCCTCTCTCATTTTCCAGGGAGTGGAGCAACTTTTCCATAAACACAATTCTGATGCTGACACAGAGGATGGAGGGATAGTACCAGAGATCCACTGGGCCTGTCAGACAATAATCTTACTTTGTTCAGACACATCATCTTTGAATGACTGGGATCTTGATCTTCAGACACCTGCTTTATTTTATTTTAATATTATAAACTAGCAAATATTTCAATTTCCTCTAGATTAAAACAAACACAGAGACGGTAATCCATGCGACCACAGTGGATGAATCAATGCCTTCTGAAGTCAAACAATAGGCTAGATAAAAGAAATACTAATAATGTAAACTGTTTTAACTATTAAGAATCACTTCCGACCAACTGTCTTACGTACATGGGTTACAATCCACTTGTATTATATGGACTCACAAAGATTGATTATTTCCTTAAAAATCTTTGTCTATGTTTATGTGAAGAAGAAAGTCATATACATCTGGGATGGCATGAAGGTGAGTAAATGATGAGAGAATTCTCATTTTTTTGGGTGGACTATCCTTGTACTGCTTGTATCCAGTCACTGCTTTGTTACTTGTACTGCAACAGAAACTGTTCAAAGAATCATTGCAACATTTAAAATGTATATGAATTTTTTAAAATGTATTCTGTATTTGTAATTGTGCATTTTGTACACTCACCTAAAGGATTATTAGGAACACCATACTAATACTGTGTTTGACCCCCTTTCGCCTTCAGAACTGCCTTAATTCTACGTGGCATTGATTCAACAAGGTGCTGAAAGCATTCTTTAGAAATGTTGGCCCATATTGATAGGATAGCATCTTGCAGTTGATGGAGATTTGTGGGATGCACATCCAGGGCACGAAGCTCCCGTTCCACCACATCCCAAAGATGCTCTATTGGGTTGAGATCTGGTGACTGTGGGGGCCATTTTAGTACAGTGAACTCATTGTCATGTTCAAGAAACCAATTTGAAATGATTCGAGCTTTGTGACATGGTGCATTATCCTGCTGGAAGTAGCCATCAGAGGATGGGTACATGGTGGTCATAAAGGGATGGACATGGTCAGAAACAATGCTCAGGTAGGCCGTGGCATTTAAACGATGCCCAATTGGCACTAAGGGGCCTAAAGTGTGCCAAGAAAACATCCCCCACACCATTACACCACCACCACCAGCCTGCACAGTGGTAACAAGGCACATTGGATCCATGTTCTCATTCTGTTTACGCCAAATTCTGACTCTACCATCTGAATGTCTCAACAGAAATCGAGACTCATCAGACCAGGCAACATTTTTCCAGTCTTCAACTGTCCAATTTTGGTGAGCTTGTGCAAATTGTAGCCTCTTTTTCCTATTTGTAGTGGAGATGAGTGGTACCCGGTGGGGTCTTCTGCTGTTGTAGCCCATCCGCCTCAAGGTTGTGCGTGTTGTGGCTTCACAAATGCTTTGCTGCATACCTCGGTTGTAACGAGTGGTTATTTCAGTCAAAGTTGCTCTTCTATCAGCTTGAATCAGTCGGCCCATTCTCCTCTGACCTCTAGCATCAACAAGGCATTTTCGCCCACAGGACTGCCGCATACTGGATGTTTTTCCCTTTTCACACCATTCTTTGTAAACCCTAGAAATGGTTGTGCGTGAAAATCCCAGTAACTGAGCAGATTGTGAAATACTCAGACCGGCCCGTCTGGCACCAACAACCATGCCACGCTCAAAATTGCTTAAATCACCTTTCTTTCCCATTCTGACATTCAGTTTGGAGTTCAGGAGATTGTCTTGACCAGGACCACACCCCTAAATGCATTGAAGCAACTGCCATGTGATTGGTTGATTAGATAATTGCATTAATGAGAAATTGAACAGGTGTTCCTAATAATCCTTTAGGTGAGTGTATAGTAATGTATATCATGAGAATACTGTGCATTACATGTATATTATGCAGTTAATGTTTTGTGGATTCTGGTCTTTCCTATCACAACATAATTGCATCCAAGACTTTCACTTTGATACTTGTGTATATGCTTTAGTGACAATTCATATTTTCAATTACATTCATTTAACTGGTTGTATAAGTCACAATTGAAACGGTTGATGATTGTTAAAATATATTTACAATTTTTAATGTTAGAAGATAGTATTAATTAAATGAAATAACTAAATACAATTATCAATTTAAAAAAAAAATGGCAACAAGAACATTCTTTGTGTGACATATGTAATGAAATGCCCTTTGAGGTCTGTATCTGACAGCAGGCCACGATTGTAATTTTCATATAGTTTAAATTCCTCTTATTTAAGTGATCATTAATTTTGATGGTGTAAATGTATATCATGCTAACAATGAGTAGTGTGATGGCCATGGTTGCCAACCTTGATTACCTGGTCTAAGTGAAACTTTCTTGATGGCTGAATATATCACACACGTTTGCTAGTATTCTCTTTAAATTGTAACAGCTCAATCTAATCAGAGCCTAACATGCAAAAGAATCATCAGGAATAAACAAATATTCTCTGAAAACATTGGACACAATACAATATTTTAAGTATTATATACAGTACTTTAATGTACAATTACACCTGAATAGACTGAATAGATCTCTTGTGCTCCTAAAAGCTTCTGTTGACAAAGTAGTAGCAGCAGGTAAATACAGATAAAATTAAAAAACAAACCTAACTTAATATCACTAAAATGAAATAGAAAGCTGCGATTACAGACGCTCAAATCCACACAAAGCACATCACTGACATCTTCACTTCCTGGTCAAGAAGCTGTCAATAAAAAACTCAGTAGCCAATGAGAACACACTGCTTCTAGCCCCGCCCCCACAAGATAAATGTGTCAGAACAGCAAACGAAAACTTCAGAAGCGTAAGTGAAAATTAAAATTAAAACGCACAAATGTCTTAGATAGGGACTCCACTGGACCATGCCCAAGAGGAAGCCATGCCTCTTGTGGAGTGAGCTCTTACACCTATGGGGCACGGGAGGCCCAGTGAGGTGTAGGCCAGAGAGATAGCATCTACTATCCATCTAGATAATGTGAGTTTCGTGACCGGCAGCCCCTTGGTGCGGCCTACGAAACAGACAAAGAGCTGTTCAGACTGCCTGAAAGAGGCCGAATGCTCCAAATATATTGTCAGAGCTCTGACGGGGCAGAGCGTGAGAGCATCACTATCTTCTCCCGAAACTTGGAGAGCTGATAGAGAGATAACTTGGGCTCTGAACGGCGTTGAGAGCACCTTCGGTATATATCCATGTCTTGGTTTAAGGAAGACTTTGGAGTCATTAGGCCCAAACTCAAGACAGGAAGCGCTCGTGGAGAGCGCTTGTAAGTCCCCAACTCTTTTTACTGACGCCAGTGCTAACAGAAGAGAGGTTTTAAGAGAGAGGGGTCTTAGATCAGCCGACTGAAGTTGCTCGAAGGGAGGTCCCTTAAGAGCTCGTAGAACCAGAGAAAGGTCCCAGGCCGGCACTGAAGGTGGCCGAGGCGGGTTGAGCCTTCTGGCTCCTTTAAGGAAGCGAATGATGAGGAGAGCCGGCCACTTGCACATGAAAGGCTGCGATAGCTGCCACATACACTTTGAGCGTGGAGGGGGAGCGTTCCGCGTCCAGCAGCTCTTGGAGAAAAGAGAGTACCGTTGGTACTTCCCAAATATGTGGGTCGAGGTTCCGAGCTAAAGACCAGCTGGAGAACACTGCCCATTTAAGGTGGTAGAGGCGCCTAGTAGACGGAGCTCTAGCCTCCATAATGGTATTCAGGACACCTTCTGGGAGGTCCTGGGGTACCCGTTGAGTGGCCATGCATGGCGGGCCCACAAGTCGGGACAGGGGTGCCAGATAGTCCTGTTTGCCTGCGTGAGGAGGTTGCTCCTCAGCGGAATTGGCCACGGAGCAATCGCAGACAACTGCATCAGCTCTGGGAACCAAATCTGGGTTTGCCAGAGGGGGGCTACAAGGAGGACTACGCAATTGGTGTTCCTGATCCGTTTGATGGCCTGGGGGAGCATCGAGACCGGAGGAAACGCATAAAGGGGGAGGCTGGGCCACACGTGGGCCAGCGCATCCCTGCTCTTTGAAAAGAAGATTGGGCAGTGTCTTCTGAGGCGAAGAGGTCTACTTCTGCCTTCCCGAAGACCTCCCATAACAGGAGAACCGTCTGGGGGTGGAGCGACCATTCTTCTGGGGGAAAATTGCCCCGAGAAAGCATGTCTGCTCCTATGTTCATCGTGCCCGGCACGTGAGCTGCCCTGAGTGAGCGCAGGTTGGCTTGAGCACATAGCAGTAGCTGTGTGGCTATGGCGAACAGATTGCGAGACCTGAGGTCGCCCTGGCGATTTATGTAGGAGACCACTGACATGTTGTCCATGCGGACCAAGATGTGGAGTCCCGCCAGATATGGGAGGAAGGTTTTTAGGGCTAGAAAAACCGCTCTCATCTCAAGGCAGTTGATGTGTAGGCGTTTCTCCGAGCTCGACCAGAGGCCGGAGGCAGGCCTGCCCTTGTACAGGGCTCCCCAACCGGAGTTGGAAGCGTCTGTTGAAATGACCCTCCTCTCTGAAACCAGACCCATGCTCACACCCTGCTGGTACCAGCTGGTGTTTTTCCAGGGGTCCAGGGCTTTGATACAGCGCTGGCCTACCCTGATCTTCACGAGGCCCGAGCGCCATGCATGGGCTGGTACTTGAGGTGTCGCATACGCAGTAGGCCTAGTTGAAGTACTGATGATGCCAAAGCCATAAGGCCCAAGATCCTCTGAAACGTTCGGAGGGGTACACTGGAGCCCTCTTTGAACGACGCGGCAAGCCGCTGAATTGATAGAGCTCAGTCCGGTGTGGGCCATGCTCTCATATGTGTGGAGTCAAGAACTGTTCCCAGGAACGTGATTCGTTGGCTGGGGGACAGCATACTCTTTTAAAAGTTTACCCTGAGCCCAAGGCGGTCTAGATGGCCGAGGAGCCAGGCTTTGTGAGTATGGGACTCCGCCTCTGACTGAGTCAGTATGAGCCAGTCGTCGAGGTAGTTCAGAATGCGCATTCCCCGGGACTCCTGCTCACGCCCTGCTGGTACCAGCTGGCGTCCTTCCAGGGGGCCAGGGCTTTGATACAGCGCTGGTTTACCCTGATCTGTAGGTGGCCCAAATGCCACGCCTGAGCCGGAACCTGTGGCTTCCGCCACAGCTGAAGGGGGGCGCATACGCAGTAGGCCTAGTTGGAGTACTGACGATGCAGAGGCCATAAGGCCCAGAGCCCTTTAAAATGTTCTGAGGGGCGCAAGAGAGCCCACTTTGAACGAGGCAGCGAGACGCTGGATTGAGAGAGCCCAGTCTGGTGAGGGGCATGCTCTCATATGTACGGAGTCGAGAACTGTTCCCAGGAACGTGATCCGTTGGCTGGGGGACAGCATACTCTTGGCAAGGTTCACTCTGAGCCCAAGGCGTTCTAGATGGCATAGGAGCCAGTCTTTGTGAGTAAGAGACTCTGCCTCTGACTGAGTCAGTATGAGCCAGTCGTTGACTTTTTAGTGGGCATGTAACCTACAGAATAGAGCTCCCTTTTGTGCTTTATTTGCATCACCGTAAAACCGGTGTCTGTTTGCAGGCGTGCGTGTTATGAATAACAGGCCCATTGACTGCAACGTCAACATTTCCAGCCACCTGAGAAGAGGGGACTGGGGAATGTAGCATTATATTGCTGGGATTACATGGGGGGCGGGGTCAATTTGAGCCCGACCAACCCTGTTTTCGGACGTTGCCAAAGAGAGTGAGTCACGCGGGGCGGGGCCGGCGCGAGCTCGCTCGATTCAGCGCAGCCGAGATCTGAACTCGGGTCTCCAGCGCGAGAATCTCAAATTCCATCACTGAGCCACAGAAGGGGTGTAAATGAGTTTGTTTCTGTAAAATGTGAGTCACGCGGGGCGGGGCCGGCATGGGCTCATAAATACTCGAGCCCCGCCAAGTGAACGGGAGGGTGCGAGGGGCGGATTCGCTTTCTGTACGTAAGAAAGCTGACCGCGAGCTCAGAGAAGAGAGCAGCATAATTTTCACCTGCCGCCAGTTTTGTGTCGCCGTTGTTTGCAGGTGTGCATGCTTTATAACAGGCTCATTTGCTGCAATATTGGCATTTCCAGCCGCCCGAGCTAAGGGGGGGGGACTGGGAAATGTGCGAGAAATGGAGGTCAATAACTGGTCAATGCTAGCTTTGTTGCCGAATACTGATTGGTTAAGAGAAAGACAGAGACCAAGGTCCCATACAGAGTCTTCACATTCCAAACTCAAATCAGCAACCCAGAGCCATAAATCACCCACCGGCTCCAGAGAGTCGGCTAACCAAAGACTTTTATTGGTTAACTTTAAGGAAGAACGTTGTCTACGTTTGATGGTTTTTAAAAGAATGATCGGTTCAGAGAATGGTACTGCTCAGGGCCCTAACAAGAGGTCACATGACCCCTGCGACTAACAGACCCCGTCTTTCTTAAGGACCAAGGAGATGAACAAAACAGACGTCAGCAGGAACTATCCATGACCTCAGATTGGAATGTCTAAACCCCATAAACTTTACACACCAAAAAGACTTTACATATCAAAATCCATAAAACTCATCCCAGAACAATTCTTGGCCGACCTATAATCAAACATCTACATCATTCTTTGTTATCTACAATCTATATATGTGTCTATGCATGCTTAGATCACATACAAGTCAAGTAATTGTTTTAACTATTAGATGTTTGAATGAAAGTGTGTCTCGTTTCATGGCTGTTTGATTGTCCGTTCAAAACTAGTAAGTTGGCTGGAATGAAATCTGTGTAATATGTTTTGATCTTCTTTTAATTAGAAATCATGTCTAAACTGTGGCCTGCTTAAGAGCTAGAGAACAGACACCCCCCCAGATAAGATCATTTACGATCAGAACTGAAAAGAATGCCACCTCCTAAATTTAGCCAGTGTCTAATTGGCCAGAACTCATCCTGGAGGTTGGACAAACTTTGAGTTTAAAATCAAGGTCTCGCTCTCTCTGTGCTCTCGCTCTCTGGGTTCACCCTCAAGAAACGCTCTGCTATCACTCTCAAGAGAGATGGGCAGAAAAAGATGAAGATCTCAATCAGACAAGTAACCATTTAGACACGAAGAGACAGAACCCAAATCAAGATCAGAAGAACATGGGTTAAACAACTTCATTCAAGCCATCATCTACTCTCGTCTCAATTTCCTTTCTTTTCTAAGTTTTCCTCTCTTTTCGTTGTGAGTCTCGGTTCTAAGTTAAGTTTTGCGACAAGATTTCGAGCCACGTTTCTTCTGCAAAGCCAGCTTCAAACAAAGACTTTCATTCCACCAGCACACCACGTGACTGGCCGCCCCAGACATCAGGCACGAGGACACCAGCCAACGAATGGACCGCAACAAAAGGGAATCCCCAAAAGCAAAGACAGCTGACTCTTAAGCTGAACTGGTGTATTTGATACAGATTTAATAACCTGTCTAAGAAACGATAGAAGGGTTAAATTAATGATTGATGGTTCGTTCCAGGTCATGTCTTATAAGTGCATATAGAAACTTGGGATTTCAAATTCACTCTTTCCTCTCTCTCTCTTTCTTTCTGCAACTCGTATGAATGTGTGTGCGTGTGTTAGATATTAGTTTTATGTGTTAGAATAATCAATAAAGTCTTGTTTGTATTTTAAAGAGAAGTGTTATTTGTGTTATGTGCTTACGAATTTATTGTCTTGAACTTCGATCTAAGTTACCTATGCGGTTACCCTTGATTTAGGCTATTTCTTTATTTACTGTTAGCTGGGGATTATTCTTTCTTGGCCAGGAAGATATTATATTTCCTAGAGTTAATAATTGTTTATGCTTTCTGTTCCTTGGATGAACTGATAAAATGATCATACTATTGATTCTGCTACAGTAAATTCTGAAAATAATTAAATTATTAATTATTGATCATAATCCGTTATGAATAATAATTAATTATATATTTATACGTGGGCGTATAAACGCTACAGGAGGATATGACAGAAGTCTGACAGAACATATATCAAGCATGTTTAATGAGTTTCAGGAGCTTTATGAAGGGCAGTGTAATCTCACATGACCGGAAGATGGCGACAAAACATCATGAAAACACACGGTCAGCTGTGGAGCATTACAATAATCTCTGAACGGACAATATTTAACACACACACACACACACACACACACACACACACACACACACACACACACACCCACACCCTCTTGTTGACTCCTTTACCTGTTTATATTTGGTGTACATTTATGAAAAAATGACAGGAATGATTGAGAACTTGGAGCAGAAATACCAACATTTGTACCAGATGTAAGTTTATACTGTTTATGCTAATTTACTTACGATCTATAATAATCTAATTATTTTCTAGTTGCCAATTTACTCAAGTATTTTTATGAAGTATATAATGGCTTAGTATGTCAAATTATGAACAAATATAATTTTCCCACCAAACATTTAGCAGTTTGTAGCATACACGCTACAACAGAGATGCTAGTTTGACGTATAGCTATATTGTTTGCTTAAGCCTTAATACTGATCATAACATCTGGAAATAAATGTGGCAAATCAAACCTGATGAGAAGTGTCCTCACTTCATTATAGTCTTGCGTGAAAACTAATTAAAAGTCATTAACGAACCCCTGCTGAAAAAAACTATAGAAACCATTACATAATTGCTAATGGTTTTAATGGTTATAAAGAGAACTGTATTGGTTTTAATGGAAACTGTAATGGTCCTAGTGGGTCTCTATTGGTGATTTGCTTTCTTCTATTGGTGGCATGTTGTTTTCTATTGGATACCATTAAGGACCAATAGAACACCTTTGGCAACTTATAGGTTACATGTTGGTATCTACTGGACACCAGTATGAACCATTAAGTCTCCAATAAATGTAGTGTTTTTCTTTGGTTTGATGATATTAATATATAATTTGTTTGTCACTGATTTCCTGGACTGTTCCTATGTTTAAGTGACAACTTTCACAGTAGAACTGAAATTCTACTTCCTCACAACTGTTTTTAAACACTCTGTTAAAAAGATACTTGGATCGAGGTACAACCTCTTGCCCAAACCATTTATTTATCAACCGCAGTAAATCATGTCACTGGCAACCAGTTATTTTATGCTTTGATGCATGGCTCATAATCATGAGCATTGCCTCAGCTTGTGTGGTAGTTCCTGTGGCAGTCAAAGCAGTGTCCATGTCAGGCTGTAGGTCAATCACTGACAGGGGATCAGGAGTGTTCTGCTTCATGCTGCCTGTCCTATGGTCTATCTCAGACTCTGACACTGTTACACTGCATGCCTTTAAAAAAGCAACATCTCTGTGTAAGGTATAGTTGTGTGTAGGTCTGCTCATACACATATTCACGTAGGTTCATAGTTATATCTAAAAAATATATTAAAAAAAACGTACAGACCCTCCAAAATGAATAATTAATCAAATACTTTGTTCAATTTATAATTCAAAACTTAAAGAAGTGTGTACATGAGAGAGAGAAAAAAACAATTATCAGAACAATCTAAACTAGTACTCACATGTGTTTCTGAAGGTCTACTTGAGCCTGGTGTAACGTCTACCTCACTACTGTACTCATCTGTCATCAGCTCAGCTGTTTTACTGACAATAAAGTTACAGTTATGTTACAATCATGACATCTATGTTACAATTACGTTACAATCATGACATATATGTTACAATTATGGTGCAATAGTGACATATATGTTACAATTATGGTACAATCATTACAATTATGATACAATCATGCCATCTATGTTACAATTATGTTACAATCATGCCATCTATGTTACAATTATGGTACAATCATTACAATTATGATACAATCATGCCATCTACAGGTATGCTACAATTATGTTACAATCATTACAATTATGTTACAATCATGCCATCTATGTTACAATTATGTTACAATCATGCCATCTTGTAACGAATGGATAGAGGGGACAATAGCAAGTAAAACAGATCTTTATTAGAATGTATAGCACCAGTCTCAGAGTGAATAGGGAGGCAGACAAAGTTCTCAGTAGTGTTGGAGGATCGCAGATGCAGTTCACAAGAGAGGTGTGTAGATTACAAGATCCTTCTCAGTGCGATGGTAATCTCCGATGATGATGATGACGACAAGGCAGCGCAGGCTTGCGTGGACAACTCGATCCGATGGTCAGACGTGAAGTGATGAACCCAGTGTTGGTGAAGACATAAACTGCAACGGCGAACTTCCAGACGAAGACAAGGCAGGAAACACAAGGAGCCGAAGAAACAGGAACACAACAGGCAACATCCACAAAACAACGATCTGACAAACACAAGACGCATGAGGTGAGTATAAATAGGCAGTGGTAATGCACAACACCTGTCGCTGATAACCCCGGAGGATAATCAGCGACCACGCCCACACACACACACATTCATTCACAAATACACACACACAGCGCAAGGGAGCGTCAATGAATTCCTCAACCTTGACACATCTATGTTACAATTATGGTACAATCATTACAATTATGATACAATCATGCCATCTACAGGTATGTTACAATTATGTTACAATCATGACATCTTTACAGAGGCTGTGAGACTCAGTTTCACTACATGCCTTATAAATAGCAATATTGACATGAAAATTATATCTGTGAGCTGGCTTATTGACAAATGTGCTTTGTAGGTTTATAGCTATTTCCGTAACACTTTACAATATGGTTTCATTAGTTAACATTAGTTAACTACTTTAGTACTACTTCAAGTACTAAGAATGAACAATACTTCTACAGCATTTATTTGTCTTATTTAATGTAAATTTCAACATTTACTAATACATTATTAAAATCAAATGTCGTGTTTGTTAACATTAGTTAATGCACTGTGAACTGACATGAACAAAGAACAGTTGTATTTTTATAAACTTATGTTGAGAAAGATTAATACTGTAACAAATGTATTGCTTATTGCTAGTTCATGTTAATACATTATTTAATGTTAACAAATGAGACCTTATTGTAAAGTGTTACTGCTATTTCTTTTAAAACATTTGTAAAGACCCTCCAATATGACTAATTAATTAATAAAATATTTTGTTTAATACATCAATCAAAAAAGGAAATACTCAAACAGTAAAGTTTTGAAACATTTAATTATTATTATTATTACTCGTTAAGAATAGTAAAATCCTTTCACATAAAAAAAATTCACAGTGCATTAATAACTAATGTTAACAAATATAACATTTGATTTTAATAATGTATTAGTAAATGTTGAAATTAACATTAAAGGACAAGTTCGGTATTTTACACTTAAAGCCCTGTTTACAGATCGTATCTGATGAAATAGAACGGTTAAGATAAAAATTTGGACACATGCTGCTGTCCCGAGAATTTTAGGTTTATTTCGCTTCCCCCCCCCCCCCCCCCCCACCCAGATACGATCTGTAAACAGGGCTTTAAGTGTAAAATACCGAACTTGTCCTTTAAATGATATTGATAAATGCTGTAGAAGTATTGTTTATTATTAGTTCATGTTAACTAAAGTATTCTAATGTTAACTAATGAAATCTATCATTAACTTATAATAACTTAATATATTTTAGTCTACACAATTAATTTAAACTGTTTTATGCATTAGATCAAAAGGTTTTTAATGTCAAGAGAAACATTTCAGTCAATTGTTTTTAAAACTTGAGACTAGTAGTATACATGAGAAATGTTTATCAGAACAAGCTAAACTAGTACTCACATGTGTTTCTGAAGGTCTACTTGAGCCTGGTGCAACATCTACCTCACTACTGTACTCATCTGTCATCAGTTCAGATATGGTGGCTACTTCACTGTCTGGATCATTCTGACAATAATGTTACAGTTATGTTACAATCATAACATCTATGTTACAATTATGTTACACCCATGACATTGCACTAACAGCTAGAGGGACTGTGAAGAATATGACTTCATCTGACTCCTGTAGCTCCTGTTTCCATGCTTATTTTTTGAATGTGTAACTTTAATGGCCTTTTACATAGCTTTCATTACATCTGGAAAACAGATCATAAAACTCTTACATACCACAAATGGTGTACTCAACATCGAATGGCTGTTCTGTATGCTCTCTGTCTCACTGTTCTGAATGCTGTCTCTCTCACTCTCTCTCACTCTCTCTGTGCTATTTGTCTCACTCCCTGCCTCTGACAACATATCTATTAAAAATACCATAAGCAACAAGAAAAAAACAAGCTAAAGAAATCTCATATACAAATATATATATATATATATATATATATATATATATATATATACATATATCACAAATAATGTATTTTATAATATTTAAATGTTTCTTTGAACACTAGGCTACTGTTTAACAACAGTACACGATATGTAGCATACAAGCTATTCAAAATGCTTTTCTTAAAGTTTTAAAATAACCTTTTAAAAGTAGGCTCTACAAAAAATAAAATGACAAAGAAATATGAAACTTATGATACACTGTAATACTTTTCACTGTAATACTTTTATTTAACAGGTATATGTTGTGTGAAGACTTTTATTTTGATATCCGATGAGAATTCTTCTCCTTTTCTCTGGGTTTTTATTTATTTCTTTGTCTATTAAAAATCAAAAGTTATTCTTCAGTAAGTATGTCAGACTTTGCTGGATCACCTCCGCCGTATGTAGACTACTAAAGTTTTTCTTTTTCTTTTTTAATAATCAAATGTATTCAAATAATCGGGACAATCCTACTGGATAATAAGCTCGATAGCCTAATGTTACCCGTTTCATTGGCTGTTTGGCTCTCTTCCTCGTCAACATCAACACCTGGCCTCTCTGCTGAAAAATCCAGCTAAAACCAGCCTAAGCTGGTTGGCTGGTCTTAGCTGGTTTAAGCTGGAAGAAGCTGGTTTTAGTTGGTCTCTCAGCCTGGCTTAGCTGGTCAAGATGGTCTCCCAGCCTGGACAATTTGGTGGTCACCTGGTTTTAGCCTGGCCAAGCTGATGAACATCTTACCTTATACTGTATATATATATATATTAGAGGTGGGCATAGATTAATTTTTTTAATCTAGATTAATCTAGATTAAAATGGCTCATTTGAATTCTGCCGAAGGCATTCAGAATATGTGTACTACCCAAATAATGACTATAAAAGTAAGTCTTTGAGAACGGGTTTCTCAAGCCAGGTGGCGCATTAGACCAGGGGCTCATCTCCTGTTTCCAAAATGCATCACAAACTGCTTGAGAAAGCTGTTCTACTCATAGACTGTAAAAGGTTACTACTGTACTGTTACCGTCCATAGGCAACATTAGGTAGGCCTATGTTATGATCAACTACTATAGGCTATCAATTAGGGATGGGAGATATGGCCTAAAATCTATATTGTGATATACATTGCAGCCTCTTGCGATAACGATATACAGTATATTATAATAAAACCATTTCAGAACAGATTACACAGACCCATTAGCCTGGTTAAAACCAGACCCTTCTCAGTTGAAACTGAGTATAGGGTCTGGGGAAGCTATGTAGACAAATCATTTCCAAAGGGGCGTCACCAACCGACGTAGCTCAAATTCCTCTGGCCGCAATTGGATAGTCATAAAACCAATCAGATCGATGAAGGAGATGACGTATGCTTCGAGTGTTGTTCTTTGCTCCGGTTTTAAGTTTAAATCGGTAAGTTTAAATCGCTCAAAACAGACGTGATAACTGATTCGTTTATATACTGTCTATGATTCAGCGTCGCTGCGCTGTCGTCATCATGTAAATCCCTCCCCAAACGTTTCTGATTGGTGCCGCGATTTCGGCGGCACAGAAATGAGTTTGAATGGGCTCTTCTCCAGACTATCCTGGAGAGAGAATTAAAATTCGCCGGAAGTAGTCTGGGTTTTCCCAGGCTACAGACCCATGCTAAACAACTGCTAAATGTATTTTTTTTTTAAAGGGTGTATGTAGTTTTGAGAACATATATTGTGCAAAACTGTAAGTATACAACATAATTTTGCAGATAAATAAAATGTAAGTACACTAGCTGCAGAGACTTAAGTAGGTCTAATGTTTATTATGGCTTGGAGCTTATGAAACCCCAAATTTAAAATTAGAATATTGTCTAACTGATGTCTTTTCAGTTAAAAAGAAACACAACAACGATTCTTAAAATCGAGATTATGTGCTACACCACTAAGATATATTGGAATGGGAATAATACGCGCGCGCTGGTATTCAGTGATATCATGTTTCGTTTTGAATTTGAGGTGGTAGAACGGATTAGTCGTGTGTTAACTTACCGAACTGTTACACCACACACTCTGTATATAGTTTGCTGCTGCTCGTCTGACGGCTTAAACCCGAACCAAGTCCAAATAATGGATGTTGCACCGATCTTTTTCACCAGGGGCCGGTTGCACCAGCTGTGCGTAAGTTATAACTTAGCCTAGTTTTGACGTAAATGGACACTAAGTTACGAATTACGCACTTCTAAATATTTTTGAGTTGCACCATTAAACTTAGTTGAAGCGTAACTCTACGTATAAACTAAATACTTATGGCAGCCTCCGATCAGGAGTAACGGATGGAATAAAATATCAGACTGAACTGCATCAATAAGCTCTTCTTTTACCTGACAGACTTCAATTCTTTAGACATGTATGATTATGCTGACATTTACACTCGCTTACATTTTAAGAGAGAGAACATTATGTGAAAAGATTACTTTGTTAGCGGCTCTTTAACACGAACCCGTCCTAAACAGCACTCGTTGACTCTGTGCGCATCGGTCCATGTTGTGCATGTCAAATATCAGTCATAATCAATAAACGTAATTTCTTATGTTTTTTGTATCAATATTTATTTATTGATCCTTATTCATTTCATTTCAAATACAGTTTCTGAATGTTATTTACATATAAAAACACTTATGCTATTCATGATCAAGTAGCCTATTGTATTTAATGGAAACTTATTTTTACCGTTAGTAACGTGAGGCAAAAGAATAAAGGATAAACTGAAATTCACAGCATTTCAACACAACTTCTGCTCAGGTATTTGAAGGCTGCTATTGGATCATCGAGGCTAAACGTCATATTATGCGACTACGCATTACTTTACGGAGAGCTTACGACCTACTAGCTACATTCTGCCTTACGAACAAATGGTGCAACGGAATAAAGTTCAGAGTTAGTTACAAACTAGCTAGTAGTTACTAAGCATCTAGTGTGGACTTTACGTTCCAATTTAAGAAAGAACTTACGAACGGCTGGTGCAACCCTACCCTGCTTTCACTTTCAGCCGTGTTTACTTAAGATGACGACGAATATGCGTTGCAGCCGGGTTTACCTCGCGGCCGCGGGTAGATTGCGTCATCATAGCTTGTGTAGTATAGAGCCATCTCCCAACCCAACTTGGAGAATAGATTAACGGCGATATTTTTTTTATCGCGCGATAAGAGTCTCGCGTTAACGCAGCACGTTAACGCCGATAACGGCCCACCACTAATATATATATATATATACTGTATGTATATATATATATATATATATATATATATACTGTATATATATATATATATATATATATATATATATATATATATATATCACAGGCAGGGGGCGCAATCCACCACTCTTATTTCTATACTACTCTGAGGAGCAAACCGTATCCCCACAAAGAAGTCAGAACTCAATGGATAGCTTCAAAACATTTCTTTTTATTCAATTATTAAAAGAGTCTTAGGGTGAGAATTATTCTCAAGAGGGCTAGGCCATAAAAGGCTAGTCAGTGTCCGCACAGCAGTTCCTCGTTTGTTCCTGCAGGGGGCTTAAGCAATGGAAGGCTAGTTGGCGTCAGCGCAGCAGTTTCTCGTTCTCTCCAGCCGGGGGCTTGAACAATGAAAGGCTAGTTAGCGTCAGCACAGCAGTTTCTCGTTCTCTCCAGCAGAGGGCTTGAACAATGGAAGGCTAGTTAGCGTCAGCACAGCAGTTTCCCGTTCTCTCCAGCAGAGAGCTTAAACAATGGAAGGCTAGTTAGCATCAGCGCAGCAGTTTCTCGTTCTCTCCAGCAGAGTGCTTGAACAATGGAGTGCTAGTTAGCGTCAGTGCAGCAGTTTCTCGTTCTCTCCAGCAGAGGGCTTGAACAATAGAAGGCTAGTTAGCATCAGCACAGCAGTTTCTCGTTATCTCCAGCAGAGGGCTTGAACAATGGAAGGCTAGTTAGCGTCAACGCAGCAGTTTCTCGTTCTCTCCAGCAGGGGCTTGGACAGTGGAAGGCTAGTTGGCGTCAGTGCAGCAGTTTCTCGTTCTCTCCAGCAGGGGCTTGGACAGTGGAAGGCTAGTTAGCGTAGCGCAACAGGGGGCTGGGACAGTGGAAGGCTAGTTGGCGTCAGCACAGCAGTTTCTCGTTCTCTCCAGCAGGGGCTTGGACAGTGGAAGGCTAGTTGGCGTCAGTGCAGCAGTTTCTCGTTCTCTCCAGCAGGGGCTTGGACAGTGGAAGGCTAGTTAGCGTCAGCGCAACAGGGGGCTGGGACAGTGGAAGGTTAGTTGGCGTCAGCACAGCAGTTTCTCGTTCTCTCCAGCAGAGGGCTCGAACAATGGAAGGCTAGATAGCGTCAGTGCAGCAGGGGGCTGGGACAGTGGAAGGCTAGTTGGCGTCAGCACAGCAGTTTTTTGTTCTCTACAGCAGAGGGCTTGGACAATGAAAAGTTAGTTAGCATCAACACAGCAATTTCTCGTTCTCTCCAGCAGTGGATTTGGACAGTGGAAGGCTAATTGGTTTCCAACAGCCACTGCTTATAATACTCGGGATTAGCTCAAGTTACCAACATAACCCACCCAGATCACAGGTGACTGATTATCTGGAACTGTAGTGGCCTAGGTGCAGACCAAACAATACAAAGCAGTCAGAGCACTCGTGTGCACACTTCAAACAGCTAAAGACTTCCCAATGTGAACACTTCAAGAAAAAGGACACTTCAAACAGTAAACTCACTGCGACCAAGGAAAACTAGCAGTATCCAGGCAAAGGTCTCCCTGAAGTTGGGCTGGTTAGTTGCGGTGTTAAGAGAGCAGAAGAGCAGTCGGGCTGAGGGAACACCTTAGAAAGCTTTTATCTTTACTGACTGAGGGAGTGAGGCAGAGAAACCAAGATATAAGAGGAGCTCAAAATGACGTACAGATCAGGGAAGTCACATGCAGTCAATACTCGCAATTGAACTAGCAATATACGGCACTTAACTTGACGGCATCGGGGCCGAGTTTCCACCACGGCGACAGCTGGGAAGATTGCGAAATCCAATTCTGTCAAAATTTCGTTTTGAATCCTCATCGGCTTCGCGCAAACGTGCTCGTCAGATCGCTGGCCGGGTGCATTCACTGGGTCCTGTCTTCTCCACCGAATCTGCAGTGTCATACTGCTGGCAACATCGAACATATAAAGCACTCCCACTCAACATATGTGCCACTCGCCAGCCTAGTTTCTTCCCGCCTTTTTTACGCATTTTAATCACACTTATTTTTGCACCGCGGAACGTTTCTCACTGGATGAGTTTCGGCGGACCGATTATACTGGAGCACCAACTAGCGTTCATGACTTCAGACAACAACAAACCACAGTGAACATGAACGAAGAAGCTGACGAGACCGCTTTGGTTGGCCCCGTGGATGGGAAATTTTGTTATAAAAAACAAACGGATGGAAGCATCGATAAGAGCATGGTTGTGTGCAAGCTATGCAACAAGGAATTCGCATATCACCGCAGCACATCGAGCCTCAAGTATCACCTCAACGCAAAACATATAGAAGCTAGCGTGGACGTTAGCCCGACTCCGAGTACAAGGACCCACACCCAACCCACACTCCACCAGATGACTGGTTTAAGGACCAGGGTAACTAAGTCCGCGTCTGAAAAAATAACCAACGGCCTGGCTCACTGGATTGCACTCGACTGTAGACCACTTGGAGTGGTAGAAGATAAGGGCCTGCAAAATGTACT
Source organism: Leuciscus idus (assembly GCA_021554675.1). NCBI lineage: Eukaryota > Metazoa > Chordata > Actinopteri > Cypriniformes > Leuciscidae > Leuciscus > Leuciscus idus. Next base: position 4,421,355 of record CM038633.1, on the reverse strand, counting down.
ACAGATTGCGCCGTCTGACACAACATACGAGCTGCCATGCAGAAAGACAGTGACAAAAAGAGTCCAGCAGCTTTATGACAATGAAAAGGAAGATAAAGAGAATTTATTGGAGAAAGCCGAGTGTGTTGCCCTGACCGGGGATCATTGGACCTCGGTAAGCAATTCAAATTACTTCGGTGTGACGGCACACTTTATTGACGTCAAGTGGCGTCTTCACTCATTTGCCTTAACTATCCAGAAGACCACCACTAGGCACTTTGCTGAAAACATGGCAGGAGATTTTGAGTCTGTGGCAGAGGCCTGGGAAATCACACAAAAAGTGCTCTGTTGTGTTACCTGCTCTCCGCCACCTGACCCACACCATGGAGGTCTCAGATGACGGCCCAGCCTATGTGGTGAGGTTCAAGGGTGACTTTAAAAAGGAACTGTCTCAACGCCAAGATACACTCAACCATGGATGGCTCAGGGTGGCTACAGCACTCAACCCACACTTTAAGGTATCATGCGTAATGGTCTTCTTTGTTTTTCTTTTCTCTTTCTTTTTGACCCCTCTCCCCGCCCATCTTTTTACTCTGTAAATCTGTGATGTGACAATAAACCTGATTCTGATTCTAAGGACCTAAAGTGTCTACCAAGAGGAGAGCAAGGAGGGGTGTGGACCAGCATTGAGGCACTGCTGCAAATAGAACCAAACAGAGCCACTCCAGAACCCACAGAGGAGCCAGCAAGGAAGAGGAGCCTCCTGCTGTTTAATTCAGACTCTGAATCAGAGGATGAAGAGGGGCCCAACGGGGCTCTGGCCCGCTACAGGGCAGAGCCCACCATCAGTGAGACAGACTGCCCACTGCAGTGGTGGTCCACTCATGAGGGAGCCCATCCACAGCTTTCTGCCCTGGCCCGCAAGTATCTGGGCAGCCCTGCCACTTCTGTCCCTTGCGAGAGACTTTTCTCACTGGCAGGTAACGTAGTTCAAAAGAAAAGGGCAGCCTTGAGCTCTGAAAATGTGAACAGGCTAGTTTGTCTCAGCAACTGGCTGAAAGAGAAGTATAAGAAATAGTCATAGAGGTATCCTGAGGCCAATGGGGTTGTTGTTACTGAAATGTTGATCAAACAGTGGCCTAAGCAACAGAGAGATTTATTTTTCATCAGGATATTGGAAGAATAGGGACTGAGGTCAATCACTGGCACTTTTTTTTTGTTTATTTTAACTTTATGTTGAACTATGTATTATGCTGTTGGTGCAACTGGCACTTTATGTTGAACTCTTTATTGTTTTGGCCAAGGTTATTGAGAGTTGGACTTAGTCTGTTATGGCCTCTGAAGCAACAGAGAGATGTTTTCTAATAGTCAGGGTTTCCAATGTTCTGAATGTACTTGAAAGTATTGTGTTTTACTTAAAAAAACATAGTTTACAGAAGGTCTACCTACCCATAGGCTACCTGAATTTCTGAAATGTACTATATTTCTAAATATGCTATTGCTACACTTAATGGCAAAAACTGCACTGGTCTGCTGGACTTGGTTGAACAAAAATAAACAATATTTTGTTGCTTAAGCTTATGTATTCAGTCATTATTCAATGGTATACTAAAAATCCATGTGAAAAAAATTACTTCTCACTGTTCTCAGGTCAAATATTTATATGCAATTAAAATGCGATTAATTTCGATTAATTAATTACAAAGCCTCTAATTAATTAGATTAATTTTTTTAATCGAGTCCCGGCCCTAATATATATATATATATATATATATATATACACACACACAGTGGGGAGAACAAGTATTTGATACACTGCCGATTTTGCATTTTATTGCAAGTATTTGATCACCTACCAACCAGTAAGAATTCCGGCTCTCACAGACCTGTTAGTTATTCTTTAAGAAACCCTCCTGTTCTCCACTCATTACCTGTATTAACTGCACCTGTTTGAACTTGTTACCTGTATAAAAGACACCTGTCCACACACTCAATCAAACAGACTCCAACCTCTCCACAATGGCCAAGACCAGAGAGCTGTGTAAGGACATCAGGGATAAAATTGTAGACCTGCACAAGGCTGGGATGGGCTATAGGACAATAGGCAAGCAGCTTGGTGAGAAGGCAACAACTGTTGGCGCAATTATTTGAAAATGGAAGAAGTTCAAGATGACGGTCAATCTCCCTCGGTCTGGGGCACCATGCAAGATCTCACCTCGTGGGGCATCAAGGATCATGAGGAAGGTGAGGGATCAGCCCAGAACTACACAGCAGGACCTGGTCAATGACCTGAAGAGAGATGGGACCACAGTCTCGAAGAAAACCATTAGTAACACATTACGCCGTCATGGATTAAAATCCTGCAGCGCACGCAAGGTCCCCCTGCTCAAGCCAGCGCATGTCCAGGCCCGTCTGAAGTTTGCCAATGACCATCTGGATGATCCAGAGGAGGAATGGGAGAAGGTCATGTGGTCTGATGAGACAACAATAGAGCTTTTTGGTCTAAACTCCACTCGCCGTGTTTGGAGGAAGAAGAAGGATGAGTACAACCCCAAGAACACCATCCCAACCGTGTAGCATGGAGGTGGAAACATCATTCTTTGGGGATGCTTTTCTGCAAAGGGGACAGGACGACTGCACCGTATTGAGGGGAGGATGAATGGGGCCATGTATCGCGAGATCTTGGCCAACAACCTCCTTCCCTCAGTAAGAGCATTGAAGATGGGTCATGGCTGGGTCTTCCAGCAACGACCCGAAACACACAGCCAGGGCAACTAAGGAGTGGCTCCATAAGAAGCATCTCAAGGTCCTGGAGTGGCCTAGCCAGTCTCCAGACCTGAACCCAATAGAAAATCTTTGGAAGGAGCTGAAAGTCCGTATTGCCCAGCGACAGCCCCGAAACCTGAAGCATCTGGAGAAGGTCTGTATGGAGGAGTGGGCCAAAATCCCTGCTGCAGTGTGTGCAAACCTGGTCAAGAACTACAGGAAACGTATGATCTCTGTAATTGCAAACAAAGGTTTCTGTACCAAATATTAAGTTCTGCTTTTCTGATGTATCAAATACTTATGTCATGCAATAAAATGCAAATGAATTACTTAAAAAACATACAATGTGATTTTCTGGATTTTTGTTTTAAGATTCCGTCTCTCACAGTTGAAGTGTACCTATGATAAAAATTACAGACTTCTACATGCTTTGTAAGTGGGAAAACCTGCAAAATCGGCAGTGTATCAAATACTTGTTCTCCCCACTGTATGTTCATATGTATATTATCCTAGAACTCGAGCTCTGAAACATATGAATGTACTGAGGCAACAGCTGTTTATATATTCATGTATAATGATTGACAGCAGGGATGGATTACGGACCGGGCCTATGGGGCCAGTGCCCCACCAGAAGCCTGGGGGGACCCTGGGGTTTAAGGCCACGCAATCCAGGGCTGCGTTTCCCAAAAGCATCGTAAGCCTAAATTGATCGTAAAAACGATCGTACGACTGGTCTGTTTCCCAAAAGCATCGTAGCTTAAGTAGCACTTGAAAATCTTCGTAGAATTACGAGTGCTCTGGAGTAATCGTACATCCCCAAGTGCATCGTAAGAAGAAAGATTTATGAGGACACCTGCAGATTACACCTTTAACTTTATACAAATGCAATGTGATTATAATATAAGGTTTTGATTGTACTTTATTGTACACTTTATTACTCTTTTTTTTGTTGTTGGTTAAATTAATGTATAAATTAAATAATTAAAAAGGTCAGAAAACAAAACAAAAAAAAGAAATAATTTAATCTAATAATTTTAATCAAAATTAAATGAAAAAATAAATAAAAGAAATCTCATCTAAAAGGACATTAATTTCATCTTTTTGAAAGGTATCTTTTCTTGTTGTTTTTTTTGTTTTAGTTTTTTTGTTCAGCCATTTTGTCAGTGCCTCCGCCTGTAGGTGCTTTATAGACTTGTCTTGATTGCTAATTCACAACAGATGACAATTATTAGGTTCAGAATTTGATTCCATATAAGGTTATATTTCAGCACTTCGCGAATGGACAGCGACTCTTAAGTAGCACGTAGAGCGCGTTCTCGCGCGTTCATGTTAAGTGCATTTTTGGGAAACGCTCGTAACCTTGCACGTAGAGAGCGCTCTTAAGAGCTAAGATTAGGGCTGTCAATCGATTAAAAATTTTAATCGCGATTAATCGCATGATTGTCATGAGTTAACTCGCGATTAATCGCATTTAATCGCACATTTTTTTATTTGTTCTAAATGTACCTTAAATTAATACTTTTCAAGTTTGTAATACTCTAATCAATGTGGGCATGGATAAATATAGATGCTTTATGCAAATGTATGTTTATTATTGAAACCATAGTCAATATAGAGCATAAGGACGAGACATGTTTCAAAGGTCATAGATGTTTTTCAAAGAACTTGTTCATGTCTATTAGACACATGTAGAAAGAACAAAAAAATGCCAGGTTACCATTACTTCTCTTTCTTTGCACAGAGCAATTTACTAACACAAACATGTTTAGATTTTTGCATGACAGGGCAGCTCTTCTGAAAATGCTAAATGTACATTTATTATTTATTATTACATTGTAGTTTGTCTCTCTCTGTGCCCATTTCGATGAAGCTAAATTCTCAATAAAACTGTTTTCATTGGTATAGTATTTGACTGTTTCTGTTGTCAAACAACGGAATGAATTTGAAATGGTGACTGAAACGCGACCCATTAAGACATAACCAGCTCTCCCTTCCAAGATGTTAAGTTAATCTGCACAACAATTCTGATAATCGTGCCGTCGTGGTGAAATCAAATTCACATAAGATAAAGACAATATCTGTGCTCTGATTTCGGCTATACTTGTAAAATTAGAGAAGCAACATAATATCTGTGCTTAACTGAATTAAATCGCTGCTCCTCCACGCGAGACGCAGAGAGAGAGAGAGAGAGAGCGAGAGGTGCGCGCGCGTGCTGAGAGAGCAGTACCGGCGGTACCGGTAGATTATCAGAAACTAAATAAGGTTTGGGCGCTTTGTTGAAGAAAAAAAAAAAAAAAAAAAAAAAAAATCGCTAAAGGGGTCTGAAATGTCGCTAAGTTGGCAACACTGTGTATCTACATTTCTCCAACTAGAGGTTGGGCCACGGGTCAAGCAGAAAATACGCGCTGCGTTAATCGCGCGTTAAAAAAATTAGTGCCGTTAATATGATTTTGCGTTAACTCGTTATTAACGCGCTAACTTTGACAGCCCTAGCTAAGATACATCGTTATCGGGAAACCCGGCCCAGTTTGGTTCAGAAAACCCATTAACAATGAAAACAAATGTTTATTAATGCTGTAATATATGTGTCCCATAGCCTAAGGCCTCTTAAACAAGGCACTTGGACTATGAGGGCTCCCTGGAATTTACTGTTGGGCCCTATGTGAATATGAAGGCCCTATGGAGTTACAAATGTAAGAATCTGTATAAGATCTGCTGATCTTATGTCCTTACATAACATAACATAACATAACATAACATAACATAACATAACATAACATAACATAACATAACATAACATAACATGAAAAACTAAGGTAGAGCACATTGAATTTAGCATTTAAGGTTATGATGATGATATCAGCTGTTAATCAAAGTTTCCAGCAAGAGATTTCTGCCAGTCCTGTTCTCTCTATTGTAAGTTAAATGAGTCAGATTACTGAGACTCTCACCCTCTGTCTTTAATAGATCTTGGAGCCCCTGTCCCAGTCTTTGAATAGTTATGCTGATTGGATTAGGATTGGTAACACTCTAAACTCTAGGGCGGGTTCCTAAACCTGTATACTTCATTTGCATGCTTTGTGTAAGGTCGTCACCCAGGTGCTTTGTCTCCATTTCTAAAGCACTGCCCACTTAATGTATATAAACTACAATGTACACTGCCTTAGTAAGACTTGATGACTGCAGCTATGACAGCATGAGTTCTCAATAAAGAATCCTGCTGAAGATACAACCAAGTCTCCTGGTCTTCGCTTCTGAGTTACAGCCCCAAAACGTCTTATAGAACTGTTGTCCCATCCTGTTTAAAATTATATTAGAACCACTGTTTGAGCTTATTTTTGTGTGTAAAAGGTATTGGAAAAATAACTATTTATTATTACAGCATAACTGCCCATTTTCCCTAAGTTGAAGTGAGACAAAATTTTTAAACATTGCCTAATTTTTTATTTGCCTCATTTGCATATTTTTTTTGTTGCCTAATTATAAATGATCCAACAAAACGGGCCGAGAGAGCTATTATTTAACTGTAAAAAGTAAAAGTGTACACCCTTCACTCTACAGTTGTTTGAACGACTGTAAAAGATGCACCTTCAAATAAAAAAGGCAATTAAGCAGAGTGTATATTGGAAATTACAGCTTTTTTTACTGGTCAAACCTAATGTTAGTAGCCACAGCACTCAAAACGACTGGTCCAATCAGATTGTAATACCCATCACAACTAGACTAGTGACATCAAAACAATCCACAGGATTTTGTGAGACTATGAGGGGTGGAACTCAGGTCTTCTAGATTTGGGGGCAAGATATTTTCTACATTTTCTACATGCATTAATCTGAACTTTGAGAGTTCAGAAATATAAGAGCTCAAACCCATGTTCAGCAGGAAGCCTATGACTATAAATCAAACTTGCATCACAAGTGTAGGCTATTGTTATTCTCAAACCATTTGCTGACCAAACAGAGTTCATTAAGTTTAGTAACAACATGTAATAATGTTTACATCAATTAATTTGGATAAATATCAGGTACCGTATATAGCTACATGTTATTTTTTCTCAAGGAAAAATCTCTCACTAATGCTGTAAACATACAGGGAGTTGATATTATTATTAAAGGTTGAAATTAACAACTCAAATATAACATGGTTTTTATAATAATAACGTTTTAATATTTTTAATGATGTGAGTAAAATTATGATATGTTATATAGCAAAAATACTCCTCTCTATAGGCCAAGTTAATTTTTCTAGCTAAATGCTGTGGTCATGGCTTTTCTGAGGTAAATGTTACGTTACGTGACATATTGTTCTCCAGTTGTTTTATTGACCTATTTCCGTGGTTGAAGCACTGATTGAGTGATTACATGAGACATGATACATTTCAGCAAGTTGTAGTTCATTCGAATTTATTTTCTAACTAAAGAAGAGCTTTAGATCAGTTCACGTGCCGCTTGAACCGAGGTGCTACAGCGATCTGTCACGTCATATTAAAGAGCACCAAAACTGTATTTATTGTTTGAAGTTCGTAATAAAATGGACATAATTTGAAAGCTGAGATTTTGTTTCATATCAAAAGCAGGGGCTTTTCTAGGTTTTAAAAACATCAGGGGCTGAGCCCGAAACGTCAGGGGCTGGGGTTATAAGATAACATGATTCGATAAAGAGAATAATATTGTAGGCCTATATACTGTACAGGGGGCAGACTGGTTTGAAAATTCAGCCCTGGCACTGTAGCCACACCAGCCCACATTACCACACAAACACGCGCATTGAAATGTGAGGTATTAGGGGGGTTCTAAAATTTGGATTTCTCGGACCTCCATATGTGCATTTTAAGGTGTTTGAAGGCCAAAAAAATTGGATAACAATAGCTTTAAAAGCATGTCAGTGGGCAGTAGCATAAATTATTTCTCAAGCAGATAACAGATTCGTAACCATGAGAATGAGGATAAATGTTGTAATGAATGATCCACAGTACAAAATGGAAATGCAGAATGTTTCTGCTTATTGTTGACAATACACAATCACATATTCCAAACAGGAATGGCCTTAAATGAGAAATCTTTCAAGGATTATTTTGCATAGATGTTACATTTAAATCAAACACCAGTGCAATATTTTTGTGTCGAGAGGCAAATGAGCAATTTATATATTAGCATTAAAGATTGGTTTCAGCAACTTTTTTCTTTTTAAAAGTTAGAAGTTAGAAAAAGTTGGTTTTCTTCTTTGATTAGTGCCAAAAACAATGATTAACTCAAGAAAGAAAAGAGTTGCTGAAACCAACTTCGTGGGCTGGTGTGGCTCCAGTGCCAGGGCTGAATTAATCATGTTATCTTATAACCCCAGACCCTGATGTTTCGGACTCAGCCCCTGGTGTTTTTAAACCTAGAAACGCCCCTGCATATAGCCTGAAAACAGCCTGACAGAGGGCTGTGCGGCGCTGCTGACTGCGTTATTTTTTTATTGTTTTAATTGCTGTGAGATTGTTTTCTGTTGAGCACAAATCCTGGAGATATTCTAGCCTGGAAATCCAGACCTAAATCTAAAAGATTAATGGTCTGGCGTCGACTAATGAAAATCGGCCAGCTCGAGGGGCGGCACCAAGCATGCATTTGAAAATCTCACTGCACGCAATTGGATAACACTACGACCAATCACAACAATAAACCCCATACGCTAGGGTGACCATACGTCCTGTTTAACCAGGACATATCTGGCCAGGATTTCGAGATCGCCCAAAATGCCCGGGATTCGGCTTTTGCTTTCTACAGTCACCATTCATTATGTTTACATTATTACGTTATTTGACACTGACACGTACGTGCCAGCTTTGCAGGTCATGCATTCTGATTCACACGGATCCCGATCGAGACGAAAACACAGGAATTTTCTTAGCAATGCTAGAACGCACATCAACCGATCACTTGTTTAGCGTTCATGTAAACACTACATTCAGATTAACCAATCGGAATTAATTCAGTACTACTGAATCAAAAGGTGTACATGTAAACAAAATGAATGGCGACGAGAAAGCAAAAGCCGAATCGCGGATATTTCGGGCGATCTCGAAATCCCGGCCGGACATGACCTGGAATATGGTCACCCTACCATACGCTTAGCTACCAGCGGAGCTAACTGGTAGATTAGAGTCTTGCCGTATCCGGTCGGCAAAACAGCAAAAATGTCCTTCTTGCAAAGGAACGATTCGAGAGGCGTCTTCTGTTCCTCTTTTAGATAAAAAGCCAAGTCTAACTCGTTCATTGTAGCGGCCAAAGCCGTTTCAAACAACTGGTGTTCATCCATATAGCCATCTTGCAATGTTTACGAATGACTTTGACGCTGTCGTCTTCTGTTTAGCTCGCCTCTGGCCCGCCTATATCAGATAACCCGATGTGATTGGTGCAGCTCAGATCGAGGGGCATATTAAATGAGCATTATTATTCGACACCAGAGTAACTCGCTGAGCAAATTCAGCTTGTGCTCTCGCGAGAACTCTGGATTACCAGGGTAGAGATATTCTAGGATAGGCTGAAATCACTCACGTGGTGCAACTCTGTGTGAGAGATTTCAACAATCACCAGTCAGAGACAGCAGCAAAGTCAAAGCACAATGAAATAAGGCAACTTATGATTTTGGGGGTTTACATAAGCTATTGTCCGGTTTCATATTTGTCAGTCAACTTTTTAAAATACATTCGGGGCCACACTCAAAACATTCGGGGCTGAAGCTGCGTCTGATCAAAAGTAACCTGCCTTGTCTTGTCTGTTGGTGTCAGTGGCCTCTTTGCTTCAGGATTTTTCATTGCGTGAAAAAACGGAGAAGAGTGTCCACACGATATGTGAGATTTGGCAGCCCTGTCTTCACCAACAACATTGTGCATTATATTTATCAAAAAACGATTTTATAATCGCACTGGGGGGGGGGGGGGGGGGGGCTGGGGAGGCCTTTGGAGATAACTGGCCCCAGGGCCTTTACAAGTCATAATCCATACCTGATTGGCAGAATAACAAGACAAACTACATACTTTCAAACCGTTATTTAAAACAGTTTTAAAATGTTTGAAAACTGTAATCTTTTTTATACATATACTATGCTTAATACTATTTATTACATGGCTTGGTTGAATTCTAATGTAGAATGTGGTGTGTTATTTCTTGATAACAGACGCTGCTAAGTATAACACACCGTTGCCATGAAAAACAGAGCGTTGCTATGTACGCAGGATTCTAACCGTAGAGTTACTACGATTTGATTTCTAAATTGATTTAAAACAATACAATCGTTTTTAAATCAATAAACTCCTTTTTAAATCAATATTTTGTGTCAAATTATTGATTAATTTGGTAAGTAGCCATGTAATAAACGGGATAATGTAATAAACAGGATAATGTAGAGCGAGGCGGTTGTTATAGCGAATACAAACCCTTCAGGCTGATTCGGTTGTATTAGCTATAACAACCGCCTCGCTCTACATTATGTAACGTAAACGACTCTGACTCTGGGTCAATGCGAATTAGCTCAAGAATATAGGGAATTTTGGAAATATTACTAATCATAACTCATGGTCATAATTAATAAATCGCATATATATTTACTTTATTAATTTTCGAGATTACCTTGTTCTGTAACTGGTTTGGTCATCAGTCATTCGTCCAGCGAATAAATGTAAGATTATCACAGTTAAGAAGGGGTATCCCGTTTACAAACTCCAAGAAGGTTTATCTTCTGGCCACGAACATAAAACTTTCTGAGTTTATGAATTAAAACTACTCAAGGTAGTCTATAATATCGAGCTTGTAGCTTAGATCTTTTATTTCACTGACCTTATAAAGTGGGGTTTCAAACACAGAGACAGTTAAAGTATAAATGGATTTTAATAAATGCAAAACTAGAGAGATTATATGAGCTACAAATATGAACGTACGTAAAAATGCAAACAATAAAACAAACAAACATTTAACCAAACAAAAACATAAGACATAACGTGATCAGAATAAATGAAATAAAAGAAGGGAAGAAGGATATAGAGAGAAGAGAAGAGAAAGTAAAGTGAGAGAGAGTCAGAGAATTGAAGAAGAGTCTGGCAACTTATTACAAACAAAGAACCCTCTTGAGAGACACCTAACATTCAGCTTTAAAATATATCAGATACTTTCAGTTTGATGCACTCTTTTGTGGAGCTGAGAAAAAGGAATATGTGTGTGCTCCTTTTAGGGCTGAAATGCTTGTCCTGGTCTTCTTCCGGAGTTGTGTAGCGGGAAGATTTGAAGGTTCACTTGAGCGTACGTTACCGAGAATGATTCAGGCTAAGTTCATTCAGCTCGTGAATGAACAGAGGCGAATAGGAAAACGAAACTAGACTATAGAAAACATACAAAGAAATAAAAGAGAAGAGAAGCAGGCCGAAGCCGGTCCGGACTTGGGTTTCCAGAGTTTCCAAAGGAGGGAGAAGAGAGTTGAGAGTTGAGAGAGTGTGTAAACTGAAGGTTCAGACTTTTAACAGTGTCCCGTGTACGCCTCCTTTTGCGTGGAGGACGAATCATCTTAGCGCATTTCGAGCGGGAAGATCTTTCTTTGTCTTGTCAGGACAACTAATCTGCATGGTTTATGATGGTATGAATTTTCGTCATTTCTACCCAGAAAGATTGTACACACAGAAGAGTACATTTTACTGTAATCTCGCATGTGTGAGTGTTTCAGTCAAAACACGACGGTTAACCAGATACCAAGGATGACAGATAAAACATTTAAGGATACACAATTACACTCAACAACCCGATTATAGGCATTTTACATTTGATTAACACATAATAAAATTGTAGATACTTCCATTGTGATATGTGAATACATCTAAGCACCAAAAGGAATATATTTAAAATATTTAGCGGTACTTTTCTCTGAAAAGTTCCATGGATGGTGTCTGTGTGTGTAATGTGTGTTTTGGAATGTGTGTGCGTTGGAATGTTGCGCCCCCGTTGTCTCCTTTGCATAGGGCTGGATGAGCTTGGTGGTCAAATTTTATGACCTGCCAATGAGATCGGGTTACGGGATGCGATTCTACTGGGAGAACATTCTTCAAAAATACATTTCAGAGCCAAACACTCGAAGATCATAACTATATGATCAAGACAACATTAATCACACATACATACAGGAAGTTCAGATACAGGTCTGAGTTACATACATTAAAAGGATGTTAAGTTAAACACAAAGGATGTTTGTGTGTGTGTGTGTGTGTGTGTGTATGTATGTGTGTGTGTGTGTCATTCAGAATTCAGGCTGCTTTTGTGAACTCTTGTCCTTTCCCCCACCCTTTCGGGGGGTTTCAGGATGTGAGTCCCGTGCGTTGGCGAGATTTGAATCAAGGGACTAGGTCGACCCTTTTGCTCAACGCTCGGCTTGTTATAAATGTGTCATGTGCCAGGGAGGCCCTAGCCCGAGCGGCGCCCCCGCTGGTCAACATGCCCCAAGGGGGTCGTAAACAGAATGCTCTTTGTTTACTCAAGAAGAAACGAGCTGTGTTTTGCAAATCAGGATTCGCTAATTCAGAACATCTGGCCGGATGCCAAGTCAGTGTCGCTACAATTATCCCTTACTTACATATTGTAAACATGAATTTAAACATACTTTCATTATTGTATGACTTGTTTAATGGTTACTTAAGTATTGAATTTATAATATTAATAATTACTTTGGGATTTGGAGATTTACAATACAATATTTTTTTCTTTATCAACTATTACATGCACAGATAAAAAAAAATTGTACATATACACAAACCTCACAGCAACACAAACACAATTATTACACAATAATTTATGCTATTATGCAGAAGCAGAAAACAGGAAAAAAGTGAGTATTGGCTTTATAGGTGTAACATAAGGAGGCAAGATGTAGAGAACCTAAGTGCAACTTTAATACCAACGTGATCAAACATAAAACAAAGGCATGAAAACTCGAAACAAGAACAAACAGCAGTTACCCCAAAACCATACTAAACAAAGACACAGAGCAAACATGAGGGCTTAAATACACAAGACTAATGACTAAACAAGGGACACCTGTGAACAATGACCCAATAACATCATGACACATCAGACAAGGGAACACACGGCAGGATCACATGACTCTGAACAGGGGATCACATGACAGATATGAAACATGACCAAGACAAGACCAAATCTGACAATAGGCCAAACCTGAGAAAACGGCACCATCTTGTAAAAAAAAAAAAAAAAAATATATATATATATATATATATTTAAAAGAAAAGGCCAACAGAACAAAAGTCTGTTAACCCCCTGAGGTCTACGGTATCGCCGGCGATACCAGCTCGCTTTTTTTTTATCAGTGTAAAAGAAACTCATAAATACTCTGTTGACTTTGATTTTCCATAGGAGTTTCATACATCAATCGATTCTGTTAAATGTGTATTATCTTTGTGTATACTCACAATAAAAACAAAGTGTTGTGCTTTTTGCCAAATAAAGAAAAATAAACACGAAGCGAGTTCTGCCTTCTCTCTGCCAGTGTAGTCCATTCTGAAACGCGTCCGAAAATGAACAATAACTCAGCGAATACTCAGTCAAACAGACACACAGGCATGAAGCTTGAATTCTCTTCTTTTAAATGAAGTAATTTATATAAAAAACAAATATTCTCATCTTGTGAAATCTGTATTAAAAGAGAGCGATTCCAGTCGACCTCATTACAGCTAATTCAGATGTAATGTGACACGCCCACGGAGAGCGCGCGCAAACGCAAATGGCAATCCTGTGAACGCCCCCATCAGCTCGAGAAAACACACAAGTTTATTTAGATCATTACCTGTTTACACCGTCTTGCAGCGCTGTGAGGAATAATACTAATGGAAAATGTCCCTCAGAAGTGCGGGTATATCGAGGAGCGAGCTGAGGAATACTAGTAAGTTTTTTCCTTCTCACGTGAATTTCTTCACGTGGGTTTCTGTTTATGAATGAATAAACGGCAGAGATGCGCGCTGTTTACCATAGCTGGCAAAGACAGTTTAAATTTAAATCGCGTGTGTGAATGAATGATGATGTTTTAGCAAACTGTATTGCTATACTGAGATGAGTAAAAATCGAAATGTAGGCTATTTGTATAAGCAACGTATTAAACTGCAAATTAACAATATGCCCTAATATTTCATGAAAACAACGTTACAGTCAGACGAAATATGAAAGACAACATTTTGTTTAGTAGATTTGGGTACAGTTTTTACTGTAGAATATACTGCCACATCAAATAAGCTTTTGTTTAGCAATTTCTATATATAAAATACTATTTTTGTCAAAAATAAAGTCATCAACTAAGATGTTAGCTGTTCCAATGTTGGCTATATTCAAACTAATGAATACATAGATAAAATGTAGGCCTATAATCATTTTTTTTTACAAAGAAAGAGTACACTTGAAATATTGTTGAAATTTTAATTATTGTTGTAATTGTAACCGTTTTAATAAAATAGCAAAACATATATTTACAAGATAGATGTAAGCAAAATCTTAAATGGTCAATATAAGTCTTCTTCTAAATATATCTTTTGTCCTTGCATTGTGGCTCAGTCAGTGTCACACCTGAGTGAATGGCTCATCATTATGCAGAGTGGGTGGGACATTGTATTCTCAGGTGTAAACCACTCCTCGTTCACGCCCCCCTCGCATATTGGCTTTCCAAGCAAAACCTGTTTTACATCAATTTAAATCAATGTATGGTTTTATGTGAACGATAAAGCAAGACTATTTTCACATAATTTTGAAGAAAAAACTATAGGCGACGACATCCATTAGTCAAAAGTCTTATTGCCACATATTTAGTATGTGTTTTGTGGCCTTATTTCAAAAACTTTAATTTTTTGTTTTTTCGATAACCACGCATAAACATTATTCTCTCAAAAATGAAAACATGTACATACATGTGGCTCACATATTATTGTAGTCCTGTTTGTGCTATATAGAGTGAATTTACACCTTTGCCATTAATATGTTTATAAGCAACTGAAAAAAGCACAAATGTCAGAGCATGTCAGAACACCCCCGGGGCCCAAAAAACCGCTCAGACTCCAGAGGGTTAACAAAGACTGCATCATTTTATAGTTAAATGGCCCTGGGATAAAAAGAAATTGGCAGTTTTAATGGGTTTCAATGGTGAAAGTTTTGTCCTTGAGGTCCTGAGTGTAAATATTTTGTGTACAATGTGGAAAAGAAAGATGAAAATTCAAATAAAAATACACACTTGTGCCAAAACTGATGCAGTTTGCATTAACACAGGATTTATTTATTTATTTTTTAACTGAAAGAGACAAACATGTCCTTAAGGAAACACAAGGGTTAATTTGGTTCTAAACTTTACATTGAAGTGTGATTGATCAATGAGACCCTTTGATTACAGTGTTATTATTGAAGCATAATTTGCAAAACTGTATTAATCTAGAAGCAGAAGCAGATTTAACTGTGATTTTCTGCTGTAATAAACAGTTTAACTGGTAAGATCCTCAGAGGAGAAGTTGTGCAGCGATTATATAAGAATGGAAAGACAGTCTCTGTGAAGGATGTCCTGAATCTGCGCAGACAGTCTTTAGTTACAGGATCAGAGAATGACACTGTTCCTCTGTCATAGTCCAGCTGAACTCTCACACGCTGAAGCTTCTGTTTAACAGTGAAGACAGTGGGGCGTTGCTCTGGGGATTTTGAGCCGTATTTGCTGTTCCAGTACCCTACACACCAGACATTAGAGTCAAAGAAATCCTTTCCCTTCCTTTGGTTTGATGCTGTTGTTATTCCAAGACTCCAGCCTGTATTGTCTCCAACCTCCACATCCCAGCAGTGTGTTCCTGAGTTAAAGCCCTCAGATCCCAGGACACATGCATAATAGTCAAACCTCTCTGGATTATCAGGAAGTGTTTTATCTCCATCACTGAGCGACACACTGGTCAGATCAGCAGAGAGTGTGAGACGACGATGTGCTGTGTTTGGATCCAGAGTCAACGGAGCTGCAAAGAGAATAACATCAGATTACAGGATGAGATATGATGTATTTAAATATAAAACACATATAAAGACTTTGTTGAAAGAGATCATAAATCATAAATCATAACAATGGTCTCTCAGTTACTGTCAGAATGGATTGAGGCTTCAGGTTTAATATCAGTATTCAATAAACACTATTGTATCCTAATATATAAACATAAACCATGAGGAATAGACTTTTCATTATGAGTTCGCTCAATGATCTGATGATTTTCTGAAATACAGTTCAGATTCACTTGGAAATTCAAGTGATTATTAAATATATGCAGTGGTGGAAATGGGCAAAATTCACTGGGCGGACTCTATTTTGAAAAAATAAATAAAATAGAGGTCATCTGGCTTTAGATGACCTTTCAGATGTTTAAAAACCTTTATAATCTATAATAATTAAATTATATAAATTATTTATTTTATGTTTCATTTAACCCCCTGGGGTCGGCTATTGCAAATAATAAAAACAAAACGTTGTGTTTTTCCTAAAATAAAATATAAATACAGGTCCTTCTCAATAAATTAGCATATTGTGATAAAGTTCATTATTTTCCATAATGTAATGATAAAAATTAAACTTTCATATATTTTAGATTCATTGCACACCAACTGAAATATTTCAGGTCTTTTATTGTTTTAATACTGATGATTTTGGCATACAGCTCATGAAAACCCAAAATTCCTGTCTCAAAAAATTAGCATATCATGAAAAGGTTCACTAAACGAGCTATTAACCTAATCATCTGAATCAACTAATTACCTCTAAACACCTGCAAAAGATTCCTGAGGCTTTTAAAAACTCCCAGCCTGGTTCATATCTCAAAACCGCAATCATGGGTAAGACTGCTGACCAGAAGGCCATCATTGACACCCTCAAGCAAGAGGGTAAGACACAGAAAGAAATTTCTGAACGAATAGGCTGTTCCCAGAGTGCTGTATCAAGGCACCTCAGTGGGAAGTCTGTGGGAAGGAAAAAGTGTGGCAAAAAACGCTGCACAACGAGAAGAGGTGACCTGACCCTGAGGAAGATTGTGGAGAAGGACCGATTCCAGACCTTGGGGGACCTGCAGAAGCAGTGGACTGAGTCTGGAGTAGAAACATCCAGAGCCACCGTGCACAGGCGTGTGCAGGAAATGGGCTACAGGTGCCGCATTCCCAAGGTCAAGCCACTTTTGAAGCAGAAACAGCGGCAGAAGCGCCTGACCTGGGCTACAGAGAAGCAGCACTGGACTGTTGCTCAGTGGTTGCTCAAATTTTGCATGTCATTCGGAAATCAAGGTGCCAGAGTCTGGAGGAAGACTGGGGAGAAGGAAATGCCAAAATGCCTGAAGTCCAGTGTCAAGTACCCACAGTCAGTGATGGTCTGGGGTGCCATGTCAGCTGCTGGTGTTGGTCCACTGTGTTTTATCAAGGGCAGGGTCAATGCAGCTAGCTATCAGGAGATTTTGGAGCACTCCATGCTTCCATCTGCTGAAAAGCTTTATGGAGATGAAGATTTCATTCTTCAGCACGACCTGGCACCTGCTCACAGTGCCAAAACCACTGGTAAATGGTTTACTGACCATGGTATTACTGTGCTCAATTGGCCTGCCAACTCTTCTGACCTGAACCCCATAGAGAATCTGTGGGATATTGTTAAGAGAAAGTTGAGAGACGCAAGACCCAACACTCTGGATGAGCTTAAGGCCGCTATCGAAGCATCCTGGGCCTCCATAACACCTCAGCAGTGCCACAGGCGTACGGCCATGCCACGCCGCATTGAAGCAGTCATTTCTGCAAAAAGGATTCCCGACCAAGTATTGAGTGCATAACTGAACATAATTATTTGAAGGTTGACTTTTTTTTGTATTAAAAACACTTTTCTTTTATTGGTCGGATGAAATATGCTAATTTATTGAGACAGGAATTTTGGGTTTTCATGAGCTGTATGCCAAAATCATCAGTATTAAAACAATAAAAGACCTGAAATATTTCAGTTGGTGTGCAATGAATCTAAAATATATGAAAGTTTAATTTTTATCATTACATTAGGGAAAATAATGAACTTTATCACAATATGCTAATTTATTGAGAAGGACCTGTAAACATGATGCGTTGTCCCGTCTCTCTCAAAGTGAAGTTCATTCTGAAATGCGACAGAAAATGATCTGTAACTCCGCGAATGCTTGTCACTGTGGCATGAAACATGTGTCTTTACAAAGCTTGAAGTCTCCATTTTTAAATGATGTAAACCATATAAAAAACAAATATTCTCTGTTTAAGTAATGTGTTTGTGCTCAATGTGCTGTGCTGTTTACCTTGGATTTACCTCAGAAGAATTAGAAGAACACGATTTGAGTATTTATGAGAACGATTTTTAAGGTAAGATTATTTACCTCAAGCGGTCTGTTTTGAAGTTCTGTGAGTAGTAAGAAAGACGTGCACTGATAGAAAAGCATTTCCATTGGCTGCAGTCTACAGGCATTGGCCAATAACAAAAGACGACATAGCGCAGCCAATTTTACAGAATGCCATTGATAAATATCAATATCCCTCTAAGTTTTTATTATCATATATTGTGCTACGTTTATGTAGCTATTATATTGTAGATAAAATATAGTAATCGTTACAATGTCCACAAACAAAAAAATAAAAAAATAAATATATATATATATATATATATATATATATATATATATATAGCCTATATATAATTTTTTTTTTTTTTTTTTTTTACTGGAACGCCGTCCCCCCTCGAAATTCACTCCCCACACTCCGTCCCCCCTCCAGCCCTGAATATATGTCTATCAAATGTTAATGTTGTGTGTGTTTATATGTGAACTATCTTCTGCACTGGTGTCAAATCTGCTGAGACTCACTGTGTTGGACAGTTTCCAGCATCTTCTTCCAGACTCTGAACGGCAGGTTACCCAGATAACGCGACACATGAATCAAAGCTCCAGAACTCATCCGTGGATCCGGCTGTGAGATCTGGACTCTGAGGAACATTCAGGAGTCAGAACTGCAGTGAATTTGAGTTCAGATCCACTGAGAGAAGAGATACGAGCAGCTCACTTACCTTTCCATTGAGGCCTTAAAGTTCTGGAAAATATAGAGTTTGAAAACATTTTAATATCTTATCAAACACTCTCATTGTCAATGAGTCTCTCTATACAAGTTGTTTTCTGCACAAAGAATGAAGCCAGATTGATTTGTCACCTTTAGAAACGAGACGTCATTGTCTTTCATCATCTCCTCCATGTCTCTGATTGTGTGTGAAAGAGCTGAGATGTGTGTGTTCATCTCCTCCAGCTTCTCCTTCATCCTCTGCTTCTTCTGCTCCTCTTCCTCTCTCAGTGCAGTGATTGTAGCTTCTTCTTCGTCTCTGAGAAACTGATGAAGCTTCTCAAACTCTTCTTTAATCTGACGCTCTGTGTGCTCAGCTTGAGACTGAAATCAAATCACATTCACTTCAATCATCTCAATCAACACAAATCTCGGATACCCGACATATAACGGATCCAGAAGCAGAAGCTGCTCGTCATTTACAGAAATAATCAACTGGAATCCATTATATTACATATATCAATTTATAACGGTATAAAGTGATCCTCCAGCTGTAATGAAAATGACTCTTGATTCTGTTTCCTCACATTGATGAGTTGAGCTGTTTTCTCAAACTCTCCTTTCTTCTTTTCATTGTGTTGAAGTTTCTGTTGTAAGGACTTCAGTGCTGTATTGAGCTCCTCCTAGAATTGAACAAAAATACATTAAACACCAGATTACAGTGAAGAGAATAAAATACAGTGATATGATCATACAATTCTGTGCAAAAGTATTTACCCCCATCCTGATTTATTCAGTTTTTGTGTAAATCTCATACTAAATTGATTCAGAAATTAAAACTTACCATAAAACAAAGGCAACCTGAGTGAACACAAAGTATAGTTTGTAAATGACAATGTTATTTACTGAAGCAAAAAAGTTATCCAATACTAACTGGGCCTGCGTGATAATGTATTTGGCCCCATAGTTACTAATTCCTCAAATTTATGAAACTGTATTTATAATGTTGTTCAGCTGGACTAAACACAGCCAGTCCTGATCACTGCAGCCCTGTTCAATCACATAAACACTTAAATAGGACTTTTTCAACAGCATGAAGTTGGTTAAAAGGTCTTAAACAGTAACACACTATTGACAAAGGTGAAAGAAACTCCAGGAATAATGATGAAGATGGTGATTGAAATACATCCGTCTGTGATGGATCACAAAGCTATTTCAAAGTCTCTTGGACTCAAAGAACCACAGCGAGAGCCATTATATCCAAATGTAAAAAACTCGGCACAGTAAAACCTTCCCAGAAGTGGCTCAACGTCACCAAAGGGCCAAGAACAACATCGTAGGAACTGCATTTTCTTATTTTCTATCAGAAAATGCTGAAGCACAATATCCCATCTTTAGTCTGTAAACTGAAGCTCAAGCAACAAGACAATGATTCAAGAATAGTAAATAAATCAACCTCTGAACGGCTCAAAAAAGCACAATTACAGTTTTGGAGTGGCCTTGTCAAAGGTCTGACTTGAAATCAGTTGAGATGATGTGGCAGGACGGTCCGTGTACTTGGCGGCCAACGGATTTTCGTTTTGAAAGGAAAAAAACAAAAACGAAAAACGGCCGGTTTCCCAATTACCATTAGTAAATAGGAAAACGAAAAACGGAAAACAACCCATTATTCGTTTTTTTTTTTTATATTAAAAAACGGAAAACGAAAAACAAAATCGTTATCCGATTGTCCTTGATGTGTTTATAGATGGAAATCGGAAATCAAAATACGTATGTATAAAGTCGTAATCCTTAATTCTGCATTGGTATTTTTTCGTGACCCGGAAGCGATCCTAAGTAGTAAGCAGTTGTCATAGATACACCTATGAGCGGTTGTATGCTAGATGTCGCCTTGGCTACGGCAGTTCATTGGAACGAATGCGTATATTTTAATGATCACAATTAAAGTTTTAATTTGATTAAATTGAACAAGCGCAACATTCAACATTCAATCAAATATTCTAAAAGATGTATTATTAATAATAATGTTATTTCAACATAATATCTCGTTATTTCGACACATAATATGTGTGCGTGCAACAAGCAAGATGTGCATTTGTAAATCCGGTGACGCATGCATTGATTTTTATTAATAAACTAGTGTTTTCTGACAGTGTCGACTGCAAAGATGAAGTTGACGATCGCCATATTCGTAGTGAACGTGCATATAGAGAGAAATGCACATCATGGATTACATAATCAGAGAGTCAAGTCAAGTCAAGTTTATTTGTATAGCGCTTTTCACAATACAGATTGTATCAAAGCAGCTTCACAGT
This sequence comes from Leuciscus idus, assembly GCA_021554675.1. NCBI lineage: Eukaryota > Metazoa > Chordata > Actinopteri > Cypriniformes > Leuciscidae > Leuciscus > Leuciscus idus. The sequence continues at coordinate 4,400,213 of CM038633.1, read as the reverse complement.
ATTAAATTAAAATAATACAACAAAGTTTGTTTCAAGAGGAATTTATTGATTGATCAAATTAAATTAAATATCCCTAAAATATCCCCAACTGAGCAAGCCAAAGGCAACAAAGCCAAAGAGTAGCCTTTTTCTTTTCGTTTTGAATTATTTCGTTTTTAAGACATTTCAAGCTTTGTGTATTTGATGTATTTCTCATGTCTCTGTGAGGCATACACTGAGTTTCGTTAAGTTAGGATGAGATGAGCTCCAGTTAACGTGCAATGCAAGTGACCGCGCGAGCGCCTCCATGATTATATTGGCTGTTATATTTCCTTCTTATTTATTCAATCCAGGCAATTATGGTGATGAAAAATGGATTAAAATTAAGATACAATTTATACAAAACGAAATACACTTTAAAGAACGTCTTTCTACAAAACAAAACTTAATGAAGTGGTCAAAATCATGTCTGACCCGCTCCATGTCTCTCGATATATTGCGCATCTTACTCGTGCTGTTCACTGCAAGCATAAATGGAAAAAAATAACATTATAATATTTGAACAAATATGAAACTAAAAGTGCTTATTTAATGGCTACAACAGTATAATAGGCCTACAGACTCTCTATTTGTACAAATTGCTGCACATTCATTTAATTCTGAATTTTGCACACACAAGTTGAAAGGCATTTGTTCAAATCAAGTTCACGGATAATTGTGCGTGCATTTATTAATCATTATGATACTAAAATCATAACAAAGTAGGCTATGCTATGTACAAAAAAATCAGATGAGCCCAGAATATGAATGCAACGTTTACTTGTTCAATTTAATAAAATTAAAACTTTAATTGTGATCATTAAAATAATTTAATATTAAATATTTAGTGGCCAAGTTTTTCTCATTTATATATATGCATTCGTTCCAATGAACTGCCGTAGCCAAGGCGACATCTAGCATACAACCGCTCATAGGTGTATCTATGACAACTGCTTACTACTTAAGATCGCTTCCGGGTCACGAAAAAATACCAATGCAGAATTAAGGATTACGACTTTATAATCCGTGTATCATTCGTTCAGTCGTTTTTTTATGTAATATTGAAAGTATAAAAATGAGAAAACAGTTCCTTTTTCGATTTTTCATTTTTTCCCAAAAAACGAAAAACAAGAATTCAGCTTGATTTTTCATTTTTCGTTCTGAGGTAGAAAAAATAATAAACAGCTTGAATATTCGATTTCTGGAATGAAACGCCCCTTTCCTCTGATTTGTCAGCCGAAGATTTTCCTCAGTTCTGCACTGCAGAATAAGAGTCCTCCGTTGTGCAGATTCTTAACGCGTTTATTGCAACTAGGCTACATTTCATCTTTTTTTCATCAAACAACCAGACACAGGGCTTTCTTCTGTGTAGATATAAATTCACCTACGCTTTGCATCAGCTGGGTATGCAGGGTAAATGACGGCTGTTAAGCCTACCATGGTCGCCTCACCCAGTAATTATTTAATTTTTTTAATAATAAATGAAGATATAAATCAATATAATTAGTTGTAAATTAAATATTTTTAACACTAATACACAAAGAAAAGAATAACGCATTGAATATAATAGGCCTATTTTAACGTCAATGCATGAACTGTCATTCAGACTGACTATCTAACAACCGGAGAACAGAGAACAACAGAGATATTAAAATACATACTCTTCTGAGTTTTATTATGTAGGCCTTGTGTTTTATTAAAATTTATTAATTTATATCTCAAAGATGTGCGCTTGTGTGCAGCGCACGGTCATGTTGAGAGGGAAACAAACGCATTTTATTATTAGCCTATTCAGAAATAGTGTAAAAGACCGTAAATAAAATACAACATTAACATTATAAACACTATTAATAACATATAGGCTATGTCTATGCGTATTTTACTTCCCCTTACTGTAGCCTATGTCAAATCCTTAAATGAATGGTATTCAGAAAACAACAAGAATGAAAAATAAGTAGCCTGTATAATAAAAATATAGCCTAACCTAATAACTTATAATAATAGCCTATTATGTCCTTTATTGAAACTGAAACTGTACGGACATTGGTTTCGCGCATCTCTCATTCGGTCCAAGGTTTCCATATTTGCAATGTAACATTTGGATGCTAACTAGTAATGTAAAGAAGGCTTCGTACTTCAGTCGAGTCCCAATATACACGTATATGCTAAATCATCATCTTCACAGCAAGGGAAATGAGTTTGGAATAACAGCAAGTAGGACTGTGCAGCACAGCCTTTATATTGTACAAAAGACCAATTAAATTAAGCAGAATAATTTTTATATATTTGGTTGACTGTGTTTTATTTTAATAATGAATAGGCTGCGATGTCAAGTTAGCAATGCCAGAAGTGAACTGATAATAGCCTAGATGTTGTGTGAGCGAGCAATGCGCCAGCGCCATCACTTGGAAGTGCGTATCTATAGCACAAATGATAATATCCCGTATCATTTATACGCCAAAACGAGTTTTAGCGTAAATATGGTATACGCAGTTTTCGCGTGTATATGATACGCACTTTATGGCGTGTAATATGCACGCCCTCCTCACCCCTAATCCTACCCAAGGGGTTTGCAGTGCGTATCATTTGAACGCTAAAACTCGTTTTGGAGTATAAATTATACGAGAATTATCATTCGTGCTATAGATACGCACTTTCATGAGATTGTGTTGGATTTGTTGCTCAGCAGGGGAAATAACTTAATATTCTGTCGTTTAATACTCTGTCATTCGAAGCAGTAACATTTATATTTTTATTTGTGTACATTCAAAATGACTACAAATGACCTTTAAAAAATAAAGAAAACAACATGATGCGCTGCGTCTCAAACTTCTTGAACATCTTTCTGGCGCACACCAAAAATGAACCAAAATAGATTGAATAGCCTTCTGACGCGCCTACTTTTGAAAGTCAACATTTAGATTATTTTAAGTAAAATGCATTATATAGTCACTTAGGATTAAAACACAGCGTGGTTCATGATAAATAAAAAAAACAAAAAAAAACGTGACTTTACAGTTCGGAAAATAGCAACCCCCTGGCACTTGAGAACTCTGGTCTACACAGAAGAAAGCCCTGTCTAGTATATTCCCCAGTACGGGTTGTGTCGAGCCATTCGTTAGTCTGGTTGATGGAAAAAATATGAAAAAGTTGCAATAAACGCGTTAAGAATCCTCACAACGGAGGACTCTTATTCTGCAGTGCAGAACTGAGGAAGAACTGATGACGGGACAGTTGGTTTGATCTTCGGCTGACAAATCAGAGGAAAGGGGCGTTTCATTCCCGCCCAGAAAAGAAATCGAATATCAAGCTGTTTATTAATTTTGCTACCTCAGAACGAAAAACGAAAACTAAAGCTGAATTCTTGTTTTTCGTTTTTTGGGAAAAAATGAAAAATCGAAAAAGGAACTGTTTTCTCATTTTTCTACTTTCAATATTAAATAAAAAAACGACTGAACGAATGATACACGGATTCTTTATACATACGTATTTTGATTTCCGATTTCCATCTATAAACACATCAAGGACAATCGGATAACGATTTTGTTTTTCGTTTTCCGTTTTTTTATATAAAAACAAAAAACGAATAATGGGTTGTTTTCCGTTTTTCGATTTCCTATTTACTAATGGTAATTGGGAAACCGGCCGTTTTTCGTTTTTGTTTTTTTCCTTTCAAAACGAAAATCCGTTGGCCGCCAAGTACACGGACCCAGGACCTTAAACAGGCAGTTCATGCTTGAAAACCCTCCAGTGAGGCTGAACTAAAGTTGTCCGCTCAATAATATTTTTAAACATAGATGATATCTATGAAAAGGGCTCCACTATTTAGTATGAGACACAAAAACATAAGAAATCAGGATGGGCAAATACTTTTACAGCACAGTAAATGTCATATAAAGTTGAGCAAAATGACAATGAAAAAGTAATGCATGAATGTGATGATATCTATGTTTATGACTAATTATTGTTCTTTACATGTGAAACAAGAAACATTTGTCTTACCTTGTAAGATGAAAGCACTTCACTGATGGGTCTGAATGTGTGATTAGTGTGTTTCTCTGAGTCTCTGCACACTATACACACCGGCTGTTTGTCCTCCAGACAGAAGAGCTTGAGTTTCTCACTGTGTAAACTGCAGATCTCCTCAGATCCTGATGAACGTTTCTCATTTCTCTCCTTCAGGAAAGACTCACACAAGTTTTTTAATGCCAGATTGAATGGAGGATCATCTCTTGAGGATCTCCTCCTGCAGACAGGACACTCCTGAGTTTTCTTAGTTTTCCAGAACTGTTGTAGACACTCTTTACAAATACTGTGACTACAGGACAGAAAAACTGGAACATTGAAGATTTCATAGCAAACAGGACAAATATAATCATCTTCAGCTGCTGAAGCCATTTTCACCGTCTGAGTCTCGCAAACTAAACTTTACTTTCACTTTCTGAACGGCGGTTTTCAAAAATGAATCACAATGAGAATCAAAGATCTGCTGTCTGTTCAGAAATGAACATCACAAAAATCCTTCAGTAAAGTTTTTCTCTCTGTTCTCCATTGATTGCTTATTCTTTATTGCTTTTGTTGAGACAAAGTCGGTGTGACAGAAAGGAGAAATAACAAGTCAGTCTCTTCCTGGTTAGTGTTGTAAGAGGGAGGAGTTTATGATCACCTTTGGGTTTACAAACAGATCAAACAGGAACGTCAGGATTTCTTCAAGTAAAATGTATTCAAAATGGACATGCATTGAAATGTTAAAAAAATAATGCTGTAAAACTTTGAATAAAACACAAAAGAACAAATAAAATAAAATAAAATAAAATATCAATTATAAACAATCTCAAAATGCTTATACATGTTTTATTCAATGCTCTTTATTTGTCAGAGAGTTTCTCCAGGTCTGTCATGATCAAATAAAATAAAATTTTCTTTATGTAGCACATAAAAACAACAGTAGTTGGCCATTCTCTCTCTCGGGTCTGGCCTTGACGTGGCGAGGGGGCTTGCGCGTTACAGTGACCCTGGAGAGCGATACCGTCGGGAGCTCGCTCCTGGTAGGGTCACCCTAGGTGGGCCGGTCTCCAGGGTAGGTTCCAGACAAACAAAGACCCCAGCATGTCGGTACGCTGTGAGGTGGCAGCCCCACCAACCGACTATCCTGCGGAGGGCTAACAACCCACCCAGGAGAAACCCTTTTGTTGCTCCACAAGATCGCCATCTTTACATCGGATTCTTAGATCTGAAGGCTGCCTTTGACACCGTCTGCCATACTTCACTGTGGAGTATCCTACACGCCCTTGGAGCACCACCCAAGATCGTTGCCCTATTCAAGCTGCTTTATAGCAACGCTCAGAGCTGTGTCCGCATCAACGGCAGAGACTCAGACTGGTTTCCCATCTCCAGTGGCGTTCGCCAGGGCTGCGTGGCTGCTCCTGACCTCTTCAACTGCATCATTGACCATCTGATGTCCAGGGTTTGTGAGCGGGTCCCCGGAGTGTCCTTCTGCAATTACCACCTGACTGACCTGGAGTACGCTGACGACACCATCCTGCTCAGCACGTCCTACATCTAGCTGAGAGACGCTCTGGGCATATACAGTGAAGAGGCTGAAAAGCTTGGCCTCCAGGTGAGCTGGACGAAAACCAAGTTCATGTATGTCGGTGACAGACCGCATCCACCTTCCCTGCGGCTTGACAATGACATTGTAGAGCATGTCAAGAACTTTGTGTATCTGGGATCCATAGTGACAGACAATGGGGACCTAAAACCAGAGATTACCCGCAGAAGAGCCCTGGCTGCGTCAGCCCTGCAGTCTCTCTGGAAACCACTCTGGCGGCACCAGACCATCTCACGCAAGACGAAGCTTCGGATTTACAACTCAGCAGTACTCTCCATCCTGCTTTATGGCTCGGAGACTTGGCCCTTAAATAAGACACTGGCTGCAAGATTAGATGGCTTTGATAGCAGGGCTCTCAGAACCATCGAGAACATCAGGTGGCCCCAGCGGGTTTCCAATCAAGTGCTTAGAGCCCGCACATGCCAACCCAGAGCATCCTGCCTGGCTGCGCAACGTCACACTCGCTGGTTCGGCCATGTCCTCCGCCTTCCTCCTGGCCATCCGACGAGAGCCATTCTCCAGTTTGATCCGAAGGCCGCAGGCTGGAGACGACCACGAGGTAGACCCCGCACCCGATGGCTTGACGTCCTTGCGGGCGACCTCCAACAACATGGAGTTGCTATGGAGGATGCAGAGCAGCTGGCACAAGACCGTCAGCACTGGAAACAACTGGTTCATCTGGTCGGCTCAACGCACAGGGATGGGACGCCCCCCTACCCATCGCAGGAGCCAAAATAGAATAAAAAAAAATAGTTGGCCATTGTGCTGTACAACAGATAATGGGCCCTATCTTGCACCCAGCGCAATTGACTTTGTACACCGATGCATGTATCATTCCTATTTTGCACCCGCGCAAAGCGGACTTTTCCCTCCTCAGACGCACGTCGGTAAGTTAGGAAATACACTTGCGCTCCCGGGGGCGGTTCAGCGCAAAGAGGAGGCGTGTTCCGGCGCAAACGTTCCTTCATGCTATTTTGCAGGTTTAGAAAACAATTGCGCCACTAACCAGGAGAAAATTGTTTAAAGTCAGTGGCGCGTTGCGCATGTTATTCATATGCTATTTTAAGGGCGCATGTTTGGCCATAATCAATGTAGCGTGTGCACAACGCACACTTTGATTCTCTCATCTACACAGAAGCAGCAGTTTTCATTTTTGCAAATCATACATTATTACGATAGATAGATAGATAGATAGATAGACAGACAATTTATTATAAAAGCATACATCTAGCTTACACATTTACCCAAATTATCATACGCCTGTTTAACCGAAGTTAATTTGGGTGGGTTTCTCCATCCCCAATGTCCCTGACGAGAATGTCGGTCTCCTCGGCTGTGAACCACTGCTGGCGTGCGTCTGGCAAATCCGCCGTTATAATAGGAATCCGCTTTAGAACAAGCGCGTCTGCTCTTAAAGGGAATGTGAGATGACGCTCTGATTGGTTTATTTCACGTTACGCCCAAACCACACCTATGAATAATGAAGCTACTTCAGACCAACCCCTTTTAGATTTGCGTCGGGCGCAGGAGGCATTTATCCCGCCGGGAAAATAGCAACAGCGCCCAAGACCCGCCCACAAAGTTACTTGCGCTTTGCGCTTGACACTTGCGTTTCAGATTGTTAAAATAGGGCCCTATATCTAAAAAACAAAAAAAGAGCGCAAAGGGAGTTTACATCAAAAACACCAATCATAAAATTCGACATTAATTTTCTGTCATGCTCAAATCTTTGTCAGTGTAATGGGCAGGAATAAAGATCTGAGCGACTTTGACAAGGGCCAGATTGTTATGGCGAGGTGACTGGGTCAGAGTATCTCTGAAACTCAAGGCTTGTGTGTCGCTCCCGGTCAGCAGTGGTGAGGATTTACCAACAGTGTCCGAGGAGGGACGAACACACACCGGCGACAAGGTGTTGGACAACCAAGACTCATCGATGGACGAGGGCAATGAAGGCTATCCCGTCTGATCCGAGCCAACAGAAGCTCTAGTGTGGCATAAGTCACACACAACGTTAATGATGTTATGGGAAGAAGGAGAAGTTTTATTTATATAGCGCCTTTCCATCGCTCAAGGTCGCTTTACATGGGAGGAATGTGTCACAACACACAGTGCATCACATTCTGCTGTGTATGAGGCCAAAGACCAATCAGAGAGCCTATGATGACCCCTGTCAATTTTCAACAGAGTCTACAATGTGTATGAACATAACTCATGTGCCTGGGAAGCAGCTGATCACAGCAGATGTGATGTCAAGAGCTCCTGTTAAGCGGACTGATAACTTTAGTGATGTCATAAGGCTAATTTCCGAGTGGGCGCCTGAAGGGGTAAATTGCGTGTGGAGAGCCAAACTCTCTGTCGGCACACAAATACCTGGGAGCTTTGGACCGGCAACGGTTGGCAATACGAAGGGTGCATTCCCTGGTCCAGCAAAGAGCTGATCTCACCCTCCTCCAAGTGTGACGACAGCGCAGTATAAAGGCCTGGACCGAGGGAACGGCGGCATCAGGTTTCTGAGCGGGAAACAGAGGCGGGTGGTAGCCCAGATAACAAGAAAATGGGGACAGGCCAGTGGACGACGACGGCAGAGAATTATGAGCGTACTCCATCCATGTCAATTGGGTTATGAGCCGCCAAACAGCGGAGCATCGACTGAGGTCCTGATTAGCGCGCTCAGCTTGGCCATTACTCTGTGGGTGAAACCATGCTGACAGACTGGCAGTGGCACAAATACACTACAACTCTGAAAACTTTAATTTTTTCACGCACAGTCATTTTTGTTTTTGGTGAACTACACACAATACATATTGTCACTATCCACGATACATGTTGTTGCATTTTTGTATAATGCAATAACTACAAATAATGCATACTAAATGCATGATATACATGATGTATTATAAGGATAATGACAGCAAATGTTTTTTATTAGCTGTAATAAATTGTCATTTGATCTGTTTATTATTTTGCTATGAAATGTAAAAAAAAATAAATAAAAAAAAAAGTTGGTATGGTTTATTTGAGGAATTGGAGTTTGTTAACTACTGAAACTACTGAACTTTTTTGCCTTATTTATTGCCTTTTCCTAGCCTGGGAAAACCCAGACTACTTCCGGCGAATTTTAATTCTCTCTCCAGGATAGTCTGGAGAAGAGCCCATTCAAACTCATTTCTGTGCCGCCGAAATCGCGGCACCAATCAGAAACGTTTGGGGAGGGATTTACATGATGACGACAGCGCAGCGACGCTGAAGGAGATTTCATTACAAAGATGGATGCCGCCGTGGAACATCACTCGTTCGAATCATAGACAGTATATAAACGAATCAGTTATCGCGTCTGTTTTGAGCGATTTAAACTTACCGTTTTCGTTAAAACTGGAGCAAAGAACAACACTCAAAGCATACATCATCTCCTTCATCGATCTGATTGGTTTTATGACTATCCAATTGCGCCCAGAGGAATTTTAGCTACGTCGGTTGGTGACGCCCCTTTGGAAATGATTTGTCTACAGACCCTATACTCAGTTTCAACTGAGAAGGGTCTGGTTTTAACCAGGCTAGCCTTTTCCCCTATCACATTAATAATCATAAATTAGGTGTAATTCGAAAACTGAAAACTGTTTTGAAAATTGACATTGTGTGACACTAAACTTACACTTTTTGAAGCTCGTTTTTTTAACATCTTGGGAAAATGTTATGGGCTTTCTCATCAAAATATGACTTTCTGTCACAGAACAGGACATTGATTCATACATGTCCACCGTACAGACACCAGGACTCACAGCATGTTCATCACACAACAAGTGAAATTGTAGATCAATATTCCTATAACATATTAGATATTATTATGAAAATATCGCCAATTATTACTCCCATTATTACTCTTTTTTTTTCCATTACATGTTTCCCAAAAAACACATTAATATGCAAATTAAATAGTGTATAGATATGTTGAATTGAATGGGACTACACATTTATGGCCATTTTACCCAAATATTGTATGAAGTAAAATGGTGTTTAATTTCATTCTATTATATCTTTTATTAGTTGAGAATCATCTTTATTCAAAGTTTGTTTAAAAAATCCAGAAACATAAAAACTCCCAAAATAAAATAAACATAAATTAAATATATGTTTTTTATGTTTATTTTATATATATATATATATATATATATATATATATATATATATATATATATATATATATATATAAACATAAAAAAATCCTATTCATATTGAATGTCATTAATGTATTTTTATTTTTTTAAACAACTGAGTCCTGGTGTCACTAGAAGACATAGCATGAGATATGAATAAAATATCTTGTTTTAAAATGTTAAAATAAAAATGTTTCTTATGCTCTAAACAATGTAATGACATGTAAAAATACTAAATTCAAAAGAGCTTTTTTTCTGGGTCTCAGGAGGATATCGCAGAAGTCTGACAGAACATATATCAAGCATGTTTAATGAGTTTCGGGAGCTTTATGAAGGGCAGTGTAATCTCACATGACCAGAAGATGGCGACAAAACATCATCTCTGAACGTACAATACACACACACACACACACACACACACACACACACACACACACACACACACACACACACACACTCTCTTGTTGACTCCTTTACCTGTTTATATTTGGTGTTCATTTATGAAAAAATGACAGGAATGATCAAGAACTTGGAGCAGAAATACCAATTTGTACCAGATGTAAGTTTATACTGTTTATGCTAATTTACTTACGATCTATAATATCTAATTATTTTCTAGTTGCCAATTTACTCAAGTATTTTTATGAAGTATATAATGGCTTAGTATGTCAAATTATGAACAAATATAATTTTCCCGCCAAACATTTAGCAGTTTGTAGCATACATGCTACAACAGAGATGCTAGTTTGACGTATAGCTATATTGTTTGCTTAAGCCTTAATACAGATCATAACATCTGGGAATAAATGTAGTAAATCAAACCTGATGAGAAGTGTCCTCACTTCATTATAGTCTTGCGTGAAAAGGGCCAGAGCTTCTTCTCCAAAAAGAACAAACCGCTGTGCAAGAAACACGCTCAGACTCTCAAAATATAAAAACACTACATAACTGGAAGGAGGACCAACGGAAGACGCAAGGGCTGTTAAGTGCTGATATTTTGAAAACAAAACCAAAGGAAAACAAAACCAAAGGCTGGAAAACTGAGCCGTTTGAGTGGAAAACATGCCTCCAAAAAAAGAGGCAAAACAGGAAGACGAATATGTGACTATCAGCAATGTAAATGAACTGCTGCAGCAACAAAAGGCAATGTATACCGCATTACTGGAACAACAACACGACAATTTCAAAGGCTTTGTTAAGCTAATAATGGATTCCACTAACTCTAGATTAGAGTCAATAACCAGGGAACTACAAGAAATAAAAACCAGCCTGCAATATACACAAAAAGAAGTGGATGATATTAAAACTGAGACAACAGATCTGAAGGAACGCAGTACCTCGATGCAAAATGATATTTTTAAAGTCTGTGACAGCTTGCTGGCGGTCGCGGACAAAATGGAGTATCTGGAGAGCCAAACCAGGCGAAATAACCTGGTATTTGACGGGATACAGGAGTCACAAGGAGAGACCTGGTCAGAGACGGAGGAGAAGATAAAAAAAAGTTGTGAAGGAAAAATTACAGCTGCAACGCGAGGTGGAGGTAGAGAGGGCTCACCGTACAGGGAAACCCGGAGGAGACCGACCAAGGCCAATTGTGGTAAAACTTCTAAGGCACAAGGACAGAACGGAAATACTACAAAGATCCAAAAATCTAAAAGGTTCCAGAATATACATCAACGAAGATTTCACAGAGGCAGTAAGAAGGAAAAGAAAAGAACTCATGCCGGATTTAAGAGCGGCGAGAGAAAAGGGGGACATTGCATATTTACGGCAGGATAAACTGATTATTCATCCCCGGTCCAATACACCAAAACAACCAAGACCAGCTAATATCAACACATAAACAGGTAGGCCTATGATATGTTGAAATTTTAAAGCCCACTATGTCACAAAATAAAATTCACACACATAACGGAGATAGTCACTTAATGCAAAGATTGGTTGAATATGAGCACCTGGAACTGAACACCTTAGAGTACACGGAACACCATGAACAGGACATGGAAAATGACATTGATCCGGTGAACAATTTTTTTGCTAGCATCAACAATAACTGTCACTATTACACTGATGAACAATTTAATAGTTCAATCAAGACCGAGCAGCAGTTATCTATTATCCACTTTAATAGTAGAAGTCTGTATGCCAACTTTCACAGTATCAAATACTATCTAAAACAATTGAAACAGCACTTTAACATAATTGCAATAACTGAAACGTGGATAAACAGTGAAAAAGGATCAGATTTTGAAATTGAAGGATATGAAATGTCTTCTATTAACAGAGTAAATAAGAGTGGGGGTGGTGTGATACTGTATGTGGACAAGGATTTAAATTATAAGGTGGTGGAAAAAATGTCAATGGTGGTGGATAATTTGCTGGAATGTGTCACAATAGAAATATGTATGGAAAAAAAGAAAAATATTAGTGTAAGTTGTATATATAGGTCACCAGGTTCGAATATTGACACATTTAAGGACTGGATGGAGGAAACATTTATAAAAACTAGGCAAAAAGTCATGTTCATCTGTGGGGACTTCAATATTGATTTGTTAAATCCAAATAATCATAAAATGACAGAAGATTTTATTAACACCGTGTTTAGTTTAGGCCTGTATCCCCAAATTACCAGACCCAGCCGAATTACTTCTCATTCCGCAACACTAATAGACAATATATTTACAAATATCATACAAAATAATACAGTGAGTGGATTACTGATTAATGATATCAGTGACCACTTACCAATTTTTACAGTGTATGACAATAATTATAGTTTAAATAGACAGGATAAAAAAACATTTTCCAAAAGGGTCAGAACAGAAGAAACAATGGAGGCATTAAAAGTTGATCTGCTAGCACAAGATTGGGAGTTTATGGATAATGAAAAAGATGTAGATAATGCATATGAAGAATTTCTAAGAATATTTAAATTATTATATGATAAAAATTGCCCAATTAAAATATTTAGTAAGAAACCAAAACATAATGATAAACCATGGATTTCCAAGGGATTACAAAATGCCTGTAAAAAGAAAAATACACTTTATAGAGAATTTATAAAACATAGAACTATAGAGACTGAACATAGATATAAGAAATATAAGAATAAGTTAACCAGTATTATGAGAACTTGTAAGAAAGAATACTACGCAAAACTAATAGATAATAATAAAAATAATATTAAGGGTATGTGGAACATCTTAAATAATATTATTAAAAATAATACTAGACAGGCTACTTATCCACATTACTTTATTGATAATGATAAAAATATCAATAATATGGAAGAAGTGGTGAATGAGTTCAATACATTTTTTGTAAATGTGGGACCTAACTTAGCAGAGCAAATTCCAATTCCACAAATATTAGAAAGGAATTATAATAATTTAGTAGAAAGAAATCCCAGTTCAATATTTTTGACAGCAGTTGATGAAAAAGAAATAAAAGATATTGTTAAAGGATGCAAAAACAAACCATCCACTGATCATGATGGAATAGACATAAAAATTATACAAAAAGTAATAGAGGGGATTGCCAAACCACTAAAGAACATCTGTAATTTATCATTTCTAACCGGCAAATTTCCATGAAAAATGAAAATAGCAAAAGTCACCCCTCTATACAAAACTGGAAATATACACCATTTCACAAATTACAGGCCTGTCTCTCTATTATCACAATTTTCAAAAATTTTAGAAAAACTATTTAACAACAGATTAGAAAAATTCATAGATAAAAATAACCTACTCTCTGACAGTCAATATGGATTTAGAAAAAAAAACTCAACATCATTAGCACTAACAGAACTCATTGAAGAAATCACAAATGCCACAGACAAAAATAACTATGCAGTTGGAGTATTCATTGATCTAAAAAAAGCATTTGATACAATAAATCATGAAATATTAATCAGTAAATTGGAACGAATTGGGATTAGGGGGGTAGTTTTAAACTGGGTAAGTAGTTATCTGAGAGACAGACAACAATTTGTGAAGATAGGAGAGTATTCATCTAAATGTTTGAGCATGGTTTGTGGTGTTCCACAGGGGTCAGTGTTGGGACCAAAGTTATTTTTATTATACATTAATGATATTTGTAAAGTATCTGAAGTATTGAATTTTGTATTATTTGCAGATGATACAAACATATTTGGTTCAGGGGACAGCTTACAGCAACTCTTGGAACTAATCACTTCAGAATTTAAGAAAATAAAACAATGGTTGGACATTAATAGGTTATCACTAAATTTGAGTAAAACTACATTTATGGTATTTGGAAATTGTAAGTCAATTCATCAAGCACAGATACAGATAGAGGGTGTTAACTTAGAAAGAGTACATGAAAATAAATTTCTTGGAGTGATCATAGATGAAAAGATCTGCTGGAAGCCTCACATAAAATACATCAAAAACAAACTGTCCAGAAGCATTGCAGTTCTAGCAAGAGCTAAGCATATATTGGATCTTAAATCTCTTCGTATCTTGTACTGCTCATTATTGTTACCTTATTTGAATTACTGTGTAGAGGTTTGGGGAAGCACTTACCAACATTCACTACAGCCGCTAGTTATAATGCAAAAAAGAGCAATGAGAATTATTCATAATGTCGGATTTCGGGAACACACAAATTCATTATTTTTGCAGTCTAGATTAATAAAATACCATGATCAAATTGAATATCAAATTGCAGTATTCATGTTTAAAGTAAGAAATAGGTTATTGCCAGGGAATATACAAAAGATGTTCTCAGAGAGGGAGGGAGGGTACAACTTAAGGGGAAGGGGAAATTTTAAGATTAATAGATTTAGAACAACAAGGAAAAGATTATGTTTATCAATTTGCGGAGTTAAATTGTGGAATAAACTAGATGAAAACTTAAAGCAATGCCCTAACATATTCCTCTTCAAAAAAATGTTTAAAGAAAAGATTTTCAAGAAGTATCAAGAAGCACTGTAGTGAAAGTAGGAGTGCTCCTTTGTTATGATTTAAATACTTGTTAGTGGTCACTTTGATGCATGTATGTAGGTATGTAAATATGTAGGTATGTATGTATAGGTATATGTATATACATGTATGTATATGTATGTGTACATGTATGTATATGTATGTGTATATGGATGTGTGTATAAGTGTGTATGTGATATCAGATAACAAAAAAATAATAATAACATAAAAAATTGTTATTTAAAGGAATGTAAGAATTAAAGGGGTAGGAGTACATAAGTTTAGCTTCTTCCTACTCCTTTTCGCACATGAGATAGAAGTATGTTCACACAGAAAAAAAAAAAAAAAAAAAAAAAAATTGTAATTTGTTACGGCTTATCTGATGTTATTTTTTCTCTTTTTTTTCTTTTATTTTTTAAAAAAAAATGCTTTAAACATTTTTGTATTTTATTTTACATATTCTTCTCTCATGTTCGAAATAAAGACTTCAATCAATCAATCAATCAATCAATCAAAACTAATTAAAAGTCATTAACGAACCCTGCTGAAAAACAACAACAATAGAAACCATTACATAATTGCTAATGGTTTTAATGGTTATAAAGAGAACTGTATTGGTTTTAATGGAAACTATAATGGTCCTAGTGGGTCTCTATTGGTGATTTGCTTTCTTGTATTGGTGGCATGTTTTTTTCTATTGGATACCATTAAGAACCAATAGAACACCTTTGGCAACTTATAGGTTACATGTTGGTATCTACTGGACACCAGTATGAACCATTAAGTCTCCAATAAATGTAGTGTTTTCTTTGGTTTGATGATATTAAATGATGTTTTATTAACAATGTTCGGGAGGAGCAGGTTCAGATAATTAACCAAATTATGCACAGCTGGAGATTAATCAGTAATCAACTCAATGACAGAGTATAAATTCACAGCAGACCTATCTCTGTTCATTGAAAGTTTGTCAGCATCCCTCCTCCACCCCATCTCCTCACTTCCAGTTCCATCTACACTTACCAACTGGGGGGAGTACTCTGGGTTCAGGCCTAACTCCGAGCTCGGAGCCCTCCCCCCGGACAGCACGCCAAATACGCATAAACTTGTTGTACTAATTATGTGTAGATGTGAACTCGTGAATATATAATTTGTTTGTCACTGATTTCCTGGACTGTTCCTGTTTAAGTGACAACTTTCCCAGTTGAAATTCTACTTCCTCACAACTGTTTTTAAACACTCTGTTAAAAAGATACTTGGATCGAGGTACAACCTCTTGCCCAAACCATTTATTTATCAACTGCAGTAAATCATGTAACTGGCAACCAGTTATTTTATGCTTTGATGCATGGCTCATAATCATGAGCATTGCCTCAGCTTGTGTGGTAGTTCCTGTGGCAGTCAAAGCAGTGTCCATGTCAGGCTGTAGGTCAATCACTGACAGGGGATCAGGAGTGTTCTGCTTCATGCTGCCTGTCCTATGGTCTATCTCAGACTCTGACACTGTTACACTGCATGCCTTTAAAAAAGCAACATCTCTGTGTAAGGTATAGTTGTGTGTACATGTAGGTCTGCTCATACACATATTCACGTAGGTTCATAGTTATAAAAAATAAAAAAAATAAAAAAAACCTACAGACCCTCCAAAATGAATAATTAATCAAATACTTTGTTCAATTTATAATTCAAACCTTAAATAAGTGTGTACATGAGAGAAAAAAACAAAAACAATTATCAGAACAATCTAAACTAGTACTCACATGTGTTTCTGAAGGTCTACTTGAGCCTGGTGTAACGTCTACCTCACTACTGTACTCATCTGTCATCAGTTCAGCTGTTTTGCTTTGACCATTCTGACAATCATGTTACAGTTATGTTACAGTTATGACATCTATGTTACAATTACGTTACAATCATGACATCTATGTTACAATTATGATACAATCATGCTATGTTACAATTATGTTACAATCATGCTATGTTACAATTATGTTACAATCATGGCATAATTGTTACAATTACGTTACAATCATGACATATATGTTACAATTATGTTACCATCATTACAATTATGTTACAATCATGGCATAATTGTTACAATTATGTTACAATCATGACATATATGTTACAATTATGTTACAATCGTGTCATCTATGTTACAATTACGTTACAATCATGACATATGTCTTACAATTATGGTACAATAGTGACATATATGTTACAATCATTACAATTATGATACAATCATGGCATATATGTTACAATTATGTTACAATCATTACAATTATGTTACAATCATGGCATAATTGTTACAATTATGTTACAATCATGACATCTTTACAGAGACTGTGAGACTCAATTTCACTACATGCCTTATAAATAGCAATATTAACATGAAAAGTATATCTGTGAGCTGGCTTATTGACAAATGTGCTTTGTAGGTTTATAGCTATTTCCGTAACACTTTACAATATGGTTTCATTAGTTAACATTAGTTAACTACTTTAGTTAACATGAACTAAGAATGAACAATACTTCTACAGCATTTATTTGTCTTATTTAATGTAAATTTCAACATTTACTAATACATTATTAAAATCAAATGTCGTGTTTGTTAACATTAGTTAATGCACTGTGAACTGACATGAACAAAGAACAGTTGTATTTTTATAAACTTATGTTGAGAAAGATTAATAAATACTGTAACAAATGTATTGCTTATTGTTAGTTCATGTTAATACATTATTTAATGTTAACAAATGAGACCTTATTGTAAAGTGTTACTGCTATTTCTTTTAAAAAATGTTTAAAGACCCTCCAATATGACTATTTAATTAATAAAATATTTTGTTCAATACATAAATCAAAAAAGGAAATACTCACACAGTAAAGTTTTGAAACATTTAATTATTATTATTATTACACGTTAAGAATAGTAAAATCCTTTCACATAAAAAAAAATTCACAGTGCATTAACTAATGTTAACAAACATAACATTTGCTTTTAATAATGTATTAGTACATGTTGTAACCGCATTGATACTGCATTAACATTAGCTCAAATGATATATAGGGAATTTTAATAATCAATCAGGAATATGATTAATATATATCGCATATTACAGTTACATTAAATTATCGAAGCTGAAAATAGATTGATTGTATATATGAATGATTACCACAACGGGTTATGGTTCGTCATTAATACATCAAAAGTCTTATTACAGATCGATTGTATGCGATAACTTTAATGGAATTAATTTAGTTATCGAACAATCTGTTTGTCCAGCAAACGGCCGTAAGATTAACTTATTAACTTCTCAATAAAGTTATCACTTCTTATAATTCCAGGAAAATTAGTTTCTGGCCATGGAAATCATTCTCCTGTCCTTATAAAATTTAGGTTACTGAAATAGTAACAAATCGTAAAGCTTTGTAGCTAGGATCAACCAATCAGGGATTTTCCGTAATGTGAGCAAACAGACAGAATCAATTGAGGATATATTGGATTTTAATAATTGAACTGATAATACATCGAACTACAGTTACACATGGAATACATGTATATACAACAGAAACAAACGAACGAAAACATTACCACACGAACACGAATTAAGAGAGGATGAGAGAGAGAGAGAGAGAGAGAGAGAGAGAGAGTGCGAGGAGATGAGCGATCAGAGAGAGATCACAGTACGGCAAAAATCACAGACAAAATGAACCTTGAGAGACACCAAGGAATCAAATCACATTAAAAGTTCCATAAAACTAATACTTGCAAAATGGTTCTCTTTGTGTTGCTGAGGAAAGCAGAGTCTTGCGTGTGTGTCCTTAAGAGCGGGGCGTGCTTTCTCGTCTCTTCTGGGCGAGCGCGAGCGCGGGAGGTTCAAAGTTGCCGATTACATTCATTTCACTGAACGTAGGAAAAGTCTGGAGATGAAAATAAAGACGAAGAACGAAAAGAAAAGAAAAACGGAGAAGAGCTCCCTAAGGAGCCATGGAACCGGAAACCTCTCACAGAAAAAGTGCTCTACAGAAACTTTCTGTGTCAGTCTCTTATGGAGAGGATGGGTTCACGCCTCTGTTCGCGCGAACAACCAATGACCAGCCGAGAATCTGAAGCGGCAAAAGTTTCCTTTGTCCTGTCAGACGGTTCATCTACATAGTTTATGACGGCTTTTAGAACTCGTCATTTCTAACCAGACAGATGGTACACACAGAATAATACATTTTACTGTAATCTCCTATGTATGAGTGGCTCAGTCAAACTGACAGAGATACAGAGATACCAAGCACGGCAGGTACAGGAGGTGGGACTACAAAGTTATATAAGATATGCGTATTATAAGCATTTAAAGTTCATTACATGACTAGAAAAATCATGGCTATGCTACTGTAACATGGGAAAACATGCAACACACCAAAAATATCATAAACCTTTAGAAATGCCTTTATATGATGAGTTTAAAGAAACGTCTCTGTGTGTGTGTGTGTGTGTGTGTGTGTGTGTGTGTGTGTGTATTGGAATGTCTGTGTGTGTGTGTGGAAGGTTTGGGTCACAGAAAAAGTCCATATCTATCCTGTGGATCTCTTTGAAGCTCACCACAGGGGGGTTTTGGGTATTGGTTTTAGGTCCTGGAGTGTACGATTGTCTCTGGAGAGGATCGCAGAGTCGTAAAAGGTGTCAGAAAACAATCTAATCCCAGCCATGCTGGCACCAGGCCGGTCATTTAGTTTGCAGAGAATTCTGATTTACTTGCATGAGTTCGGAGGCTAAAAGCTTTGGATTTCAGAAGGAATGTGCTCAGAAACACTGAGTCAGAATTTGTTAATTCAGAACAAATGAAAGAATGATTCATAGCCCAGACGCTACAATGTTGAAATTAACATTAAATGATTAATAAATGATGTAGAAGTATTGTTCATTCTTAGTTCTTGTTAACTAAAGTATTCTAATGTTAACTAATGAAATCTATCATTAACTTATAATAACTTATTATATTTTAGTCGACACAATTTCAACCGGTTTATGCATTAGATCAAAAGGTTTTTAATGTCAAGAGAAACATTTCAGTCAATTGTTTTTAAAACTTGAGACTAGTAGTATACATGAAAAATGTTTATCAGAACAAGCTAAACTAGTACTCGCATGTGTTTCTGAAGGTCTACTTGAGCCTGGTGCAACATCTACCTCACTACTGTACTCATCTGTCATCAGTTCAGCTGTTTTACTTTGACCATTCTGACAATAATGTTACAGTTATGTTACAATTATGACATCTATGTTACAATTATGTTACAATCATGCCATCTATGTAACAATTATGTTACAATCATGGCATAATTGTTACAATTATGTTATATCATGACATCTTTACATGTTTTTTTAGTAAAACTAGTGTCCTCATAGGCTAGGATTCTGTCAAACTAACACAACACACTGATAATACAGTTAATAACTGCAATTGCAGAGATGGCGACAAAGAGGAAAAACTGCGGACTGCAGCTTTCAGGACATGGAGTCATGATACCCACAGAAAAATGGGACATCGTGAGTAGAGTTGAGGGTGACTCGAAGTTCTGTAAGAGCCTGGCTGTTGTTATATGTGGTCCCACAGTCCTCAAACAGAGGAGCGTTACCGGCATGAAATGTAACGCTAAAAAAACTGCTGAGGCAAAACCACCTCTGACTCCTGAAAAGATCTCAGCTATCAAAGGTAAAATTGTCAAATTTAGCTATAATATAATTAAATCTCTACACAAGACACATTATTCATCTAATAAAATATACATAAAACAAGACATAATAAAAACATAACATTCCAATTAATCGAGGGTGGATGACAGATAAATCATGATGTGTTGAGTTTAATAAAGACACGGAACACTCATCACGGTAAAACACAATGAACGCCTGTTTAGGCGTCACTCTTTTACTTTCGTTTTCAACAACGTAATTCTCTTCAGGGAAAACCAATCAAGGAAAACATATCAGGGCTCGACATTAACGCTTGTCCGGGACACGTGTGTTTTTTTAAGGGACAAGTGATAGAGAATTGTACTTGCCCAACTGGACAAATGCCCTGATTAAAACGGCAATATCAACTAAAATTATAAAAAATAACAAGGGAATCATCGAAAATGCGAGGATGATTCTGATTTTATTTCATTTAATGTAAGTGGCGATTAATAGCCTATAGTTGATAATAATATAAATGTCTTACTGTGTTTCCCAACGTTTTGATTGTTAACAGTCAAGTGTCTTATTCTAATTGCATGTATTGATAATTGAAGATTTTGAAATGAAAGAAGGAGCATAGGCCTACATTTAATAAAATTAGGAAAAAAATGCCCTTTATAAAGGTAAAAGGTAAAAAAAAAGAAGAAGTGTTTTCCAACAGTGATGTAATGAAACATTGACAAATGAAGTTCTAAGGGAGTAAAGCCTCTGTTTAGGTTATTAAGGAAATGTAATTTTGCCAAAAGAAGAACTTTTCATTTAAATAAATGTTCATTTTAAAGCAGCCTACTTCAGTGTGATATGTTACCATATTATCATGCTTAATACTGAGAATTTGAATAATTGTAATGTGATGATCAGATGCAGATATCTAAATCAAAGAATATCATATTTTGGGCGGTTGGCGGGTGGATTATTTATTTTTAACAGCGGATTCGGGTGACTCAAAGTGCACCAGATTAATGAATTTATCTTTAAAGTCCAACTGAAATCAAAATGGACCCTATTTACTTTGTTAGCGCATATTACTAGTCTTGTGGTGAACAATTAATCCGTGCAAGTTAAAACACAGAAAAAAAATGTTTTGGCTTCGTAATCTTTAATCAAAATCTGAAAATGCCCCTCCCCTCTGCATTGGAGGACCTTCCCTGATGATGTAGGTTTGACGGCTTGGTTTGGGAAACGCATAACCACTCCCCTCAAATCGTTAGTCTGTAATGAGCGAGAGATGGAGAGGAGGAGCGCTAGAGTAAAACCCTGCCCTCTGTTCAATATTCCTTTTCACTGGGAAATACGTCACAGCACTGGAGAAAAGTCGTTTGCAACTTCCGGTTCACGCAGACTTTAAAATGTACAAAATTTTCCTCCGGGGAGGCATGCCCCCTCGACCCCCCCTAGAGGTACTGAGATCCACCCTCAAAAATACTGTGGGAAACACAGTATATGATGGTCTACGAAAAATACTAATTTAATTATCTTACTATTAAAATACATGATCAGGATTTTACCACCTCCGCCTCGTTTTGAGCCAGGAAAAACCCTGTTAATGTAATAGTAATGTTTTCTTATAATATCTTTGTACTTCTACATTTATATGTTCATCATTTCATTTGGTAACTGTTGAGCAGCTTTATTTGTTGAAAGCTTGACCACTTTCTTTGACACATCAGTTCCTACACTTCTTGAGTGCTTGAGTAGTGTTATTATATGGATAGTTCCGTTCCTTATGATTGGCTGAATTTCTTTCAAAGCCGCTGTAAAATACTCTAGAACATAACAAACACCTGGGACCTCATTACATCAGTAGCCCCTTTCACGCATAGTCCTCACTGGTGAATTAATGTTAAGGGATCATGTGTGAACGGGACCTTTTCAAAAATACTGGTAAGTAATGACGATTACTGGTATGAGCCGTACAAAGTCAGAACATGCTGACGTAAGAAGTCTGCTTTGGGCCAATCATAAAGTTCTTATGGAGATGATGCGATTACTCCACTGCTTTTTAATAGTTTTTCTATGTAAATATGTGCTAGATGGACATCTTTGACCATTGCGCCGCGTCTCGCAGCTTTTCCAACATGTCGTACTCGAGACCCAGCCTTCTTTCCCATTCAGTAGTGCTGCGCCTCTGCAGTTGGATGCTATTATGTGCGTCTGTTTTTAAGAGCAAAAACGCTAACTTAACAAAATTTCGGTGCATTCCTAACCTGAACTGTCTGTTTTATCATTTAAAACCTACACCTGGAGAAGGTTAAATAACAGATGACTGTAATGCTATGAACATTACATGACTAGTGGACATGTTCACAGCTGGCAAGATCTTGAATCTGCTCAAAGTACGCCCAAAGATGTTGGATGAATATATTTAAATATATAATGTATGGATAATCTTATGTACTGGTAATGTGGTTTAAGAGGTACATTGTCCAAATTAATTCTCCTTCTTTTTGCAGGTCTAATCAGTCAGCCCCAGTGAAGCCACACAATGTAAAAGAATAACTGTGAATCAAATAATAAAAATGTAATATTAATGTTGTGAGCGTGAGGGGGTCCTGGACTGAGAGCGTGAGGGGGTCCTGCACTGAGAGCGTGAGGGGGTCCTGCACTGAGAGCGTGAGGGGGTCCTGCACTGAGAGCGTGAGGGGGTCCTGGACTGAGAGCGTGAGGGGGTCCTGGACTGAGAGCGTGAGGGGGTCCTGCACTGAGAGCGTGAGGGGGTCCTGCACTGAGAGCGTGAGGGGGTCCTGCACTGAGAGCGTGAGGGGGTCCTGCACTGAGAGCATGAGGGGGTCCTGGACTGAGAGCGTGAGGGGGTCCTTCACTGAGAGCATGAGGGGGTCCTGGACTGAGAGCGTGAGGGGGTCCTGGACTGAGAGCGTGAGGGGGTCCTGCACTGAGAGCGTGAGGGGGTCCTGCACTGAGAGCGTGAGGGGGTCCTGCACTGAGAGCGTGAGGGGGTCCTGCACTGAGAGCGTGAGGGGGTCCTGCACTGAGAGCGTGAGGGGGTCCTGCACTGAGAGCGTGAGGGGGTCCTGCACTGAGAGCGTGAGCAGAGGTGGAAAGAGTACTAAAATATTCTACTCAAGTAAAAGTACTATTACTTCAATGAAATTTTACTTAAGTACAAGTCAAATTACAGGTCTAAATATCTACTCAAGTAAAAGTAAAAAGTAGCTCATTTAAAATGTACTCAGAGTAAAAGTTACTGAGTTACTTTTAAACCGTGGGGGCGGGGCGGGGCGGGGCGGGGGACTCTCCCAGGTTGTAGATTTTCACAGTATGATAACCATCTCAGAAATTATCACGGTTTACAGTATTAATCAATTAAATAAATAAATGGAATTATTAAATTATGGTTGTTATTATTATTATCATCAGATAAAATGACAGTTAAATAAATGAAAACAGGTTTTTGAACAAACTCGAAAACCATTTGTTTTGTTTATTAAAATTTCAATAAAACTTTTCTAATCAACTAAATTCAATAATTGATAATTCTCAGATCAACAACTTATTTTTAACATTAATAATTTATTAAAATGTTTAAGAATAATATAGCCATATGAAATGTTTTTATTCAGAAAACTATTTTTTCTTTTTATGAATAAATACAAATATATTATCAAAAACTGTGGTAATCAAATTGAAATTTAAACTTTTATCCTTTTATTTTTGGGGGAAGTGCTGCAAAACAGATTTACTAAATTAAATCATGGACAGAAAATATTCCTTAAATAATATTTAAATAAACTGTCTTATTATTATTGTTGTTGTTGTTATTATTCTGACAAGTGCTTTCTATTGTAGATCTACAATAATATATTTCTTTCATAATTTCTCCTATTTAAACCGAACTTCTATTTTGACGGGTTGTAGTGAAGACCTGTTCCAGAGTGTATTTGACAATGGTTTTTCTCAAATAAAATGATGAAAATGCTCATTAGGCGTTCTCTCAGAGCAGCTCTGGAAATGTTCATGTATTCATGTCCTCGTATTGTTTGTGAGAAACTGAAAACACCTTGAGCTTGAGTAGGCTAGCCTATGTATAGACGAAGCGGCGCAACTCATTCCCACAGAGACACGCAGATCAAGCGAGTATATAGCAGTCTTTTTGTGGTTTAATATTCACAGACCATGTCGCGATTTGATTTAGTGCACAGCTCTACTTTCGATTTATTTATCCATCCATCAGTTTGGGTCTTTTACACCATCTGCGTTAAGGTCCTTGCACACTGAGTCAGAAATTTTCGCATGTTAAAAAATAAATACGACCTCACGTCTTGATTTTCTGAGTTTTTCGCATCCGTATGAAGCATTTTCAATGGTGTTTTGACAATTCATAGCCACCGAATAACGAATACAAAAAAAAGCATACGAAAATGTTGGACTCAGTGTGCAAGTAGCCTACCTATACTGTAAATTCAATTGGAATGACTGGATTCCGGGATTCCCTCTGCATCTAAATATAAACGGGACATACCTTTATCGCGCAGAGGGATGGTGTTCTATGTGTTTCCTCCTTTTTCAGCCACTTTGCATCCATATTTTTTGCAAATTGTATATCTATCCTCGAGGACAACCACGCGCAGTCGTTTACTGCACATCCAAATATTGCGGACGGTGTTGCGTCACTTTTTTTCTTTTGCACATTTGTTCTCCCGCCCTTGCAGTAGTTTCCGGAGCGCGATTTTTCCCCCCTTGTATTATTATTTATTTTAGATATTTTTTTACTCAGTAACGGATATGATTTAAAATGTAGCGAAGTACAATACTTCAATCAAAACGTACTTAAGTAAAAGTAAAATTACAGATTTTAAAAACTACTTAAAAAAGTAGAAGTACACAAAAAAACTACTCAATTACGTAACGCGAGTAAATGTAATTCGTTACTTTCCACCTCTGAGCGTGAGGGGGTCCTGCACTGAGAGCGTGAGGGGGTCCTGGACTGAGAGCGTGAGGGGGTCCTGGACTGAGAGCGTGAGGGGGTCCTGGACTGAGAGCGTGAGGGGGTCCTGCACTGAGAGCGTGAGGGGGTCCTGGACTGAGAGCGTGAGGGGGTCCTGGACTGAGAGCGTGAGGGGGTCCTGGACTGAGAGCGTGAGGGGGTCCTGCACTGAGAGCGTGAGGGGGTCCTGGACTGAGAGCGTGAGGGGGTCCTGCACTGAGAGCGTGAGGGGGTCCTGCACTGAGAGCGTGAGGGGGTCCTGCACTGAGAGCGTGAGGGGGTCCTGGACTGAGAGCGTGAGGGGGTCCTGCACTGAGAGCGTGAGGGGGTCCTGCACTGAGAGCGTGAGGGGGTCCTGCACTGAGAGCGTGAGGGGGTCCTGCACTGAGAGCGTGAGGGGGTCCTGCACTGAGAGCGTGAGGGGCGTGAGGGGGTCCTGCACTGAGAGCGTGAGGGGGACCTGGACTGAGAGCGTGAGGGGGACCTGGACTGAGAGCGTGAGGGGGTCCTTCACTGAGAGCGTGAGGGGGTCCTGGACTGAGAGCGTGAGGGGGTCCTGCACTGAGAGCGTGAGGGGGTCCTGCACTGAGAGCGTGAGGGGGTCCTGCACTGAGAGCGTGAGGGGGTCCTGCACTGAGAGCGTGAGGGGCGTGAGGGGGTCCTGCACTGAGAGCGTGAGGGGGTCCTGCACTGAGAGCGTGAGGGGGTCCTGCACTGAGAGCGTGAGGGGGTCCTGCACTGAGAGCGTGAGGGGGTCCTGCACTGAGAGCGTGAGGGGCGTGAGGGGGTCCTGCACTGAGAGCGTGAGGGGGTCCTGCACTGAGAGCGTGAGGGGGTCCTGCACTGAGAGCGTGAGGGGGTCCTGCACTGAGAGCGTGAGGGGGTCCTGGACTGAGAGCGTGAGGGGGTCCTGCACTGAGAGCGTGAGGGGGTCCTGCACTGAGAGCGTGAGGGGCGTGAGGGGGTCCTGCACTGAGAGCGTGAGGGGGTCCTGCACTGAGAGCGTGAGGGGGTCCTGCACTGAGAGCGTGAGGGGGTCCTGGACTGAGAGCGTGAGGGGGTCCTGCACTGAGAGCGTGAGGGGGTCCTGCACTGAGAGCGTGAGGGGCGTGAGGGGGTCCTGCACTGAGAGCGTGAGGGGGACCTGGACTGAGAGCGTGAGGGGGTCCTGCACTGAGAGCGTGAGGGGGTCCTGGACTGAGAGCGTGAGGGGGTCCTGGACTGAGAGCGTGAGGGGGTCCTGCACTGAGAGCGTGAGGGGGTCCTGGACTGAGAGCGTGAGGGGGTCCTGCACTGAGAGCGTGAGGGGGTCCTGCACTGAGAGCGTGAGGGGCGTGAGGGGGTCCTGCACTGAGAGCGTGAGGGGGACCTGGACTGAGAGCGTGAGGGGGACCTGGACTGAGAGCGTGAGGGGGTCCTGCACTGAGAGCGTGAGGGGGTCCTGGACTGAGAGCGTGAGGGGGTCCTGCACTGAGAGCGTGAGGGGGTCCTGCACTGAGAGCGTGAGGGGGTCCTGCACTGAGAGCGTGAGGGGGTCCTGCACTGAGAGCGTGAGGGGGTCCTGCACTGAGAGCGTGAGGGGCGTGAGGGGGTCCTGCACTGAGAGCGTGAGGGGGTCCTGGACTGAGCTCACACGTGGAGCGCTTGTCTTTACTGTGAAAACTCAGAGAAACAATGTTACTGTTCATGCCTCTCTGAATAAAACATATTTCACATATATATACATTTTAATTAAATTTTTTGTCCATTGCCAAAGTACCAAAATGCTGAATAATTTTAATTGTAATATTTGATTAAGAATTTGATTAAGATTTTACCTGATTTATATTTTTTACACATTATTAGGGGTGTAACGATACCCTCATATCATGATTCGATGTATATCACGATACTGAACTCACGATACGATATTATTGCGATACTCCAAGACATGATAGAAGATTAACAAAAAATGCACTGTTGATTAAAAAGCAAAATTTGTGTGTTTATATGAATAGTCTTGGACTTGGTGCTGGAAACCCAAAGCACAGGACTATAGAGACGCCAGAATAACAATATTCATGACTCTGAAGATGAAAATACATAATTATTTTAGACGAATATGCTTGAACTCTGTCACTGATTAGATATATTTAAAATAATGTCAGACACTTTTTACTGGTAACATCAGACATCTGGCATTATCAGGACACACAAATATTCCCCCAGAGCATTATTATACATTATATGCAACATTATATGTGTAAGGGATAATGTAGAGCGAGGCGGTTGTTATAGCGAACACAACCGACAGGCTGAAGGGTTTGTATTCGCTATAACAACCGCCGCGCTCTACATTATACCGCTTATTACATGACTACCTACCAAATAAATCAATAATTTGACACAACATATTGATTTAAAAAGGAGTTTATTAATTTAAAAACGATTGTATTGCTTCCACTATAGAAAATAGTCCGTTCCGTTTCTACGGTTAGAATCCTGCGTCCATAGCAACGCTCTGTTTTTCATGGCAACGGCATACTTATGAACATATGAGGATTTCACTGGCAAGAAAATTACTAAAATGTGTCAATACTTTATCTTGTCTTACATATTGTAAACATGAATTTAAACATACTTTCATTATTGTATGACTTGTTTAATGGTTACTGAAGTATTGAATTTGTAATATTAATAATTATTTTGGGATTTGATATTTTTTCTTTATCAACTATTACATGCACAGATAAAACTTTTAGTACATATACACAAACCTCACAGCAACACAAACACAATTATTACACAATCATTTATCCAACTGACTCTATTATGCAGAAGCAGAAAACAGGAAAAAAGCGAGTATTCGCTTTATAGGTGTAACATAAGGAGGCAAGATGTAGAGAACCCAAGTGCAACTTTAATACCAATGTGATCTAACACAGGGCTCCAGACTAACTTTTTTTATTAGGAGCGCTGTAGCCCCTGACTTAAAATTTTAGGAGCGCAAGCAGAAAATGTAGGGGCACATCTTAAATCACCTTGCAATGCAATTATTCACATTTCCCCCAAAAATAACTGTATTACTGACAAATGCTTTGATAATAAATAGACTTAACGTACAGAAATTACAATGTGCAGTTTTATTTTAAGTTCAGAGGGCTCCAGACTAACATTTGAGGGCAGCGGCACTAAGTTCTACAGAAAGTATCTGGTAGCACTGTGGGATGACAAAGCACTGAGCTTAATTTGAGGTGTAGATAAAATTAACTTGAACTATTATCATTCATAATGTCTTAATATTAATTCAATAGCAAAATGAGTGACAAAATAGATATTAGGGATTGAAAATAGCCAATAAGCGCCCTCAGCAGCTATGTTTACAATGGTAATTTAATTTTATTTATTTTTTTAAATAAGTGTGAGTTTTCCTACTTCTTGAAACTTTTAGTTTTATAAATAGAGACAATCTTTAAAGGTTGAACAAAAAATGTTTTGGTCAACACATTAAAAATAACATTTAAATATGATATTATAGTTTTGAAGTGCTGGAAAAAGATATGTGTAGGCTACTGTTATAACCACAGTATACCGTTACAGTTAGTGTTACTACATTAAATCCATGGTGAATGTTGCTGATCTGTGGACCTAAAGCCTTCTATAACTTGTTCGTTCATGGCACATGTTTCTCCTGGTTTCCACGTTAGCGCTGTTTGATCTGATATGGTTTATAACAGAGAATTCTGCGTTGAATCTGAATGTTTCTCACTGGATCTCGCAACGATGTTATTAATTCTGTCGCGAACTCAATGGATTTCTTCACTGGATGTCCACGATGTGACGGTGTTGCGTGATCGAGATCCGCCCGCGACTGGCGAGAGAAGCTCTGCGCTGTCTATTATTGGTTCGAACTATTAAACGGTCCGTGACGCAGAAATGAGTAGCGCAGTTTTTTTCCGCTTTCATTTTGTTTTGATTTATTAACATGTCACGGAATACTCTATGCTTGAGGCTGAGAATGTGTCTAACTAGCATATTGTGTTTAAACTGCGAAGTGCCTGCACTGTCTGCAAACTTCGTTTTCCCCGCAGTTCTGGGATAGCGACTGCAACATTCGCAGTTCATTAAGTTCGTCTCCTTACAGTACCTCAACCAGCTGAATTCTCGCAGCCAGTCTTCCCGAAAATGGTGGGTTCGGGCCTTTATCACCTCACAAACCTCTGATTCTGAATCATCATCCGGCTGTGTCTGTGACATTGATATTTGTCTCCGTCTCCTTCCCACGGACGTTTACGCGCGCTCGATTATCTCTAGGACCCTCCCCCTCCACACATTAGCCAGTTACAGTGGCCATTCCCAATTCTTCTCACACTCATTGGCCTGCCACACATTCCGGATTCATTGACGCGCCCCTTCCGTTTAACGTGTAAAAACAAAACAAATTTACTGGTCGCACATGTGCGACTGGATGAAAAATTCAGTCGCACACTCTCAAATTTTGGTCGCAAAATGCGACCATTTGGTCGCAGTCTGGAGCCCTGTAACATAAAACAAAGGCATGAAAACTCGAAACAAGAGCAAACAGCAGTTACCCAAAATACTAAACAAAGACACAGGGCAAACATGAGGGCTTAAATACACAAGACTAATGACTAAACAAAGGACACCTGTGAACAATGAAACAATAACATCATGACACATCAGACAAGGGAACACACGGCAGTATCACATGACAGACATGAAACATGACAAAGTCATGAAACGTGACCAAGACAAGACCAAATCGTGACAATAGGCCAAACCTGAGAAAACGGCACCATCTTGTAAAAAAAAAAAAATAATAATAAAATAAAATAAATATATATATATATTTTTTTTTTTATTATTATTATTTTTTATTATTATTATTTTATTTTTTTTAAAGAAAAGGCCAACAGAACAAAAGTCTGTTAACAAAGACTGCATAATTTCATAGTTAAATGGCCCTGGGATAAAAAGAAATTGGGGAAAGTTTTGTCCTTGAGGTCCTGAGTGTAAATAGTTTGTGTACAATGTGGAAAGGAAATAAGAAAATTCTAATAAAAATACACACTTGTACCAAAATTGATGCAGTTGGCATTAACACGGGAACTTTTTTTTTTTTTTTTTTTTTTTTTTTTACTGAAAGAGACAAACATGTCATTAAGGAAACACAAGTGTTAATTTGGTTCTAAACTTTACATTGAAGTGTGATTGATCAATGAGACCCTTTGATTACAGCGTTATTATTGAAGCATAATTTGCAAAACTGTATTAATCTAGAAGCAGAAGCAGATTTAACTGTGATTTTCTGCTGTAATAATTAGTTTAACTGGTAAGATCTTCAGAGGAGTTGTGCAGCGATTATCTAAGAATGGAAAGACAGTGTCTGTGAAGGATGTCCTGAATGTGCGCAGACAGTCTTTAGTTACAGGATCAGAGAATGACACTGTTCCTCTGTCATAGTCCAGCTGAACTCTCACACGCTGAACCTTCTGTTTAACAGTGAAGACAGTGCCGGGATGCTCTGGGGAATTTGAGATGTATTTGCTGTCTATGTACCCTACACACCAGACATTAGAGTCAAAGAAATCCTCTCCCTTCCTTTGGTTTGATGCTGTTGTTATTCCAAGACTCCAGCGTGTATTGTCACCAACCTCCACATCCCAGCAGTGTGTTCCTGAGTTAAAGCCCTCAGATCCCAGGACACATCGATACCAGTCAAACCTCTCTGGATTATCAGGAAGTGTTTTATCTCCATCACTGAGCGACACACTGGTCAGATCAGCAGAGAGTGTGAGACGACGATCTGCTGTGTTTGGATCCAAAGTCAACGGAGCTGCAAAGAGAATATCATCAGATTACAGGATGAAATATGTATTAGAAATGTAAATGTAAAACATTTTTCTTTTGTTGAAAGAGATCATAAATCATGTTATCATAACGTCTCGGTTACATATGTAACCCTCATTCCCTGAGTAGGGAACGGAGACGTTACGTCAGTGGCGACGAATGGGGTTTCGCTTAGAAAGCCTCTCACCTTTGAGTATACAAAACGAGCCAATGGCAAGAAAATGCCATGGGGCTGCGGAATTTGCATAGCGTAACTCTGCCCCACCTCGTGGGTATAAGTACGCCGGCAACATGCAGATATGCCTTCACTGAGGAGCCGAGACTGAACTCAGGCGTTCCAGCGGTACAGCGGAAGTGGCAGGGAGACGTAACGTCTCCGTTCCCTACTCAGGGAACGAGGGTTACATACGTAACCAAGACGTTCCCTTTCGTGGTCACAAGTTACGTCAGTGATGACGAATGGGGCCCGAAGGGGGGGGTCGTGGGGGGGGGGGGGGGGGGTCGGGGGGACTTGGAACCTTTGTTTGGAGAGAGCCTTTCCCTTCAGCTTCCCACCATAAAAGACAAAGAGCTGGTCTGAGGTCCTGAAACCCTGTGTTCTGTCTACGTAAGCACGGTGGGCGCGTACTGAACAGAGCAGTGCCAAGGCTGTGAAAAGCCTCAAAGGGAGCACTCTGCAGGGCAGTTAGTACCACTGAGAGGTCCCAAGAGGGAACGAGAGGAGGGCGAGGAGGATTCAGTCTCCTCGCTCCTCTCAGGAACCTGATGATCAGGTCGTGCTCTCCAACGGACTTACCTTCAACTGCGTTGTGATGTGCGGTAATGGGGGCAACATCCCGGGATAAAAATGTCTCGAAGCGACCTCAGATGCGTCTGACTCCATATGAGGAGATGGCGGGCGAGTTGCAACATACGGCGGGAGCGCAGACCACCTTGTTGGTTGATGTACGCTACTGTCACGGTATTGTCTGATCGGACTAGTACGTGCTGACCCCTGAGCAATGCACGGAAGCGGTGCAGGGCGAGACGTACAGCCAGCAACTCGAGGCAACTGACATGCCAAAGGCGCTGGGGTCCTGTCCAGGAGCCCGCTGCAGCATGTCTATTGCACATGGCACCCCAGCCCATGGTGGAGGCATCTGTTGATACAACAACATGCCTGGAAACTCGTTCTAAGGGCACTCCGGCCCGTAGAAAGCTGAGGTTCGTCCACGGGGTGAAGGTCTGACGGCAGGTCGGAGTCACTGGGACTCGGAGCGTGCTGTGTTGCCATGCCCACCTCAGGACTCGACCGCGAAGCCAAAGCTGAAGCGGTCTCATATGAAGCAATCCGAGCGGCATTACTGCGGCTGCGGATGCCATATGCCCCAGGAGCGTCTGAAACAGTTTCAATGGAACCACACTCTTGCCCTCGAATTGACGGAGGCAAGTCAGAAGTGACTGCGTGCGCTCGCTCATAATCTGCGCGCACATGGCGACCGAGTCGATTTCATACCGTGAAAAGAGATCCTCTGCACGGGGCAGAGTTGCTCTTCTCCCAGTTGACCCGAAGGCCCAGACGAGCTAGGTGCCGGAGCACTAGGTCCCTGTGTTCGCAAACCTGGTCTTGAGAGTGAGCTAGGATCAGCCAGTCATCGAGATAGTTCAGGATGCGAACCCCGTGTTCCCGTAGGGGAACAAGGGCTGCCTCGACGACCTTCGTGAAGACGCGAGGAAACAGGGCTAGCCCGAAAGGGAGAACCACGTACTGGTATGCC
The DNA here is from genome assembly GCA_021554675.1 of Leuciscus idus. NCBI lineage: Eukaryota > Metazoa > Chordata > Actinopteri > Cypriniformes > Leuciscidae > Leuciscus > Leuciscus idus. Next base: position 4,367,198 of record CM038633.1, on the reverse strand, counting down.
TGCCCCTCGAAAGCAAACCGTAGGAACGGTCTATGTCGAGGAAGAATGGAGACATGGAGACCTTCAGGTCGATCGCTGCAAACCAATCCCGCGGCCGCACACATTCGAAAATGCGTTTGGCCGTGAGCATCTTGAACGGCATCCTGTGAAGGGAGCGGTTCAAGACGCGCAGGTACAGGATTGGTCGTAACCCACCGGATTTCTTTGGTACAATGAAGTAGGGACTTCATTTCGGCTGGAGGGACAGTCTCGATCGCACCCTTCGCCAGTAGGGTGGCGACCTCCACTCTCATGACAGGGGCATTGCCACCGACCATAGTGAAGTGGACTCCCCAAAGCGGGGAGGAGACCGCGCGAACTGAATTGCGTAGCCGAGCCTGATGGTCCTCGCGACACAGCGGGACAGTCTGGGAAGCGGACCACAGACGTACCCTCGGTGGTGCAGCGAGGCGGAATGACCGGCCCAGGCGTGGGTGGCATAGCGGCCTGGTGCGGGGGCACGGCCATTAGCCACGTCCTGCCAGAGGAGGCCAGGGAATGACCAGCGTTCCATGGGGGCGTGCTCTGGCAGGGATCTAGCGACAGAGGGGCATGAGAGTGGCGAGTCTCGTGAGCGGCGCGCACTGTCATCCACAGCCTCTTGGGGCTCGGAGGAAGGGGCATCAGTTCTTGAAACAAGAGATTCTGCCCCGGCCCTCCACCGGGGGAAAGAGTGGCCCTGCTACCAGCTCCTAAGAAGAACTGAGCCCTAACTCCAAGCTGCACGTCTCGAGAGTGCTTCTTAGCCCGGCGTTTGGCCAGCTAAGGGGCGGAGACGGGCAATGCAGCCCTCCTGCATCCTCCTCCTGCTCTGGGCCGGTGAAGGCTCGAGGGGAGGAGCCGCAGGGAGGCGGCCTCGGCGGGAAGTAGACTAAGGAGACCGCACGAACGGATGACCGTGTGTGCAGAAGGCCTTTGTCCGCTTCAGGGGAGGGTCGAAGACTGTTGGGCACAGTCCTCAACCACACCACAGAGCAAGCCGCCTGTCTCAAGAGTGCTGCCTAGCCAGGCATTTAGCCCGCTAAGGGGCGGAGACGGGCGGTGCCGCCCTCCTGCAACCCTCTCCTGCTCGGGGCCAGTGAAGGCTCGAGGGGAGGGGCCGCAGGGAGGCGGCCTCGGCGGGAAGCAGACTAAGGAGACCGCACGGACGGATGACCGTTGGTGCAGAAGGCCTCAGTCTGCTTCTGGGGGTCGAAGACTGTAGGGTACAGTCCTCAACCACACCGCCGAGGAGCCCAGCCTGGGACATGGGGGAGCTGAGAAAATGAATTCTCAGACCCCCTCACATCAACCTGGCTGAGCCCATTCCTGGACCACACGCAGGTACCGATGTTGCCATAGAGCGAGGTCAGTAGTGTGCATGGCGGATCGACCAGCCCCATGGGAGGCATAGCGTCCCTGCGTGGGGGCGTGGTCGAGTTTCTGCGTTCTGTCAGTGTTGGCCAGGGAAGGACCAGCGTTCCACGGCGGCCTGGTCTGACAGAACTCCCGAGTCAGCACTGCCTCGAAGGCGACACACAGCACTGCATGCCTGTGCCACGATAGTGATCGCCACGCGATCGAGTGCAGCGAAGGCGGAGGACGCCCACGGGCCGCGATAAGTCACTGGGATTCTTGCGAGCCGGAGGTGTCCTGATGCACGTCCGGGTGAAAGGCACTGGAAGTGAGTGCTGTAGAGCAACACGCGCCCAGGAACCAATCATAAGCCTACAGTGCTCGGGGGGAGGGCGGCGCCACTCCAAACGATGCTTTCAGCTGCCCGGGAAAGCATGGCCATCAGCTCTGGATCTGACTTGACTAACGCTGACACTCCTGAGGAAGGCAACGCAGTCGAATCCTCATTTCCAGAGGAATCAAGCCCGCCTTGTGATGCTCTGAGTGACATGACACCATCTGCTGGAGCCCCGAATGAAAACACTGGGTCCCCGAGAGGAACCAGGCACACACGGAAGACCCACGGTTTACGATGTGGAAGGAGGCGTGGCCCGAGGAATGCTCGTTGGTATTGTGCCACACCGTAACCCTCAGATCACCCTGGCCACCAGCCAAAGTATCCCCTCTCGAGGAAGAGATAGATTGGGGTGTGACAGAGGGGACTCTCGCACAGAGATCATTGAGTCTCGATCTATAAACATCGTGATGGTCGTGTTCCCGCAATGAAAACATGACTCATCCACGAGCGCTGCCGAGCGTGATTAAGCCCAACATGCGAAACAGCGCTCGTGACCGTTAGGCAGATGAATCACGCGCCCACATCCAGTAAATACACGGGTGAGCCGTCTTGAAAAAGACGTGCCGCGTGCAGCTCTTTTAGAGCGAGGAAAAAGCTCAGCAGAGTGCTGAAGCGGCCAGGGAGAAACACACACACTGTCGGCAGATCACTGCACAGATCAGCAGCAGGCAATGCGATCTCGCTGGAACGCGCCGTCACACCAACACACTGAAGAGCCGCTCGTCTCGTAGAGTGAAGATGATTCAGAATGGCTTGCAGGAGTGAAGAGAACTCTTGGCTCCGAAGCGAAAACATATCTGCATGTTGCCAGCGTACTTCCTTATATACCCACGAGGTGGGGCGGACTTACGCTATGCAAATTCCGCAGACCCATGGCATTTTCTTGCCATTGGCTCATTTTGTATACTCAAAGGTGAGAGGCTTTCTAAGCGAAACCTCATTCGTTGTCACTGACGTAACTCGTAGTGACCACGAAAGGGAACAATGGTCTCTCAGTTACTGTCAGAATGGATTGAGGCTTCAGGTTTAATATCAGTATTCAATAAACACTATTGTATCCTAATACATAAACATAAACCATAAGGAATAGACTTTTCATTATGAGTTCGCTCAATGGTCTGATGATTTTATGAAATACAGTTTACATTCACTTAAGTGATTATGAAATATATTTCTATCAAACGTTGATGTTGTGTGTGTTTATATCTGAACTATCTTCTGCACTGGTGTCAAATCTGCTGAGACTTACTGTGTTGGACAGTTTCCAGCATCTTCTTCCAGACTCTGAACGGCAGGTTACCCAGATAACGCGACACATGAATCAAAGCTCCAGAACTCATCCGTGGATCCGGCTGTGAGATCTGGACTCTGAGGAACATTCAGGAGTCAGAACTGCAGTGAATATGAGTTCAGATCCACTGAGAGAAGAGATACGAGCAGCTCACTTACCTTTCCATTGAGGCCTTAAAGTTCTGGAAAATATAGAGTTTGAAAACATTTTAATATCTTATCAAACACTCTCACTTTCAATGAGTCTCTCTATACAAGTTGTTTAATGCACAAAGAATGAAGCTAGATTGATTTGTCACCTTTAGAAATGAGACGTCTTTGTCTTTCATCATCTCCTCCATGTCTCTGATTGTGTGTGAAAGAGCTGAGATGTGTCTGTTCATCTCCTCCAGCTTCTTCTTCATCCCCTGCTTCTTCTGCTCCTCTTCCTCTCTCAGTGCAGTGACTGTAGCTTCTTCTTCGTCTCTGAGAAACTGATGAAGCTTCTCAAACTCTTCTTTAATCTGACGCTCTGTGTGCTCAGCTTGAGACTGAAATCAAATCACATTCACTTCAATCATCTCAATCAACACAGATCTCGGATACCCGACATATAACGGATCCAGAAGCAGAAGCTTCTCGTTATTTACAGAAATAATCAACTGGAATTCATTATATTAAATATATCAATTCATAACAGTATAAAGTGATCCTCCAGCTGTAATGAAAATGACTCTTGATTCTGTTTCCTCACACTGATGTGTTGAGCTGTTTTCTCAAACTCTCCTTTCTTCTTTTCATTGTGTTGAAGTTTCTGTTGTAAGGACTTCAGTGCTGTATTGAGCTCCTCCTAGAATTAAACAAAAATACATTAAACACCAGATTACAGTGAAGAGAAAAAAATACAGTGATATGATCATACAATTCTGTGCAAAAGTATTGACCCCCACCCTGATTTCTTCAGTTTTTGTGTAAATCTCATACTAAATTGATTCAGAAATTAAAACTTACCATAAAACAAAGGCAACCTGAGTGAACACAAAGTACAGTTTGTAAATGACAATGTTATTTACTGAAGCAAAAAAAGTTATCCAATACTAACTGGGCTTTGCGTGATAATGTATTTTGCCTCATAGTTACTAATTCCTCAAATCTCTGAAACTGTATTTATAATGTTGTTCAGCTGGACTAAACATAACCAGTCCTGATCACTGCAGCCCTGTTCAATCAAATAGACACTTAAATAGCACTTTTTCAACAGCATAAAGTTGGTTAAAGGTGAACTAAGTAACTTTTTTTACCTTAACTGAACAGCTTCGGAGTCATTGGAATGGTTATATTACTTATTTCGGGTTGAATGGTGGTCGTTTCGCACCCCCCTGGTGCCCGTGAGCGAAAAATACGCACTTGCAACTTTGAGCCGGCGGGCCGCCGGCCGCTGCGTCAGGAAGTCTCGCGTGATATCAGGTCTCGCGATGTAAACAATTGCTTTACGGCCAAAAGAAATCTGCTAAAATGCGGTCATTATTGCGCTCCCTCACGCTGTCCGAACCCGAATGAAGAAGACGTTTTAAAGAACGTCCCATCTGCTTTGATGTCGTTGATCTATAGCCTCTGGTGTCTGAGAATCAACAACGAGTTTTTACAACAGTGTTGTCAAATATCTATTCCGAAGCTGTGGGGGGAGCTCTAGAGAGAAACCTGCGAGCAAAAAGCGAGAATACAGCGAAGAAGTCCCGAAGCTACTGAGTGCTGCTTTAAAAGGTCTTAAACAGTAACACACTATTGACAAAGGTGAAAGAAACTCCAGGAATAATGATGAAGATGGTGATTGAAATACATCCGTCTGTGATGGATTACAAAGCTATTTCAAAGGCTCTTGGACTCAAAGAACCACAGCGAGAGCCATTATATCCAAATGGAAAAAACTCGGCACAGTAGCAAACCTTCCCAGAAGTGGCTCAAAGTCACCAAAGGGCTAAAACTGCCAATTTCCCGAGTGGCACCAGCTCATGCAACAAAGACAGGTAAACGGAAAAAGACCGATGACGATAAACAAGCGCGTCGGAGCCCATTTACTCAGTGTCAAAGCTCTAGCCGCATAGCATACAGATAAAATGTCACGCACTGTGCAAAGCAACAATAGAAACCTGCTAATTCACTGGCTTGTCATGTTGCTGAAATAATGTACTAGCAAACCTTATTTAGCATTACACATCGCTAGAATAATTACTTAGTTACTGTAACGTTACCATTATTATCTTGCTAGCTATTTATAACTTATAGAAAGAGTGCAACGTTATGAAGTTACATTACATGTATTGCAAAATACGTAATGATTTGAGGACCAAGTTTGTAGTCAAAGTATGGGCAGGCCATAGTCAATGTAAAGCATATTGTTGATGTTTCGTCCCTACCAGTGAATGTGCAATAACTGTTTATCCGCCGTCATCAGTGTCCCTGCATGTTTACTAGCCTGCGCGTTCATGGCAGGCTCTGCTGTGGAGGGAGGGCTGTAGCGCTAAAATACATCTTATTTGTTGATAAAGATAGATTTTTTTATTACATGTGATTCTGACATGATGTCACTGCATGCACTGCGCTCCTCTCCGCAGGTAAATAATGCGTCTTCCAGCTCAGCGGTCGGAGTCGAGCGTTCATGTGTTTTGGGGGCGTGGCTTTGGAAGGAGCCCAGAAGGGAGGGGGTGGAGTGAATGGAAATAATGAGCTGTCTTTAAAACAGTCGTGAGAGGTCTACAGACACTCGATTTTTATACTTTCTTTTTCAGAGTACTTACATTTTAATGATGTATTGATATATAAATAAAGTTTAAACAAATTTGAAAAATAAGTTTTTTACACAATTCCTACCTACCCAACCTTTAATTAATTACGTTCAATAAATCAAGCGTAGTTAGTTCTGGCAGGTCACGTTAGTCAAGCTCGCATCAGCTGATCCACATCTACCAATAGTAATACGACACCATGGGTGCTTTTCAATATCTCTCCTCATCTCCTCTCTCCTCCGTCCTCCATCCTATGACCCGGAAACCGATCGAGCTCAGCCATCTTGAAGGACATCTCAATTCTCTAATTGCACCGCGAGGAGTCGAGGATCGAGGAGTTAGGAGGCTTCCTGAGGAGTCATGAGCGAGGATACACAGGTGTATCCTATGCGGAAGAGTTTTATCGACTAAACGTGACGCACGTCTAAATTCGCCTCCCCCTTCACATCGGCCACAATCATTTTAATTTATACTTTACCTTTGCAGTTTATATAAACCACACATCTCACATATTTCAACAGGGTATCTTGCTTTATTATTATTTATTATGAATTTCTTAAATAAACAAACTTCAACAACATAAGGGCAGATCCTTTGAGTGCTGCTGATGACGCGATGAAGTGACGCTTGAGTGATCAAGTATTCCAATGTTTTAAAAAAAGTTACCTTCGATTCCTCTGTCCTCGCGTCTTTTCCTTGCAGCCTTCCCTCGCATCCTACAGGGGGCGGAGCTGAGACGCGAGGAAAGGAAGCGAGGAAAGGAAACGAGGATGCACAAATAAGAAATGAGAAGCACCCCATATACATATATAAGCTCCTTCAGTATTATCAGCAGCAGCTATCGCGTTTCTCAGGAGCTAATTAAATGGCGAAATTCGGCAGGCAAACAACATCATCTCACAAGGAATCGTACAATCGGGAATTTAGCAAGAGGTAGTGATGGCAAAATGAGGCTTCCTGAACCACTGATACCTCGCAGCCCATTGCTTCAGCCAAAGGTTCATTACTCGAAGCTTCATTCAGCATTGCTCACTAGTGACACCTAGCTACTGTGCAAAGAAATAGCAGACAAATTAATTCATTCTGAACCAGTGCCCCCCCGCCCCCCCAATTTTATACAAAATATATATATTTTTAGAAATATATATATATATTAGAAAAATATTTGTATAAATAAAAATATGTATTTATTTATTTATTTATTTATTTATTTTGTACTCGCTGTTGATGTATGTAACCTTTCATTTGCAATAATAAAAAGACATGAGCAGACATTTGTCCATTACTGTGTATAATATAAAATATGTATCTTTCTCTGTCTGAATTTACTTGTGCAGAGTCACACACACAGTTAATTAAATATTCATTAATTGTTTGGATAGTGACAGTATGAACAACAACAGTGACACTGTGTTGAGTGCAGTGCTTATGTTGGAGGGAGTGTAATAAAGTAAACTGCAACAGAATAGTCTGGAAGGAAGGATTACAATCGATTTTTATTGAGAAACGGAATTATTTCAAGTGTGTTGGGGTAACACACTTATTTAAAAAATGCCAGTGCCAGCTGGTATAAATGAGGACACTGATGCTTCTGTTGAGCCCAGACAGGGGAGGATTCCCTCTTTCTTGCTGGCTCCATTACCAGGAAAAAGGAAGAGTCACAAAAAGCAAACAAATCCAAAAGGACAATCCAAATCAAAAAATCCAGAGCAATCCAAATAATCTTATCTAATTAATATAACAAGACTATAATATAGCTAAGCCTACTATAATTAATAATAACAATATACTATAACTATTCTAACCTGATAATGTAATAATATACAGCCCTAACACATTTATGACACAATAAGGACAATGACAATGATAGTTATTTAACTCTGACTCTTTAACACTACTACAACTGCTTCTACTACTGCTGACAACACCCACAAGGTGGCGCGAGTTTCGAACCGCCTTTTATCTAGAAGCGACACTCAGACCGAACCAATGACGTATCCACACAAACCGAGGCCTCATTTGTCATCAGTCACGTGATTTTCACGTTAACAACACAAGCCTCGAATCGCGGCTTCATCTGGCACGCCCATTTTTTCTCGACACAAGCTCCGGCGCCTCGCTTCAAATGTCACATCACTAGCAAGAGGAATTCGTTCCCCACAAGGATTTCACCTCAGATTCATCTTAAACTTGAACACGAGATTTGCCGCATTGATCATAAGTTTCCTGATTTGGAAGTGACCTCAGTCTGCATTACTGCTCGCATCGCTGCATCATTGACACAGGACTCGACGTGATTCCTTCTCCATTCATCTCTGAAAGTCTTCACAAAGCTAAGCTAAGTCCTTTTAATGCTCATTGTTAAAAATCTATCAGGGTTTTGGCAACATGCTTGTTGCTAATGCTATACGTGTGGCTTGGGCTAATCTAACTTAGTCGTTTTCATTAAAATGCTCTTGCTAGGCTTATGCGATCATATTGGCTATGTGCGTTACTATGTGTTGTCATTGGCAACTGATCGCGTTGCACACGCTGCAGCACAGATTCAAGCAGCTGCTTGATATGAATGAACAATTCATGGTGCAAACGCAAATATTCTGCTGTGGCACAGCTTTAAAAAAGACAATAAACAGTCACACTTCGGACACGCTTGGTCTAAACACGTCGTTCTTAAAGCTACAGTGTATTGTATACCGCGCTTTCATTTTAATGCATTGTTTTTTTTTTTTAAGGGTTTGCTTCTTTATAGGCTGAAATTCAACATGGTGGTATTTTTAAGCTGTGTATATGTAAAAAAAAAAAAAAAAAAAAATATATATTATTGAAACACTGCTTGTTCTAAGGCTATCTAGTGGCTATTTAAAAATTGCTTGCTTTAAAAAATGTTAGTTGCTATTGAAACCATGGTTATTTTATTTTTAAGGTATTTAGCCCAGTCGTTATTTGGAACATGGCTGTGTTTTAAGCTTATACCTGGTGTCATTGTCACATGCTGTGCTACATTTTTCAGGTATCAGTAATATGCTGTCATTTCAGTAACATTGCTATCAGTACTGTATGGTGGTTGCTAGTGCAATGTTATCGAATATAGGCCTATGCTTGTTACTTCGGCTTGTGCATACTGTCCTCAGCAGCATGTTATAGTAATCAAGCGTTGTTTATGCTATCTGGTTGCATTGGAAATGCCATCTGATTATTGCAACATAATGTGTTAAAGTTACCACATGCTTGCGGCTAAAGCTATCTAGATATCAGTAACATACTTGTGCAAAATACACAGTACATTCACCGCAGAGGTCTGGTATTCAACACCAACAACATCGTAGCTTGATGGTCCTGTGAAGGAGTGTGGAATCATGGGAGTCGTCATCTTCACCTCCACAGCCGAAGGAATCCGTAGGACGGGAGCAGTAATCATGTTCATTAATGAGGAAGCACACTGTATGTCATTGCTTAGCAGCGCACTGCATCTGACTCAGAGCTAGAGGGTGTATGCTTCTCCGATCGGACTTCACTAGTTTTAATACTAGTCCTATGGTTATACAAACATGCTAGTTGTATCAGTTTTCTTGTCGCTAGTCGGAGCTATTACTGTAGGGTGTATGCTTCCCCTGCCAAACTACACTAGTTAAGCAGTAGTTCTGTGATTTACATACTATGCTTGTTGTATTAGTTTGTTGCCGCTAGTCAGAGCTATTGCTGTAGGGTGTAGGATTCCCCTGCCAAACTACACTAGTTTTAGCAATAGTTCCGCGATTATTCAACATGCTTGTTGTATCAGATTTTGCTGCCGCTAGGGGTGTAAGCTTCCCCCAATAGATCCCATACAATTGTTAAATTGGCTACAGCAACACGCTTGTTGCCATGTGTCCTTGCTTGCTCCAGCTTGGTGTGATGCTTCCTCAATTAGATTGGATCTATAGTGCTCAACATATGCCTCTAACCAGGGACGTAGCACAAGATCCCGGGCCCTATGTATAGGCAGTCCTGATGGGCCCCCATGTTCCAAATAAAATATATTCCAGACTTTTCAAGGGCCCTCTTTCCCCTTGGGGCCCTGGTAATCAGTACTGGTTTTACCCCCAGTCCGACGCCCCTGCCTCTAACATCAGGATGTAACCATTCTATCAGCCTCAGTCGTGGTGGGGGTAGTGTGTAAAAAATATAATAACAAAATGTGTGTATATAATTTTTTTATAATTTTTCTCTTTTCTACAGAAGTAAACTACAACCAAGTATAACAAGGTTATGAAATAATTGACAGGTTACAGTGTACGCAGTACACGTCAACAAATAACTTGTCTAGTGATTGGAATTTAGTCAAATCTACATATTTGTGACTAAATGTATCCAAGCATCAGCATCACGCTTGTTACATTAAACCATCCAGCTAATTCTAATTCAGTGTTGCTAATTCTGTGTAAACCAGAAGTTTCCACCAGGATTACTTCAGTATTGTGTACTTCAGTACTTATTTCCAATGAAAAAGATAATTGAAAATTAAATCTCCATCTCTCATCTCTAGCTCACAGGCGTCACTCAAAGAAACTGGAACTGGACTGCGGATATACAACAAGCAAGCAGCTGATTCATTTTGATATCTAATTTTCACTTCTTCATTTCAGGTGGTATGTCATTCATTGCAATATGCATGTTTACTGCTGAACATTTCGGGTATTGACAACATGCTTGTTGCTATGGCTTATGTGGGTATTGGCAACATACTCGTTTAGGCCATCTAGGTAATGGCAACATGCTTGTTGCTTAAGGCTTTCTGGTATTGTTGGTAGCATGCTGTTGCTCAAGCTTTTCAGGTATTGGCAGGCCCGCACGGAATCCGCGCCCGCAGACTCCCGCAGAAACCTCCGCAGATTTCCGCAGTTTCCCCCGGATTGTAGTGTCCGTCATTGACAGGCTACAACCTGCACGCGCACGCGATTGTGAGGGGGTAATAGGCTGCGCTGATTGATGTTTACATTTTATAATGAGAGAGTGAAAGTTGAAAATGTCTAAAATAAAACTGAACGCGGTGGAATTAAGGAAACGTCACTTGTCTGTAAAAATCACGGCACAGGACAGAGCAAAAGAATTTGCAAACGATTTTTATGAAGATGGCGGAGTTATGTTTTGTAAAGCCTGTCAACACTCCGTTGATTACCTGAGGCGACAGACGGCACTGGAACATCTCAAATCCGCTCGCCACACGAATAGAAAGGGGAGTGCTCTTGGCAAGTTTATTTAAAGTTTTATTTTCTTTGTGTTGAAAAATAATAAAAAGTAATCATGATGAGAACAGTGCTGGGTGGTGTGTGATATTTGCTACCGCAATACCGGCGCAAAGCGTAAATAACTACTCTGTCTCACTGCCGATTATAATATCAAATCGCTATATTGACTAGTGTCTGTGAATATTAAAGACTGCTATTAAAGTCTGATAGTTTTGCGAGTCTCTGTAAATGAGTGCCGCAGATTTGTGTACTACACGACGTTCAGCATTTCATCATCAGATACACCAAAGTCCTTCTCTGGATACACTTAGAAACCCGTCAAAATAAAAGTTTGGTTTAACTTGATGAATATTAATGATCACAGAAATATACTACTATTGTACAATCGTACGTGCTTCTCAAAGTAATATTGATAGACTTTTATCAGTTTATTTGATTACAAACCTTTTGATAATACATTTGTATTTATGCTATGTTTTTGTAATATATGTACTTTTGGCATAAACATAAGCAAATATAAAGGCTTAGTAAAAAAAAAAAAAAAGAGAGAGAGAGAAACAATAAAACTAACCAGCTTCTTAAAAATACCATAATGCAGTTTTTTTGTCATCAAACAACCCAGCACTACAATATTAACACGTTGTATAGTGCTTTCATTCAATGTAATATATATTGCTATAAACAACAATATATCTAAATGTGTGTGTGTGTGTGTGTGTGTGTACATTTATATACACATACACACACTACCGTTCAAAAGTTTGGGGTAGGTATGATTTCAAATGCTTTTAAAATAAGTCTCTTCGGCTGTGCTTATTTGATTCAAAATACAACAAAAATCAGTTATAGTATTAAATATTATTCCAATGTAAATCAGCTGTTTTCTATGTGAATATATAAAGAGTAATTTATTCCTGTGATGCAAAGCTGAATTTTCAGCATCATTACTCCAGTCTTCAGTGTCACATGATCCTTCACAAATCACTCTGATATGATGATTTGATGCTCAAGAAACATTTATGATTATTATCAATGTTAAAAACCGTTATTTACATTTTAATTTCAGGATTCTTTGATGAATGGAAAGTTCAAAAGAACAGCATTTATCTGAAATTATATTTTGCAACATTATAAATGTATTTACTGTGATTTGTGATCAATTTAATTAATCCGTGATGAATAAAAGTGTTGATTTATTTAATTTATTTCCCGAAAAAAAAAAAACGAAAAAAAAAAATTATGACTGACCCCAAACCTTTGAGCGGTAGAGTTTAATGTTACAAAAGCTTTAGATTTGCTGTTCTTTTGAACTTACTATTCATCAAAGAATCCTGAAATATAAATGTAAATAACAGTTTTCAACATTGATAATAATCATAAATGTTTCTTGAGCATCAAATCATCATATTAGAGTGATTTGTGAAGGATCATGTGACACTGAAGACTGGAGTAATGATGCTGAAAATTCAGCTTTGCATCACAGGAATAAATTACTCTTTATATATTCACATAGAAAACAGCTGATTTACATTAGAATAATATTTAATACTATAACTGATTTTTGTTGTATTTTGAATCAAATAAGCACAGCCATGGTTAGCAGAAGAGACTTCTTTTAAAAGCATTTAAAATCATACCTACCCCAAACTTTTGAACGGTTGTGTGTGTGTGTGTGTATATATATATATATATATATATATATATATATATATACACACACACACACACACACACACACACACACACACACACACACACAATCACACATACAGTGCTTAGCATAAGTGAACACACCCATGCTAAAGTTGACTTAAAAGAGGAATACAAAATCATCTTTTGGAAATCTTAATGCCTTAATCAATAAAATTAGGAAAACTCTAACCTTCAAGGGCATCAATTCTCTTTGTGAATGAATAATGTATCGTAAATAAATAAATGTTCTCCGGATACTATGCATCCTGATAAAGTTCCCTTGGCCTTTGGAATTAAAATAGCCCCCTCAAATAATAAAATACTTTTTTACCCCCCAGCATCATTCAGAACACAGACATTGGCCTCTTGTATGTCTAAGACTCCATCTACAGCTGAAAGAAAGGAGTTCATTTATGATTTCATAAAGACCTTCATTGAAGCTGACATCCCTCTGGAAAAAACCTCAACATTTTCCTCATTTTTGCAGAAGTACTGCAAACAGGGAGGGTCAATGCCAGCTCCATCTCACCTACGCTCTGATTATCTTCCACACTTATTTCCTCAGTATTTGGAGGACATCAAGCAGGCTGTACATGGAAGTCCTGTTTATGTAATTGCAGATGAAACAGCAGATGCTTGCGGACGTTGTGCTCTTGCTATTCTCCTCCAGCCAGTGGGCAAGCCACCTGTTGATAGGCCACCTGTTCTTTTTCTATTTGTATTTGTATTGTAAACCTTAAATAAAAATTAAGAAGTGAATATTTAATATTTTACTTTGTAATATGTTCAGTTCCAATACTCTAAGATCTGTTTAAAGGTGCAGTGTGTGATTTTTAGAGGCATCTAGGTTTGCGAATTACAAACAGCCAGTCACTGACGGCCTATCCCTCCGTTTTCAAACTCGAATGAGAAGCTACGGTGGCCGACGAAAAGATGTCGTTGTCTGAGTCTGAGTCAGCAGCAGAGAGTAGTGAGTCAAGCAATGAGGTTTCTTTAGCGCTGTTTGTTCGCTTTCGGCTACAGTAGAAACATGACGTCACAATATGTCGACCTTCATAGTTCCCGCGGTTATGTAGATATAAATGACTCATTCTAAGGTAATAAAAACATAACGGTTCATTAAGTAAGGTCTTTATACACCACTGAAAACATAGTTATGGATCTTATATTGCATTTCTGTCAATAGATTCTCAGAAATATGACACATTGCACCTTTAACACATTTAAAACCATTCCGCATAATTCCGCAGATTTTTCCAAAAATTCCGCACAGAAATCACAAAAAAAGTCAGCAGATTCCGTGTGGCCCTAGGTATTGGCAACATGCTTGTTGCCTTGGCTCACTCAGGTAACTACAAAAGCATCCAGATTGCGCTGTCAGTTGGTTTTAGGGGATATTGGCATATGGTTTTGTTTTGGGGGATTATTGCTGCTCTCCCTGCTCTTATCCATGCTAGGCTGCATGGATGCGCAGGGAGTTCTCGCCCAGAACGGAACCATACCGCCAATCCAAACTGTATGCTAATTGTCAATCATATTTGACGGTAGTGGTCCTGACAGAAATCAAGCGTAGCGTTAGTTCTGGCAGGTCACGTTAGTCAAGCTCGCATCAGCTGATCCACATCTACCAATAGTAATACGACACCATATACATATATAAGCTCCTTCAGTATTATCAGCAGCAGCTATCGCGTTTCTCAGGAGCTAATTACCCTCCTCCATCCACAGCTCCTCCTGTCGCCCTGTCAGGATTTGACATTCTGATTCCCCTTGAATCAGAATAATTATCGAATAATGTTGTACTTTAAAATTTTGAATTAAATATATTTGCAAATTTTCATGTCGGTTCTGTTCTGTGTACCCCAAGGGGGATTATTGCTGCTCTCCCTGCTCTTATCCATGCTAGGCTGCATGGATGCGCAGGGAGTTCTCGCCCAGAACGGAACCATACCGCCAATCCAAACTGTATGCTAATTGTCAATCATATTCGACGGTAGTGGTCCTGACAGAACTCGTGAACTAAACGTTGTTGCTACAGAAAACACCTATCACATATAACTACAGATAAAACACCAGAAGCTACAACATAATTTTCCTCAAAACGATCTTTCCTTCGCACTGGACAAAATACATTATCTCTATGCGCAGGCTGCTAAGAAGGGACCATCTGCAAAGTGCAAACCCGAAGGAAAGCTCGTTTTGAGGAAGATTTAAATATTAAAACAATGTTATTTGTGTAGTAACAATATTCAGCTCACGAGATATTGAACGTGGAACTCCGCGAATATGCAAATATAAAACCAACTTTACCCAAGTTGCAGACTTGATCATGGTAGGACCTCAGTACCACATACGTGGACAGCATCATGAACATAGTCAAGTAAAAAAAATTTTAAAAATATTGTACCCAACCAGGGTACAAATAGTTTCAGGTTTGATATTTGCTGCGTATTCACCTAGACTGCTTTAGTGTACTTTTGTGTAGGCTACTGTACATACAGTACGCAAATATGTTTTATGTAAAAGTTACAGTAATTCACCAAAGGGATTTTTTTCATGTTCCAAAGGTAGTGCTTTCCTATTGACCAGACTGACTTACTACAGGTGAAATTTTGACAATACCTCCTTTACTGTATGTACAATAAACAAATAAGTTTAAGAAAAGATTACTGTAATTCACCTAAAGTATTTTTTCATGTTCCAAAGGGTGTAGTGCTTTCCTAGTGACCACACTGACTTACTACAGGTGAAATTTTGACAATACCTCCCTTACTGTAAATATAGTACAAACATTTTATTATTAAAAAAATACTGTAATTTCTCCTTTTTTCATGTTCCAATGGTTATAGTATGTTCCTAGTGATCACTCAATTAACTTTGATAAATGTATTAGGTAAAAGTATGTATTAGAACTGCTGTTCCTTGTACAACACAATTCTTTCATTGATTAAAAACATGCAGATATTTTAGGTTAATCATATTTTCAACGTTATAAATAAGCAACAACCTTATTGTAATGATTCAAGTTAAGTTTTTGTTATGAAGTCCTGAAGAAGTGGATTCTGGAACACACTGCTGCTTCAATGTATATCTAATGAGTGATTATAATCAAGGTATTAATCAATAGTTTTCCTTCTATATATCAAATGAGTTGAATGACTTCTCTAGGCTTATGAGATTTTACTTTGTTATAGAAATTATCAGTGTGATTATCGAAAATGTTATTTCATGTATCCTTTAAATGTCTGTATTTGATATCTGAGGTGTAACGCAAGGGTCTGGCCCATGCCAGGAATGCAGTAACAGTGCTTGCTCATTTAGCCTGGCTTCCAGAGATGAAATGATGAAGATGACTTCTTTAACAGGTGTCACTACATCCATCTGCTTTTCTAGGCTACCCTGATAGCAATGGTCTCAGGAGTCATTGAAACCTATAGTTGAGAGACCATTTCTTAGTTAAAGTCTTTACTTTACAGTTAGATTTAAAGTATCCTCTCCTTGAGAGAAAGAACATGTTATCTTAATGTTTTGAGAAGACTCTCCTCCTCACCAAATCCAATCTTGAAGAAACTGTGTCTGTGTGTGTTAGTATTCTTGGTTACAGGTTAAGGAACAAGTGGAAATATAGCTGCAAGCAGCGATACGGGGCCAAGCCCCTGAAGCAGCAGCAAGAGCAGGAATAGTAAAAACAGCAGAAATTGAAGAAAAAAGAGCTGGTTTAGAAGTATAGGTGAAAATGAACAGAAGTTCAGATGAGAATGAACATAGAATGAACAAGACATACATTAATCCAAGAGGAAGAAAGATTAGTACAACGTTGAATAATAAAGGAAGGAATCGACATGACACAACATTACACACAATTTTTTAAAATCATGCCACGTGGGGCTCGAACCCATTATCTCTTGGTCAGATACCTGTCACTCATATCATTGCACCACTGGGAAGTTGTGTTTTTGGCAAGATGAAGAAGGTCCAATAGTTCAAGTGAGAAGCAATTCAAAATGAAAATTTTTTGTATAAATTTGCTGTATTTATCGAGTTCGTTCACATATAGGCACCATGTCTGGAACAGAAGCAACTTTTCCACCACTTAAGGCCACAATACCTCTTGCGATCTGGGAATGTGCCACACAGCATTCAAACCCACAACCGGAATGGTTCATGGTTCATGCTAACCAATTAGCATGCTAAGCTAACTACCATAAGGCAACAAATACAGGTCAAATTTGGAGAAAAATATATCGGGAACGGTAGCAAAAATAAAAAATCTGTTCAGTCACTTCTGTGTGGCTCGGTCCAAAGATCATCTGAGCCAATTTTCAGAAAAATGTAACAAAATTTGAATGAGTAGCACAAAAAAATTGAACACTGTACTTTTCAAAATGGCCACTAATGTAATGGGCAGAGTCTTATTGTAAGATATTGATTGTGATTACCATAATGAGTGGAATCATTATGAAGTTTCATTTTACATCTATTTACATTCACATCTACATCAAAGGGTTCAAAAGCTATAACCCGTTTAATGTTGCATTTTTGAACTGGTGGTGGCGCTATAGAGTTGGTCCTACAGACTCAAAAATTGGTCCAATTACTATTCATTACAATCACTACAAGTGTGGAAGGTCACGACGTGCCTAAATTCAGGGTCCGAAAGTCAAAACAACTTAAACCAAGAGAGGATCAACAACAGCAAAATTTTGAAGAGGTGAAATTGAATATTACTCTAACCACGAGGAATTAATTACAACTTTTATGTATAATCCCAGTGGTATTCCATGAACAATTAGAAAGATAATAGAAATAAAACAGTGCGCTGAACAGTATCTTGAATGCCTCCATGATCTTGCTGTTCATTATCTGTCAGATTTGCTGCACCAATGCGTACAGGTTCAGTCACTACTGTTAATAATAATGTAGCCCCTATTAATGTACTACAACCTTAAAAAAAAAAAAAAAATTACAGTATTATATTATTATGTAAAACAGTATTATTAGGTATTGTCAAAATTTCACCTGTAGTAAGTCAGTTTGGTCACTAGGAAAGCACTACAGCCTTTGGAACATGAAAAAATACTTTAGGGTGAATTACAGTAATTTTTTTATAAACATATTTGATTATTGTACGTACAGTAAGGGAGTTATAGTCAAAATTTCACCTGTAGTAAGTCAGTCTGGTCATTAGGAAAGTACTACAACCTTTGGGATATATATTAAAAAAAAACACTATAGGTGATTTACAGTTTATGTCATAAACATATGTAATAAACATATGTAATAATATGCTCAATACATAAACATGTTTGATAATTGTACAGTAAGGGAGGTATTGTCAAAATTTCACCTGTAGTAAGTCAGTCTGGTCACTAGGAAAGCACTACAGCCTTTGGAACACGAAAAAATACTTAGGGTGAATTACAGTAATTTTTTTAAAAACATATTTGTCAACTGTACATACAGTAAGGGAGTTTTTGTCAAAATTTCACCTGTAGTAAGTCAGTGTGGTCACTAGGAACATGCTACAACCTTCGGATAGTAAAAAATCCCTTTGGTGAATTAATGTAATTTTATTCTAATAATATTTATGTACATTATGTACAGTGAGGCAGGTTTCCTAAATACAATCATTATAATGCACTTTTTATTGTTGCTAAAGTACAATCAATAGCATTAGAACACATAATGTGAAAGAGATTTGCTGGTACATCTGTACTTTGCAAAAATGTAGTTGTCTGTTTGCACACAATGGAAAAAAAATTGAACTTTTTAGACGGTCCCTATCTTGTTTACCACACACATTGAATGTTCACTGAATTTGTAAGCCATTAAAACAATATTTGCCCATTTTGATCGATTGTGGAGAGTGTTGTAGTTCACCATCTTTGTCCTAAAGATCATGTAGCTGCTTTTATTTTGCAAAAATGTGCTTTATTGCGCTTGTTATTGAGACAGTTTTTAAGCAAAAAAGTGCAAATGTGCGAATATAAAACCAACTTTACCTAAGTTTGAAATAGTAAAGCATGAATGTGATGATATCTATGTTTATGACTCATTTTTGTTCTTTACATGTGAAACAAGAAACATTTGTCTTACCTTGTAAGATGAAAGCACTTCACTGATGGGTCTGAATGTGTGATTGGTGTGTTTCTCTGAGTCTCTGCACACTATACACACAGGCTGTTTGTCCTCCAGACAGAAGAGTTTGAGTTTCTCACTGTGTAAACTGCAGATCTCCTCAGATCCTGATGAACGTTTCTCATTTCTCTCCTTCAGGAACGACTCACACAAGTTTTTTAATGTGAGATTAACTGGAGGATCATCTCTTGAGGATCTTCTCCTGCAGACAGGACACTCCTGAGTTTTCTTAGTTTTCCAGAACTGTTGTAGACACTCTTTACAAATACTGTGACTACAGGACAGAAAAACAGGAACCTTGAAGATTTCATAGCAAACAGGACAAATATAATCATCTTCAGCTGCTGAAGCCATTTTCACCGTTTGAGTCTCGCAAACTAAACTCTACTTTCACTTTCTGAATGATGGTTTTAATCTGCTGTCAGATCTGGTGTCTGTTAAGAAATGAACATCACAAAAGTCCTTCTGTAAAAATGTTCTCTTTGTTCTCCATTGATTGCTTATTCTTTATTGCTTTTGTTGAGACAAAGTCGGTGTGACAGAAAGGAGAAATAACAAGTCAGTCTCTTCCTGGTTAGTGTTGTAAGAGGGAGGAGTTTATGATCACTGCAAACAATGCTTTTCTTACTTAGTATTTTTGTCTGCTTTCCAGTCCAAATATCAAAACATTCTTACATCAAGATGCATTTACTAGATAAGTAAAATTAGATAAGATATTATGGCTTGTTTTCTGGGGAAATAAATCAAATTAAGTGAGTTTTTGCTTAAAATAAGCTAAATTATCTGTCCATGGGGTAAGAAAAATAGCGACTTTGACAAGGGCCAGATTGTTATGGCAAGGTGACTGGCTCAGAGTATCTCTGAAACTATACATGATGTATTATAAGGATAATGACAGCAAATGTTTTTTATTAGCTGTAATAAATTGTCATTTGATCTGTTTATTATTTTGCTATGAAATGTAAACAAAAAAGTTTATGGTTTATTTGAGGAATTGGAGTCTAACTACTGAACTTTTTTTGCCTTATTTATTGCCTTTTCCCCTATCACATTAATAATCATAAATTAGGTGTAATTCGAAAACTGAAAACTGTTTTGAAAATTGACATTGTGTAACACTAAACTTACACTTGTATATTTATTTTTACACTCCTTTTTTGAAGCTCGTTTTTGAACATCTTGGGAAAATGTTATGGGCCGTATTACGGTGGCCGAGAGAGCTCAACGCGCTGCAACTGAAGAAAACACATGCAAATAGAAAAACACCTGCAAATTAAGAAAACATCTTCATCAGTTCCACAACACATGTGTGCTCCAAATACTCACAAAACAACCAAATACAGAAATGTGCTGCAAAAGTTCACAACACAACCAAATACAGAAACGCGCTGCAAATAGGACAGAACACAACGGAAATGTTTCCGGGGAACCCAATAAGTGACGGACCCGACTGGGACGTGCTTACGGAGCTGTCTACTTTAATTTAATTTGATTTATTATTTTATTTTTGTTGCAAAACATACAGAGATTACACGTTTATGAAATACAACTTTGTATACAATATACAAAATGCATTTATAATATGTTCAATGTCTTAAGAATACTAATCAGAAAAAGAACAATGAGCTGAAGACTAAATTAAAGAAAAAAGATAGAGAAAAAGAACACGAGGGAAAGATATCAATATATACATCAGTTACATTGTACACATTCATGTTATGTTAAAATAAGTTTAAAGGAACACTCCACCGTTTTTTTTTAAATAAGGCTTATTCACCTTCTTTCCTACATTTAGATAGGTGGGCAAATGCATTTTTGTCTCAGTGCATGTGTTGTTTTAATTTGACAGGGTCGGCGCTAGCTTAGCTTAGCACAATGAATGGAATCCTTTGTTGCCAGCTAGCATGGCCTGAGTATAAGTGAATAAAAAAATAAATAACACCTAATTACTTCTTGTGGCCTGCGTATTCACAACGAGTACAAATAGCAATGCAGATTAACACTAGGAGATTTCCTAGGCAGATATTGACTTGGGACTATATTAGGGGGAAGCACAGGCGAAGCACTGCTGCTTAGGCGAAGCACTGCTACTTGGGCGCATAAACACATGAAATGTCAACATACCGGCGTGAATAGTAGCTGGCTATTTTTCCTACAGTACATGAATGGCAATGAACATGGCTAATTTTGTGAGAGACGAAGAGGGTGACTTCTCAGACAATCAAGAGCCAGAACCATACCTGAGTTTTCAGAAGATGAGCTGCGTGCTTTGGAAATAGAATGACAGGAGGAGGAGATTGCGATCGCTCAACAGCCTGAGGACGTGAGGATGAGAGCCAACACGAACTGGTGGTGTGAATGTGGGGGAATATGCCAATCTATCCCGACTGACATAGTGTCTGAGCTGTAGAGAGTGGGACATTTTTTGCCATCGATGACCAGGCTCAGCGCGTCAGATCAAGATGAGCGTGCCCGCAGTTGTCTCACAGCTACCGAGGATTTCACGGCGTTGATCCATCCTGCAGTAACTTTTACTCTATTTTTTTTCCCGGTGTGATAAAGTGAACTGGAAAAAAAGCCCCACGCCTAATGGACCAAATGGACAACTGTCCACAGAGTAAGTGATTATTTTAAACATGACGCATGTATAGATCGAAAAGTAAATGTGGATAGGAGCAGGCTTCACTCAATGTGTACACTTGTCAATTTTAAGAGTGCTGGCCTAGATAATTATAATACATGAAGTGGGAGAGAGGCCGCACTATGCTTAAATATATTTTTATTTTTATTTTTAGTTGCACAGACGCGTTTCGGCGCGTCTGTGTAAATAAAAATATAAATATATTTAAGCATAGTGCGGCCTCTCTCCCACTTCATACATGTATAGATCCACCCATATTATACCTGTATTCACATTCACATATTATACCACATATTCACATTTCATGTGTTGCGTGATATCTCTGCGCCCAAGTAGCAGTGCTTCGCCTAAAGTCCCAAGTCAATATCTGCCTAGGAAATCACCTAGTGTTAATCTGCATTGCTATTTGTACTCGTTGTGAATACACAGGCCACAAGAAGTAATTAGGTGGTTTTTTTTATTTATTTATCACTTTTACTCAGGCCATGCTAGCTGGCAACAAAGGATTCCATTCATTGTGCTAAGCTAAGCTAGCGCCGACCCTGTCAAACTAAAACAACGCATGCACTGAGACAAAAATGCATTTGCCCACCAATCTAAATGTAGAAAAGAAGGTGAATAAGCCCTATTTCAAAAAACGGTAGAGTGTTCCTTTAATAAGAAATGTTAGAATGAAGGGTCCAAATCATAGACAGTATATAAGAGGTCCAAATATGAGATGGCGCTGCGTTGTCATGGGAACATCCCAGGTGAAAATAATGAGGAAATTACATTGTCTTTCGTTGCTCCCTTCATCAAGTCCGTTCCAAACAGCTACATAATGGCACACAAGTGCCCCGCTCCCTCCAAAGTGCCCACTTCAAGGGCTCTGCCGTCTGCCCTTTTAAGGGAGTAACGTTAGGGCATAGGTAATGCTCACGAGCAATAAAAAACGTCCCAGTCGGGTCCGTCACTTATTGGGTTCCCCGGAAACATTTCCGTTGTGTTCTGTTCTATTTGCAGCGCGTTTCTGATTTGTTTTGTGTTGTGAACTTTTGCAGCGCGTTTCTGTATTTTGTTGTGTTGTGAATTTTTGCAGCGCGTTTCTGTATTTGGTTGTGTTGTGAGTATTTGGAGCACACGTGTTGTGAAACTGATGAAGATATTTTCTTAATTTTGCGGGTGTTTTTCTATTTGCATGTGTTTTCTTCAGTTGCAGCGTGTTGCGAGAAGGGTCACAACACAAACAAAAACCACAACAACTACATATTCAGAAAACACCTCCAAATTCAGAAAACACATGCAAACGCTGCCACAACAACTACATATTCAGAAAACACCTCCAAATTCAGAAAACACATGCAAACGCTGCCACAACAACTACATATTCAGAAAACACCTCCAAATTCAGAAAACACATATAAACGCCACAACAACTACATATTCAGAAAACAACTTCGTCGATTTCACATCACGTACGCTGCAAATATTCACAGCACGAGCAAATAGGGAAACGAACTGCAAACTGCAAAGACACAACGGAAATGTTTCCAGGGGGGCCATAATCAGTGACGGCTACAAGAGGTAAGTGTTTCCAGAGCCCGTCCGTCTACGGCCTTATTAGACATTCTCTGCTGTTTCACTTTTATTATGACAGACTTGTCGATGTGCTCTGATACCGAAGTGGTTTGCAGCACAAAACGGACAGAACATTTCAATCTGAAAAATAAATAAATAAATAGTTCAGATATTAGGGGCCTGTTTCAATAAGGAGGTTCAACCAACTCTGAGTTAAAACTTGAACTCTGAGTTGACTTACCCTGAGATGGGAAACTCTGAGTTTTCGGTTACAGAACAGCTGAATTGAGTTAGTTCAATCAACTCTGAGTTGACCTACTCTGAGTTAAGCGCGTGCACCACAACTATAAAAAGGCATTATCAATGGAGCGCAGATATTATGAGTCACCATGGCAACAGCGCCAGACAAAAAGAGGTCTTCATATTTCTCACCAGTACGAACATTATTACTGTAATTTTACAGTATTAGAACATTAATACTGTAATTTAATTAAAGGGATTACTCTTAATTCTTCTGTAATTTAAAGTAAAATCTGATGTAATTGCATTAGACTATAGAACAATTCTGTATATTTAACATACATTTTTAAAAGGTATATTTTTAATGTAACCTTCTCCCTCTACACACTTTGGTCAATTCAAGAATAATTCATGCAATTGTATATTGTTTATTTGAAAGCATTAAAAGTGCTGTTTCGTGTCTCTCCTTGTATTGTTCAAGTGTTTAAGGTTGACATGGGATTTAGTAATTAGTAATAAGTAGACCAATACTTTATAAAGATAGTCATTATTACATTAATCTAATTACACTGTTGAATATGTCATTTGTAGTTAGTAATAAGTAACTTACCCAACTGTTATAATATCAGAGGTGAAACTGGAAGAACAGTATGTTATTCAACCTAATTTTAATGTTCATGTAGGTGCAATCCTGCAGGCATTAAAAGAACATGGCAGCAGCTGAAAATTAAATATAAAAACATAATTCAGTCAAGTAAGGCTTGAGCATATCATGGGTGTAGGCTACCTGACTTTACATTTGACATATTAAATAACTAAATAGCATCCAGTGTCTAGCAGCATTTTTGGCTGAGGGAATTCAACACGGACTTCAGAGCCAGTCCCAAAGATCCAAGGGCCTTCATAAAATGTAAGAGGTTTACATATGTGTTATTTTTTTATATAGGCTATTTTTGATATTTCCATTTATTTTACTTTGGGTTGGGATTTTTGTTGGTCCCAATAGATTCTGATGGTAATGTCTGTCTTTTGGAGCCTCCTGTCCCAACAGAACCCCAGGCAGTTGTAAGTAGCCACTCAACACACCAGACATTATGACAAATAGTGTTATAAAGTGTACTCAACCAAATCCTCATCACATGGGGATAACTAGTTTCTGCTGCCACAGAGAGGCCTACAGAGGTAATGTTAACATTATGTGTCTACACATCAAACAATCTACACATTCACATTTTTTCACATTTTTATGTGGAGTAGCCTATAGATTCTAAGTTTAAATCTAAGTATAAACGGGTATTCTTATCTCTCCCCGCGCCCCCAGAGTGTGGAAGAACAGCAGGAGGAGGGTCCATCAACTTCTGTTGCACAGATGAACAGTTCAGTGATTTTCAGTAAATGCCAGTGTCACAGGTCGGGATGGGCCAAGCCGGACTGCGCCCACCCCTGAACCAGGACCACCCTGAGGAGCGTGTCAGAGACGAGACGGAGACAGAATTTAGAGGAATAACAGTTCTTTTTTATTAAAGTTAAAAATAATTTGAATAACCTAAACTAAAATCTTCCTTTCTTCTTCTTCCCAGGAATCGAGGCAATGCAGTAGTCTCCGGGGCCCACTCCCACGCCGGTGCAAGGTTCACAGTGGCCTGTGATAGACCGGTGGGTTTCCACAGGTGAGTATGCGGTCGGGGCTATTACTCTTCCCACACTGATGCAGGGTTCACAGGGACCTACGACGGACAGGTGAATTTCCACAGGTGAGTAGACGGTCGGGGCCTTTCCTCTTCCCGCACTGATGCAGGGTTCACAGGGACCTACGACGGACAGGTGAATTTCCACAGGTGAGTAGACGGTCGGGGCCTTTCCTCTTCCCGCACTGATGCAGGGTTCGCAGGGACCTACGACGGACAGGTGAATTTCCACAGGTGAGTAGACGGTTGGGGCCTTTCCTCTTCCCGCGCCGATGTAGGGTTCACAATGGTAGGCGATGGACAGGTGAGTTTCCACGAGTGAATAGATGGTCAGAGCTCTTCCTCTTCTCACGCCTATGTAGGGTTCACAAGGGTATACGATGGACAGGTGAGTTTCCACAAGTGAGTAGATGGTCAGGGCTCTTCCTCTTCTCACACCGGTGCAAGGTTCGCAGTGGCCTGTGAGGGACAGGTGAGTCTTCACAGGTGGGTCGGTGGTCAAACGGGACGCGGTTGTCTCACCCCGACAGCCTGGACAAGCTTCCTCGGGGACGAACAGAATGGCGACTTCAAGCAGCGTGCACAGTTCTCACCTTCACTCTCTTGAGAGGTCCACTTTTCACTATGCGGGCAGACTAACAGGCGCACAGTGAACTCGGGTCAAACCGGTGGACGGGGCTTTGGCGACGGATAGCAGAGTCAACACCGCGGGTAGAGTGTGCAATTCTCACGTGTGTTGCAGGAAGATGGACACTTCACACCAGACAGGTGGGCTCTGGAGCTGCAGCAGACTCGAAGTCAACTGGCGGAGCAGAGCTTCTTTAGGACAGACAGAATCAGCTTCAACAGCAGTATATAATTCTCACGTGTGTTGCCGGGAACAGATAACTTCACACCATGCAGATGGACCTGGGACTATAGCAGACTCAAAGTCGCAGGCGGGGCGGAGCTTCTCTAGAACAAACAGAATCAACTTCAACAGCAGTGTACAGTGCTCACGTGTATTGCAGGGGACAGATAACTTCACACCATGCAGATGGACTTGGGGCTATAGCAGACTCAAAGTCACAGGCTGAGCGGAGCTTCTCTAGGACAGACAGAATCAACTTCAACAGCAGTATACAGTTCTCACGTGTGTTGCAGGGGACAGATAACTTCACACCATGCAGATGGACTTGGGATTATAACAGACTCGAAGTGCAGGCTGGGCGGAGTTTCTCTAGAACAAACAGAATCAACTTCGACAGCAAGTTAGTTTGACTCACGGATGCCGTTCCTTCTAGTCCTCAGCAGATGGGGCCGATCGACATTATCAAGCTCCAGTTACTGACAGTAGACCAACATGACGCGGGGAGAGTGCACGGCAAAGAGAATAAATCTTCCACACACACACACAGCACTTTCACTCCAAACATGCAACGTGAGGGGGAGAACCGTCAATTTAAGCACTGCAATCCACTTCAATAAGTGCAAATAGGGCCAGCACTCACCCAGAGGCCTCCGTGCCACAAGCAACGTGCTTCAATGTTGGAAAAAGGGTGTCTCGGGGCTTCCCTCCACAGACATAGACAGGATTCACATCACCGTTCCAACACGGGGGAGGAGAATAGGAGATCGCACATTAATCAGTGTATTTCACTACGTGACAGTTAAGCCTGGTTCACACGGCAGGATAATTAGGCCGATTTTAGCCCCGATTCACCCCTTCCGACAATCTTAAGGATGCTCCGATTATCGTAAAATAATCTGATCAGATATTCCTGCCATGTGTGGTGTGTTAAGGCTGCTCTCGTCTGCTCGGAAGGACGTCGGGACCGCTCCGATCTCAAATCGGGGATATCCAACATGTTGGATTTATTTGGCCCGATTTCTTCTCGTGTGTGGTGTCCCCCGAGCACGCAGCCTGTGGACTGTGGAGTGTAGCCAATCAGAAAGCGAGGTGACGAGGCGGCGAGGGAAATATAATCAAAACAGCCGGCGGCATGGCGCACCAGAAAGTCCGGTGGACGTCAGAGATCATCGCCTTTTCTTTTGATAACGTTTTTTTCCGGTTAAAAACAAACTACAAACTATTGCCACTGCATCCGCTTTGTCCGCCATGATTGTTTACTCTGAAGTCACGTTTGATCTCGAGGTATTTTGCGCGATTTCCCGTCTGATCTGGGAATGCTCGGGAGTCAAATCGGTTCGTGTGTGATGTGTTGATTTTGCCGTGTGGCTGCGCACCACACACTGTACGACCAAAACTGTTAGACCTGTGATTTTTTATCCCCGTGTGTGGGGTCTCTCAGGTTTGGAAAATCGGCCGACAATTTTAAAATCGTCCCGTGTGAACTAGGCTTTAGATAGCAGAATCAAAACACTCCAATCCACTTCAAATTCAGTGTTGAAACATGTAGGTAAGAGATCCAATGGTCGATTACTTATCTCTCTCCCTTCCAGGCGAACGGTGTATCTTCGCAACTCTTTCACACTCCTCGAGTCCCATCCAACACACTTGCCCCTGCACACCACAATTCTTCTCTGCAACACTCAAATGAAACGATGTCTCACGGGGGAGAACCCACACCTGATGTCGATTTCCTCATCCCGGTTGGCAAGGCAACAGATACACATTTACACGGGGGGTGGAGTGTCCTTGTTATTATACCGGAGGGGACACAATTGCGGCGAACTTTAGTTCCGCCCTCTCATTTGTCACACCGTGACACCAGTTTAATTCTGCAGAATTTGTTTAGAACTACATTATGTAACTCTAATCTACTACTGTATTTTCAGTTGCCAGTTAATGAGTTATATAGACTTCATCTTATAAAAAAAAAAAAAAAACAGCAGTAAAAATAGCAATATTTTATTTATTAATAAAAGATTAATTTTATTAATAAAAATGTACTGAAATAATGAATGAGGTGTTTAAACACCACTTCCACTTTAAAAAAGGGGAGGAGACCGAAAGAAACTCTGGGTTTACCGAAGAAAACCTGCTCCCGACCAGGTTAGGTTCACAGAGTAAGTTACCATGGTAACTGACTCTGAGTATAAGTTACCTCTCTTTCAGAAACGGGCTTGACTTACTCTGCTTTCTCAGGTTTAACATGCCTCCCATTCTGAAACAGAAAACCCAGAGTTTCCCTCATTTCAGGGTTAACATACTCAGAGTTTTCACTTAACCTCCTTTCTGAAACAGGCCCCAGGACAACAATGTAAAAACGCCGGTAATGCATCTATTTAGTGACCAGAAGCGAGCTAGCCAGCTAGTTTAACGTTTAACAATTATCTGCGTGGACTAATACGTTATGGGGACATATGTTGAAAACACACAAAACCACTTCGGTATCAGAGCACATCGACAAGTCTGTAATAATAAAAGAGAAACACTTACCTCTTGTAGCCGTCACATTCATTCATTCATAAATTGCTGTTTATAATATTTGAGAAGAAAGTCTGTCTAGCTTTGCCTAGTTCCATATTGAAAGCATGAAGGCTGTCTTTGTGAATGTTATAATGGACTACAAGTTTTGTATTCCGCCACATGCGCTCTGCTTTTCTGCATTGTCTTTTCATATTTTGCACTGCTGTTGAGTTTCTCCAAGGTGCTTTTTGTCTGCCACTCTTCTTCCTGACTTTCACAGGAGCAATATCATCAATTACACTTTTAACTTTTGAGTTAAGAGAATCAAGGAGAAAATCAACAGAGTCTGCAGATATGCTTGGTGTTAAGGATATAGCCTTCATAAATAGTACACTAGTGTTCTCATTTAAGCATCTCTTCTTGACAGACACAGATCTAGCTTCAATGGCAGGAGAGATCAATAAGAAAATACAGAAATGATCAGACAGTGCTACATCCTTAATAACAATCGATGAAATGTTTAGACCAGGGGTCGGCAACCTTTTTGTCATAAAGTGCCATTTTTAAGTTTCCAAGTTCATCACTGTGCCACAACACACACACATAGCCTATATATATATATATATATATATATATATACACACACACACACACACACTCATATAAATACACAAACATTTTACATTTTCATAATGGCTTACACAATAGAAATAGTACAGAAATTTAAATATTTCTCTTGAAATTTGTTTTAGATTTAGATAGACAATTTAATAATATTTATAACTCCTAACTAGAGATGCACCGATTACAATTTTCTAGGCCGATTCCGATTTTTCATTGAGTTTGACCTGCCGATACCTATTTTTTTAGCCGATTCCGATTTAATTTTTTCGAACTACTTTACAGCACACACAAATATTTATTTTCTATATATTTTGTATATATAAAATACCATATCCTTTTACCCAAACTGAATAATAAAAACAAGTTTAAATGGGTACATTTTATATAAATATTTTTGAGTCTTAATTTTCTTTTCTGACATAACCTAATCCAGTTCTTGTTAAAACACACTAGACATGCACATTCTGTGCATTTTGGGCACTTTTGTTTGGAATCATATTTATTTTGTCCATCAAAAGTGTGCTTTCACTTTAGCACCTTTCACACAGCGCTTTGCCTTCTGTGTGAATGCAAACACGACCCGGGATTGATGCCGGGTTGGGGACCTAGTAACATTGCCGTGTTCAGTCCCGGAGCGAAAAGAGTCCCGTGTGAACAAAAGCCGTAATAATGCCGTGTCGTAGTGATGACGCTGAAGCCGGGATCGTTCGCCAGCTGTGAAACGATACGTTATGCGCAAGTTTATGATCGAATCAGAGAGAGAAATCGCAGCTCATAGGCAAACTTAAGACATTTTAAGTTACATCGATGTCACGTGTCTTTACGGGATTTGTACGGCTTGTGTGAGAACGCACTCTCTGATTCCGGAAAATCACTGGCAGTGTGAATGAACCAAAATCAAACGAACCCGGGCCAAATAAATCTCGGGTCACTTTATCCGTGTATTTTCTGGAATCTCTGTGTGAAAGGGGGCTTTAAATTGAGCGTGAGCAGCGCAGACAAAATAGACTCGGCGGCGAAACCCCCGCTTCACTGCTGCTCACGCGACGCTCCTGTTGGGCGCTCGCGCGCTGCCCCTGCTCCCGGTGTGGATTAACATGTACGGCGAAAAAAATATGCGTGAAACGGCCGTAATTCACGAGGTTTCCTACATGTGCGTTCCGTGTGCACGTGTGATGCTGATGTTGCGCGATGTTAATCATAGGGAGCCCGAGTGCATTTGACCGGCATAAAACTAGACTACTTTATCTGCATGAAATACATACACTTCTCTCGCATTTGCTTGTGTGCCAGTGTAGCGGTTGTTCCTCTGCGTTGTGTAATTTTGAATGTTGTAAATAAAAGGATTTTCCACTCAAAGCTGGTCATGCAAAAGATGAATTTAATTACAATACCTGTGTGATAAAACACATAAACAGACAGGCACTGTTAAACCGCAGCTCTTTTAACGTTACCTCTCCTCAAGAGACATTGCAGGAAAGAGAGCACACACACATACACAATATATGTAATAATGCAATAGTATAATAATAATAATAAAAATAATAATATTATTCACAAAAATGTCATTGTATGCAAATAATTCAAAACAGCATTACAGTGTCTCTTAGATCCCAATTAACATACCTGTGTGATAAAACACATAAACAGACAGGCACTGTTAAACCGCAGCTCTTTTAACGTTACCTGTTAAGCACAAAATACATGTTTAAATACACCAGTAAGTTAACTACAGAAACCAGTAAATGCAATATACAATATATATATATATATTAATAAACTAGAATATATTATTTAGTATGTGTACCAAATATACACATCTATATATAATTTAATCAAGACGTTAGCCGCTTAGCCATTAACACATCTCTCACTTGTGACGCACACACCGAGCCGCCATTTCACGCAACACACTATTCACTCATTAACAGCGCAAAAATAAACTTAATTTAACAAGTTAATGACTCGAACTAGTAGTCAAATATAACATCTCAATGAACACTCTTGCACAATTGATTATTTAAACCTGACATGAACACTTATAACTCAATTTAACATCAAGTGCACGGAGCTCATGAAATCGTACCTCTCCTCAAGAGACATTGCAGGAAAGAGGACGAACCTCCGATTGCACTGCCGTTTGAAGCTCGCTCCTACGCATGACGTCAGCCGACGTGCATACTGTGATGATTACCCTTAGTAAGAGCACGCAAACTTCTTTCAAAATAAAATGCCCCAAAACAAATAATAAAAATAAATAAAAATATAAATAAAATAGTTTATAATCTGGTGTAACAACATATCCCTGCTACATCCACCCCCACTGTTTTACACCAGATTCTGCATTACATAGGCCTACAAAGTCTTACCAAAGTAGCGGTGTCAATTTCCCTGAAATCACACTAGATTCGCTCAGTTCTTAACTATCTCTTTCGAGATTAGGATAACCCAGGGGTAGCTAATCCCCACATTACCCATAGAAAACCATGCCTTATACACAGTTCTACTCATGACACCAACAATGTACCTCTAAATGTACATTACTCACAAAACATGCAAAAAAAAAAAAAAAAAAAAATCCTTTAAACTTATTCCCCCAAAAAAAACTTTTTGTTGTTCTTAATGTAACCACTCAAATGTCATGAATTGCATGTACTCTTTGTGTAGACATTGTCTGTATAAGCCTGTTAACTGGCTTAATGAGTCTCCCAAATCTTGACATATAACCCTCTTGTAGACCAGGGACTCTTACATTTTGCTGATCTTGTACACTTGACGTTGAAACAAGAGTTTCTGCAACAGTTGAAGTACACTCGTCAACTTCAGAAGCACATTTGTCACTCAGAACTGCTGATACAGAAAAATCATCAGACACCAAAGAACATACAGACAAAGTAGAGGCAGGAATGTTGTCCATATTTGTCTTACTCTCAGGTACACTGTCCAACTCAGTGTCACATTCCACAGCAGTGTCACCAAATGCATCACTCTGATCAGCATTAGAGCACTCCACAGACTTTAGTTTGGTCACATCTGTGTCAGCATTAAGATCGAACACCCAGCGAGAGGTCCGATCATCACTCTGAGTTTGATCATCTCCATCACATGAGACACAGACAGTGGAATCCACAACATCATCATCACCATCACTACCATCATTCCAAGCTGGCACCGGCAGGAAATTGACAGGCATCAATAGATTACGATGTACCGTCTTGGTACGACCCGTCCCAGGATTCCTTATCTGGTAAGTGTTCAGATCACCCCTTTTTCCCACAACAACATACACTACCTTTTCCCATCTGTCTGCTAACTTCTTTTTACCACGTTCACCCTTATTCGCCAGGAGTACTCTGTCACCCAACTCAAGAGAATGACCTTTACCCTTACGATCATAATACTCTGCTTGTTTTACTTTTTGCTTTTTAGCATGCTCTTGTGCAATTACCATTGCTTCCCTTAAGTCTTTCTCAAGAGACTGAACATACTTGTGAACATTAACAGTATCACTATGCAACATGACATTTTCAAACAAAACATCCACTGGTAATCTTGGTGTTCGGCCGAACATCAAGAGAAATGGTGGAAACCCAGTGGTCTCGTGTCTCGTACAATTGTACGCGAAAGTAAGAGTGTTCAACATCTGCGGCCACTTGACTTTAGATCTTGGAGGCAGCGAACGAATCATATCCCCTAGAGTACGATTGAATCTCTCTGTTTGTCCGTTTCCCATGGGATGATATGGGGTTGTGTGCGATTTTCCCACACCCGACAATCTCAACAGTTCGACCATGAGTGAGCTCTCAAAGTTCGCACCCCTGTCGGAATGTACTCGACCCGGAAACCCATAAATACAGAAAAACTTGTTCCACAAGACACGTGCAACAGCTTCTGCAGTCTGGTTCGGACACACATAAGCACAAGCGAGCTTTGTGAAATGGTCAGTGACCACTAGCACATCAACCGTCTTGTTGTTAGAATCTTCCGCTGACCAAAAGTCAATACACACCATTTCAAGAGGGGCACT
The DNA here is from genome assembly GCA_021554675.1 of Leuciscus idus. Lineage (NCBI taxonomy): Eukaryota > Metazoa > Chordata > Actinopteri > Cypriniformes > Leuciscidae > Leuciscus > Leuciscus idus. Next base: position 4,334,185 of record CM038633.1, on the reverse strand, counting down.
CGTGTGAATCGACACGAGTGGAGCCCTTGCCTCTGGCTCAGGCCTTTTACTCAAAATACACCTCTTACACTCATTAACGTACATCTTTATGTCCTCTTCCATAGACTCCCAGAAGAACCGTTGCCTAGCCAACCATAGTGTGCGATGCTGACCCTGATGACCAGCGTTATCATGCACCCCCTTCAGAACAGTACCTCGAAGAGCTATCGGCACCACAAACTGGTAAGTCTTTTTCTTAGAAACTGGATTCTTAGAAACTCTGTACAAAACACCCAACCTTAAGGTAAGTTTACCCCATTGGCGCAGTATCTTCACAGTTCTTTTAGACTCAAACACTTTTTCTCTGCGAGACGGACGTCTTTCTCTTTCCACAAAGAACTTTACTCTGTCAATCGCAGGATCCTGACTCTGTTTCACCAGCAATTCCTCATGGGTAAGACTAGGGAGCTCACTCTGCCCTACATCCCCCAAACTCTCTAAATGCTGCACAAACGACATACTTCTAATGGCTGCACCATGCTCCCAGTCACAGTGAGAATGAAGAACAGCTGACAAATCTTGGTGAGAGACTTTTCCAGTTAGGTGAGTGGACCTTACATTCACATTTCCACCTACATCTGTAGACTCCAACAGGCCCTCTACCTCTTCGCCATTCGGACGCTCACACGAAAAATGGAACATGTCTTGCACCCGCTCAACAGCGACAGACTCAGCCTCATGCAACAAAATATCATAAGGTGTCCTTGTCAATCTGTGCAAAATTCTCGAAGTCACAAACGGTACCCTACTTAATGCATCTGCCACGACATTTTTCGGTCCAGGGATATACTGAATGTCAAAATCATAAGGCGCAAGCTTTGCTACCCACCGTTGTTCACACGCATCCAACTTGGGCTTTGTGAGGATGTACTTAAGTGGGTTATTATCAGTCCACACAGTAAACCTGTGTCCCCGCAGCCAATGACTAAATTTATCACAAATAGCCCACTTCATTGACAAAAACTCAAGTCTATGTGCTGGATACTTTGACTGCGCATGATTCAAAGATTTTGACGCGAAAGCAATAGGCCTTGCCACAGCACATCCCTCCTGAACCTGCGACAAAACAGCCCCTAACCCACTAGTGGAGGCATCTACAGACAACAGAAACGGCTTAGAAAAATCTGGGTGCGCAAGCAAAACCTGACTCACCAAAGCAGACTTCAAACTCTCCAGAGCTGCTCTGCACTCATCAGTCCAATCTGCCGGAGAAAGTGTACGACTTCTTTTCAATCCTTTCACACCTCTTCCCTTTCTGGGTCTTTTTTGTCCTGTCAAAAGCTGAAACAAGGGTTTAGCCAGCATGGAACAATTTTCTATGAAATGCTGGTAGTACACCACCATACCTAAGAAGGACCTGATTTTACTTGCTGATGGTGTAACACAATCACTCTCCATCAAATTTTTTTCAGATATACTCACAATGGCCTCAATTTTTGCTGGATCACTGGCCACTCCCTTTTTAGACACAATATGACCCAAGAATTTTACAGACTTCCTCAAAAACCTACACTTTGAAGGAGACAATTTCAAATTGTGGTCTTTTAGACGCCGAAACACCATCTCAAGCCTTTCCAAACTCTCTTCCTCAGACTTCCCGAAAACCAATAAATCATCTAAATAACAAAGAAGGCTCAAAAAGTTCTGGTCACCAAACACAGTCAGCATCATTCTCATAAATGTGGCTGGGCTGTTGCACAATCCCTGGGGTAATCGATTATATTCATGGAGCCCCAATGGTGAACAGAACGCCGTGAACCTCTTGTCATCTTCATGCAACGGGACGTTATAATACCCAGAAGTCAGATCCATGGTACTAAAGTACGCGTTCCCACCCAACGCTGCAAGGACATCTGCTTGGTGAGGAAGAGGATGAGCATCCTTCACCGTGCGAGCGTTTAACCATCGGAAATCAGTGCATATCCTTAAGTCACCATTTTTCTTCCACACTAAGACCAATGGAGACGCAAACTCACTGCTCGATTTCCTTATAATTTCCTTCTCCTCCATTTCGTCTAAGGTCTCTTTCAACTTCAAGTAATGGGCGGGAGAAAGACGGCGGTATGGAAGGCGAAAGGGCTTGTCATCTGTAACTCTGATACGATGACAAAACCCCTTTGCTTCACCACAGTCCAAACTGTGCCTGGAAAACACACACTCATATTTCTCGACTAGGTCAACAAGCTTGTTTTGCCAAAAGGATGACACCTCGCAATCTTTGACATTAAGATTGTTCAACCCCAGGTCATCCAACCTGCTGTCACCCACTGAACTTGATCCACATGTAGAGTCCCTCACAGTTAGGCTACCACACGACTTGTCAGAACGTACCAAACCAGCATTTTGGCTAACCACCCAGTCAGTCGTTTGTTCGAGGTCCTCTAACGCAACACAAGGATACACATCGGCCACCTTCGCGTTTTTCCTCAACAAAATTTCTGAATTGGTCGGGTTGATCATTTTTACTGGCAGCCAACCATCACCCCACAAAGGTGAAACAACCCTCCCAACCAGCACATTCCGATGCACGCAACGTGAAGTACTTGGTTCGATGACTACTGTGCTCCCTACAGACAGCACCGACCCTGGGGGCAAACGACCCCAAACAAGGTGTTCACTCCTTGGCTGGAGTGTCACAGCTGACCTCAGTCTCAGAGTACCCACCCTGTCAGGAATCAAATCACCCCTCCATCTCTCAATACAAGAAAGCATGCGCAAAAATTGGCTATTTTCCGATTGTATAGCCGTGTCTGGTCTGTTTACCACCCTCCAAAACTGCTCTGTATGCTTCATCTGACTTATTAGAGGCTTCAAGACATTTGTGCCGAGTATAATTGGGTCTTTTTGACCCCTCACAATCAGAACCGGTACATTGAAACTGACCCCATAAACTTCAAGCTTCAGATTGCATACACCATCCGGGCTAGTTTGTTTTCCACCGCAACCCACCAGGACAATATCAGAAGAACTCAGGATATCTTGGTCCAGCACCCCAGCGTCTCTGAGTTGAGGAACTACGTCTGCGCTCAGAGTAGTCGCCATGGAGCCACTGTCCAACATCCCCTGAAGCTCAACTTTGTCCTGCACTAAAACACCTGCATAAAACAAACTGCTACTTTGATCAACTTGCATGTTGTTCTGAAATACTACTGTTTTTGTTTTGTCAATGCTTTCACGGTAAAAGGAATAAACCGCCTCAAGATCAGTCTCAGAGGAATTACTATACAGCCCCACCTCGCCCTCTGCCCGAAGGGAGCGGCCTAATTTCCCTGAGACGTGACCTTGTCTTGCTGACCGGAGCCCACCCTTGACGTAGTTCTGTGACTGTCGCAGTTGTAGCTTGTGTGTCCAGCTGCAAAACACTTGAAACACAAGTTATACATTTTGCAATGAGCAGTCGTGCTATGTTCACTGCTATGACACACTCTACATTCTCGAATCTTATTGCCTGTACGTTTAGGCCAGGGACCCTGCACAGACTGAGAGTTGCACACTAATGCTTTTTCCAGCAAAGACAAGACTTTGTCTAATGCATTCTCGTCAGTTACGCCCGCACTCTGTTCAGACTTAGAAGGCGAGATAGACACATGAACATCTGGCTCTGAGACAACCGTGGTGAATTGTTTGACCGCTTGATTTGTCAACTTCCTCTCTCTTAACAACTCGTCAAGCTGCTCTTGCACCTCAGATGCGGTCCATGACTGTACAGGTTTACTCTTGAAAACAAAAGCTAACTCTTTGTCAGGGCAGTTACGAATGAACATAACTGCTACCTCTTTGCTCCTGTTATCCAAAGTCCTACCTTCCCATTTTAAACTTTGCTCAGCTACATCCGCAGCCTTGTTTAATCGTATCCAAAAATCCCAAGCACCCTCTCTGGGATATGGCCTCACAGAATAGAAGTCAGCCAACGGAATACCCGAACTGCTCTGGTCCCCGAAGTGCTGCTTCAAAACAGAAAATACAGAATCAACAGTAGGGGCCGTTGAAACATTGCGCAGCCATACTCTCATTACATCTCTGGCCCGCCCCATAACTCTGTTCATTATCTCATCGACCATTTCAGAATCCTTCACCTCAAGTTTGTTCAAATATACCCTCATCATATCTTCCCATTCCATGATTGAGTATTTGTCCGAACTTTCTCCTCTAAAATGTGGTGGTGCTGCCACCTCAGCTTTCAGGATCAAGTTCATTTTTGAAGCATCAATTACAGTACTATTCGACTGGTCAGTCACATGGCCACTGAAACCTTCTTGGAACCTCTTAGCAGATGGATAATTAGGAAATTCAGGCCTCATCATACTTTCTCTAATTGATTGCCCAATCTCACTGCCAATTTGTTTTATGAGGTTACTCATCTGACCAGACATTTCTGACTCCTGTGGAGCGAACTCATAGTTACTGGCTGCAGCGATTGGACTACCCCGCATATCGATTGTTTCATAGGCAGAACCACCAATTGTTCTACCCCGGCCTGTGCTACAGTACTCCGGATCCTCAAACAGCTTAGTTTTGTCAGGCGTATCTAAAAGACTGCCCCGCCCTCTACCAGCTGTAAATGTATTGTCCCACCCCAAATCACTGTGTCTAACAGCCATTCCCCTCAGGTGTCAGAATACACTCTCAAAACACACAAATATTAACCAAACAAATCAATGGTAATGAACGTTTTAACTCAGAAAAATAAAATTCAATTGTCCTTAGAAAAATAGAAAGAAGAAACAAATAAAGAAGAGAGAGAAAAAAAAATAAAAAAATTCACTTGTTTCTCAGTCCTCCAATCAAAGACCCAGTCAATTGATGATGCAAAGTACCTTCATCTACACAGTTCAGTCAAAAACAGGTAGGTTGGTGACACTCTTCAATGATACAGCACGCTGCTTGCTTGATCCAGCTTAGTCACAACTCACGAGACCAACAGTCTGAACATGCGATCTCAGCGTCGAATTCCCGTGACACACTTCATCAGCAGTCTCTACCTAGAAATATCACAACCCGTCTGACATCCGGACGCCACCGAAGAAACAGCAACAGTCAACTGAAGTCCCGTCTCTCCACCAGCACCCCACAGCTCCAGTCAGACTCGACGTCAGCAATCCCAGCGGTCGACAACGATCAACCAATCGAAGGGTCACGGCACCAGTTTTGTAGCGGTTGTTCCTCTGCGTTGTGTAATTTTGAATGTTGTAAATAAAAGGATTTTCCACTCAAAGCTGGTCATGCAAAAGATGAATTTAATTACAATACCTGTGTGATAAAACACATAAACAGACAGGCACTGTTAAACCGCAGCTCTTTTAACGTTACCTCTCCTCAAGAGACATTGCAGGAAAGAGAGCACACACACATACACAATATATGTAATAATGCAATAGTATAATAATAATAATAAAAATAATAATATTATTCACAAAAATGTCATTGTATGCAAATAATTCAAAACAGCATTACAGTGTCTCTTAGATCCCAATTAACATACCTGTGTGATAAAACACATAAACAGACAGGCACTGTTAAACCGCAGCTCTTTTAACGTTACCTGTTAAGCACAAAATACATGTTTAAATACACCAGTAAGTTAACTACAGAAACCAGTAAATGCAATATACAATATATATATATATATTAATAAACTAGAATATATTATTTAGTATGTGTACCAAATATACACATCTATATATAATTTAATCAAGACGTTAGCCGCTTAGCCATTAACACATCTCTCACTTGTGACGCACACACCGAGCCGCCATTTCACGCAACACACTATTCACTCATTAACAGCGCAAAAATAAACTTAATTTAACAAGTTAATGACTCGAACTAGTAGTCAAATATAACATCTCAATGAACACTCTTGCACAATTGATTATTTAAACCTGACATGAACACTTATAACTCAATTTAACATCAAGTGCACGGAGCTCATGAAATCGTACCTCTCCTCAAGAGACATTGCAGGAAAGAGGACGAACCTCCGATTGCACTGCCGTTTGAAGCTCGCTCCTACGCATGACGTCAGCCGACGTGCATACTGTGATGATTACCCTTAGTAAGAGCACGCAAACTTCTTTCAAAATAAAATGCCCCAAAACAAATAATAAAAATAAATAAAAATATAAATAAAATCGTTTATAATCTGGTGTAACAACATATCCCTGCTACACCAGCGATTAACCCTCCGCGTGCCAGTGTTGGCACGCGTGCCTTAGGTTGCCTACCCCTGGTTTAGACCCTTACTGATAAGTAAATCTAGAGTGTGTCCACGACTGTGTGTGGGTCCATGTACATGCTGAGTCAGATCAAAAGTTTTTAAAACAGTTTTGATTTCTTTTGCCATATTGGTTTCTGCATTATCTATATGAATGTTAAAATCTCCAGCAATGGCAAAACAGTCAAACTCTGAGGAAACTGTTGATAACAGTTCTATAAAGTCCTCAGCAAAGGCTGGAGAGTATTTTGGAGGCCTGTAAATAATGATAAGTACTCACTTAAAAAAGTTGGGTTAAAAACGACCCAACAGCTAACCCAATGGTGGGTTGATATAGCACCGACCTATTGTTGGGTTATTTTAACCCAATAAATTAGGTTACTAGTTTAACCCAATAAATAGGGTTACAAACAACTAATTTGTTGGGTTATTTAGCCAAAATGATGCTTTAACCAACCTAAAATTATTACTATTATTATTATTATTATTGCCATGTAAATAAATAACTCACAACTTCAGTATATTTACAATGTTTTATTTTACTTCCAAAAGGTAAGCAATTGTTTCAACAAATAAATAAATAAATAAATAAAGTAATGCAATTATAAACTGCCACAAATAAACAGTTGTAAACATTACAAGTTGTAAACATTTTCATTGTTATTGTTGCAATTGTTTTAATTTACTTCCTTAAGGTAAGTAACTGTTTCAATAAATAAATAAATAAATAAATAAAGTAATGCAATTATAAACTGCCTCATAAGGCGGTGTGTTGAGGGAACACCTCCAGGCACAGAATATCAGTGCTAAAACTAAGAAACATGGAGCACAAAAATACAAATAAACAAACAAAACGAACCAAAGCTAGTCCAGCTTATCCGATTATAAACTGCCTTAGTAGGCGACAGTGAGTTGATGGAACTCCTCCTGGCACAGAATATATTGTGTGTTGTAGAAACTGCCAAACAGCTGCAGACGGCTTTGGATACTCAATGTCTAAAACATAAAATAATTTAAAGCATGTATCCACAGCTTGTAAAAGGCTGTCTTGCTCAAGAGCTACTCCTCCCACAATGACGAAGGCTTGTGAGCAGTTCAATTTATCCCCAAGCTGCAGGACATGAGGGAATTGCCTCCGTTGCTCCTCCTCCTCCAAATATTGAATGATGTTTGTTCCAACCTTTAAATAGAAATTTGAAATGGTAAATATGCACACATGGATCAAATATAACCCAAAATGTGTTGTCATAAATTATGTACCCACAGGCTGTAAATCAACAAATGCTTGTTTTGCCTCCTGGTAAGAGGGCCGGACCATCTTGCAGCCCGTTTTGTATGGCAATGGAGGAAGGATAGCTGGCAGGGTTTTCAGAGCAACATCTCCAAGAGTGTCTTTACATAAAACAGAAAGAACAATGGATTAATCTTTAAACAAGCGCATTACATTATAGGCAAAATATTACAACTTGACATGAAAGTACAGTGCAGGATTTTCTCACCAGAAGAAATGTTAGTCTGGACTGGAAGAAGATCCAAGGCTCTCTTCTCGGTCTTGCAATATGACAGGACTCGTTGAGATGCATGTCCCCAAAGCTCAAAAAGTTTCTCTTTGGCATGTGGGTATAAAATACCAAAGTCCTGAGCAATCTTAAAATAATAATAATAATAATTTAAATCACACCAACACCTCATATGATGCAGTAACAATGAAAGTGTGGACATTGTTTTGATGAAAAATCAAGCTTAATGAATCAAATCAAGTGGGATAATTTTTTAGGGCAGGACAGTTATTTTTTTTAAATGTCCAATCAAACAAATGAGTTGTTTAGATTAGGATGAATTGTTTATTAAAATTAATGCAAACCTCATTTTCTTTTTATAGATTTAACATTTCTTTACCATTCCAGGTGTGTCCAGAAGTCTTGGATACTCTTGGGTGATCTCTATTAAAGATTTAGATCCGTTCTCTCTTATCCACTGTGCTCTGTAGACAGCTGTTCCTCTCATATATTCCTCAACTTGACTAACTGGTTGCTTATTCTTCTTCAGCCACTCTGTCATTTTGTTACTGTCTGCCTCACTGATTTGTGAATCTGCATGAATCAAACAGAGTGATTAATATCACAACAACCTAAAGCAATGTTGCAAGACAGGCAACATTTTATGATTTAAACATGTAACAGTTACTACTAAAATTTCCAAAATTAGGATAACAAAATCTGTGGATTATTTAGACAGTTTCACATTAAACTGCTTTGATCACAGCACAATTTGGATTTAAGGAATAAAAAAGAAGAAAGTAGAAAGAAGAACGTCAATAAGGCTTCAGCACCGATGGTTACATTTTTCTTACCTGGCAATAAAGTGATCCTATCAGTCACAGTAGCTCGGCGTTCATCTGTGGTTTGTGACCTCTCTCTAGATGTAGAACTGTGACTGTGGAGTCGTTTCCTAATATTACGGAGTCGTTCCTCCAAAAACCCTGTAGCCGGATGGCGGTATCGCCCTGGTGTATACCATACCTCCTAAAACATCAACACAAATGTTAAATGGATAACATGTCCCAAAAATGTCTTAAAAATGTCTTGTTTGTCAAATATTCTACTGCTGTGTGAAGGTGAGCATAGTTCTGATAAACTGGGGATCAGCATACTCACATATCCACTGCCCTCCGAATCTCTAAGGCATGGAAATTGTGTGACCAGGGTCAGAGCTAGCTCTTTCTTTCGGTCTGGTGATGGACTAAGTGGTAGAAGGATTGTACAGATATTAGGTTACTTATGAGTAAATTGAATTGACCGCTTATGATTGAATGACTTTATGTAAAGTGGTACAATGAATAAAACATCACTTTCTATTCCCCAAACTTCTCCATTAAATGGGACACCAAAATGCGAACCATTTTCCTTCGGTCTTCAAGACATAAGTTGTGGTTTTGTTCCAAATTGGAGAGAATAGAAGACCCATGTGTGCTTCCCTCTAAAATCTGTCGTATATCCTTAATGGAGAAAGAAATTGTTTAGAATTGCACATCAGCATAACTTCATAATGCTAGGATTGCCTTCCTAAGTTTTGAACAAATGAAAAAACACTTCCCACTTCTAACATATACATTTGACTAATTACAGTTTTTAGACAAAGAAATTGGTCAGAGAATTTCAACATCACTGATGAAGGTCTCTGTAAAGTGTGTATTTGTAAGGTACTTAAATATCAGGGAAAAGGAAATACGTACAAATGAGGTTGAATTTTCCACAATAGTCAGTGTCACAGTAGGAACCTCAGTTATGGTAGGTCTCTCGGTTTCATTGTTTTCAGAGTGTTCTTCTGTCTGTATGTAAAGAAAATACATTTTAATTCCAGTTACAATATACTTTACATACTCAACTAATATATATATATATATATATATATTCTATAATTGGACAATACAGCTCCTGTAGATTACAAACCTAAAATATGCCTTGCAATTGATTCGTGCACCACATCAAGAATTGGCCTTTTAAAATTCTAATAACAAACCTATTAATATATTAATATAACCTATGGTAAAGTGTGTATGTCTATATGTACAAGAAACTTCTATTTATAGCATGTATTTAATAAAGATATACTGATATGAAAAAAGGGGGAAAAAAGTAAAAGCTTGTACAACTCATTACATATAAAAAATTAAAAAAGCCTTAAAAAAATCTGTAGCGCAAGGGAATGTAGTACAAGTCATCCTCTACATTATATGATTTCACTGCATGCAAGGGTTGAAAATCGTGCAGTGAGTTCACAGAAAAAGCCTCGAGAGGTTCATCAGGGGACACCGTGTATGCAAAGTAATGGCGGTCAAAACCTACAGTGTGCCATTTTTTGACAACAAGTTTCACATCAACATTGAGGCCAATAGTTACAATAGCTTTTATCAGCCCAAACTGAGGTACTCCATCCTCTGTGCATCCTGTTGTAATGGCCATGCCTGGTCTGTACTCTGTGCCATTAACTACTACCCAATCAGGAACATAAACCTCAGTAAATGGGGGTTTTTCAAGACCCTTTACAAATTCTCCCTGAATTGCAGCAAGAAATGAGCCTGAATTATTGTAAGAAATATTCTTTGTGGTTTGGAGTGGATTTTTTACATTTGAAGCATGTGAAAGGCATTGTATGTTTAGTTACTTACAGTGTGCAACTGCTTAAAATAATTGGTAAATTTTATTCTTTGGCCAATTCTTGGTATAAGTGCTGTTATGGTGGTGTCGTCAAGAAGTAGAAAGCTTTGCTGGTCAATTTCTTCCTCTAGAAAAGGAAAAATAAGAAGACAAATAAATGGCAGACACTGCTTTATTTGACAATATTTGTTAGGACATCTCATAGATAATTGTTTTCTTATAATATTTTCCATCTCCCTTAACCATCCATTATGCACAAAAAAAATCAAAAAAAAAATTCAAACTAGCTTACAATGCTGTCCTCATCATGATATACCTAAAGGGATAATTCACCAAAAAAAGAAATGGTCCCATTGATCAACCTCATATTCTCCTCATGTACACTGTATACTCTTGGTGTTTGGTTTCCATTAAAGTCCACAGAGCAATTGTATAAAAAATATATACTTTTAATTTAAAAAATGATACATAATTTGTATTATTCACTTCTTAATACATGCTTTGTTTTGGGTGATACGTTGTACCTTTTTTAACCTATTTACAGCAAAGTTACTCAACTATACCATTAGATTGCATACTATGAAATGTTATAATTTTATAGAAAAAAATCACTGTAATGGTGATCTAAATTAAATATAGGTTGTTTATGAATATTGATCTAGGTGTTAGAGACTGAATTCTGTTGTCTGCTGGTTAGGAAAAAACTGGGGAAATTACAGTATCAGTGTGTGTGTGTGTGTGTGTCAGAATTGTTATTTGGGGTGTTAAAAAGGTTATTAGGGACATGTTGAGAACATTTTAAACAAAATGGTCATTTTTTGGTGGACTATTCCTTTAAAGAGAGGTGCCATTTGAATAATTTATGACCCTGTATAACTAGTACATTCTGGTTTACATGAAGTCACATTAAAAAGGCTTCACTATATTAATGATGACATTATTTAATTGTGAGGAAGGTTAGCAACTGAGAGAGAGTTTCCTTTTTCAGACTTGCTACATTATGTCTCACCTGCAAATCTGTCAATTAATGTTTCAAGGTTCCACTTCTGAAGCGTTTCCCTTACATATGAATCCATAGCATCCTGTGTAAAAATGTTTAGTTAATATAAAGTGAATTAACAATAATAAAGCCTATTGTCACTAACCTACTATAAATTCACTGTAAAATCACAGGAGATCATGCATGGGTGGTAAATGTCCTCCATTTAAAATGTCATTTTACTGCTTTTAAATGACTTATTTGTCATTTAAAAAGTAATAAAATGTTATTATAAAAGAATAAAGTCTCAGCCGTAATTTTATTTAAAGGGCATAACGTTACATGTGGCGATCTGAAAAGTAATTATGTAACTGGCTATTAACGTTAATAGGCTAACTTACTATCCTGAACATAACTTTTTGTCTTTATAGAGTTTTCTAAATGTTTAATACTTTGTAGTATTTTAAATTCACATGGGATAGCCTAAGTAGACATTTACGCTACAATGTAACGTTAGGCCTTTATATAAACACAGCATAAGTTACCTTTTTCCTGACCGTGACACTGGATGGAGTGAGGCTTGCGCTGGGTCTTGAAGCTGAGCGCGTCGGTTAAATATCTGAAAAAATGAATAACTTCCCAAAAAGTATTGGAAAGAACATAGAAAGTAAGGAAGAGTATCACAACCGAGTATAAGAATAAATGGCTATATTGCAAGCATCGACGTCACTAGTCGCAGATACCAGACAAAAAGCAGTCGACAGGGGAGATATAAACATGGAAATAATAAGCTACACATTTAGGAAAATGCGACAATAGTACTACGTAAGAGCTTAAAATCACTTTATAACGAAAAAAAACCTGTAACGTTATATCTACAAGCTTATATAGTGTAATTAACTCACCCGTGTATCCTCTGTCACAGTTGCGGCGGTGGATTACCGTTGAAATTTGAACTTTAACCCAACGGTCTGCGTTGTTATAGAAACAACCCAATAAATGTTCGGAATAACCCAATAGAACGACCCAATATTTTTAACCCACCTACTGGGTACACAAAAATAACCCACCGTTTTTTAGAGTGTAAAATGTGTGGAGCACCTTTTAACACAATACCCAGATATTCGAAAGTCGGGTAATTCCCAAATTATATTTGCTTACATTAATAGATATCTTTAAAAAGAGCAGCTAGACCCCCACCTCTCTTAACAGCTCTGCAGACACTCATAAAAGTAAAGTTAGGAGGGGATGTTTCATTGAGGATTGTTGCACTGCAGCTGTCTTCTAGCCAGGTTTCATTTAGAAGCATAAAATCCAGGTTGTTTGTGGTTATTAAATCATTGACTAGAAGTGATTTATTTTTAAGTGAGCGGATGTTTAAAAGTGCTAACTTAACGGTCTTTCTTTTTGTCCCTACACCAATCTTAGTTTGACGTGTAATAGGCACCAGATTAGTTGGGTTTGCTGTACGGCTATTGAAGGCCTTAGACTTTCTATCTTGTAATAGAACAGCAATAGAGAAAGATACAGGCACACTGGGTTCCCGCTTGTTCTGTAAACATTTGAGAAAGTTACTGTTATCATAGCAGGGACCCGACACATATCACTGAGAGCTGGTATCAGTTGTTTTTGGCTCACCTCGAGCAGATGGAGGAGGGTGTGGGCCCTGGCGTTGTGGCAGAGGCCGAAGAGCTCTCACAGAAGGAGGGGGAGGGCGAGCTAGGCCCGCAGGCTTTGGTGGTTGAGGTGCCTGCCGTTTTTTGGTTGGTATCTGGGGGCTTGCAGCAAAAGAGTGGGATAGTTTGGTTCCAGCATACACCAGTTCTTCCATTTTCTGTGAGAAGCACAGTAGTGGAGTTGCTGGCGAGAGGGATAACGTGTCTGGTGAGAGGGGCTGTTGCTCAGGTGTTATCGGAGGCTGTAATATGCTGTCCTGGCTTCCCTGGCTGTTTTCCAGGAAGTCGTCCTTGGGTGCTGAATCTTGGAGCAGTTCTGATGTGTCTGTCTGTGGTGAGCTCTGTGGGCAGGGCTCAGCTGAGATTGAGTCCGTGAGCAGAGGTTGTTGTGGCTCAGTGGTGTTATCATTGTCCTTGTGTGATATGTCAACCGTATGTCCATTTTGCTGTGAAGTGAAGTCCTGTGGTCATTCATACTGTGTCCAGGTGTGTGTGTGCCGTTCAGATTGAGTGGATTGGCACACACTGCAGAAGGATGAGAAAGGATGAGAAGTAGATGTTGTCCTTTAGCACTCTTGAACCAAGTTTGTTTGGGTGGTGGCCATCCTGATGAAACAGTTGTCTCTGACTCCAGAAAAGATTGAAGTTGTCAATGAAGTTCACTCCTTTTATATTGCAGGTTTTTTTTCAGCCATGTATTAATCCCAAGCAACCGTGAAAACCTGTTTGTTCCTCTTGCTGGGAGTGGTCCACTGATGAATGTTTGAACTTTCAGTCTTTTAAGTGTTTCAAAAAGGTCATTGAAATCCTTCTTAAAGGGATAGTTCACTTTGAAATAAATTTTTGATATGTTTTAGCTTACCTCAAAGGCATCCAAGATGTAGGTGTCTATGTTTCCGCAGTAGTTTCAATTTTGATATTTTTAGGTCAAACCGTTCTTGTCTGTCAGTCATATAATGCAGGTCGATGGTCACTGTCTCAAAACACAAGCACAGAGTCCAAATTAAAACAATTCCCCATCGTCCAAATTAAACAATTCCCCATCGTAAGTACACATTGATGGCCTAAGACACGAAACGAGCGGTTTGTGTGAGAAAACGAACAGTATTTATATTGTTTTTACCTCTTGTAACCACAGCCACGTCCAAGTGATCTGAGGGCGCGGGCGCTTCGGTCTGCGCAAGCGCCGGAAGTGATCTCTCGCGCCTGTACGTCACTCATTGTTTACACAGAGATTTCGGAAGTGTTACCTTTCACTGTGAAGATCTAAACCTATTTAGATATACAGGAAATCGCAATGGAAGACGATTTCGATATATCAACAGACAACGTTGAATTTTTTTCACAACCATATTTATTTGAACCAGAATACACAGATCAAGAACTCAGAGCGATGGAGGAAGCATCCGCTGCAGCAGCACGTCTTCAAGCCTCAGAGAGACAGAGATCTCTTCAAAATTGGTGGTGTTCTTGTAGCAAGTGTTGTGAGATGCCAACAGAAGTGGAGAGCATATGTTGTCAGCTTTACAAATAGAAAGGACACATACTAAGACGTTGTTCACATACCTCCGTTGGATGCGAAAACATCATAGGCACAGCTGATGATGTCAGTACTAAGCGATCCACTCCTTGGTTTATAAAATCATCAGGGGAAAAATGATCGCTGCAGACCCTCCTCAACTTTAGTAAGTTTATGGGTGTGTTGATATCCAGCCGAAGAGCGATCAACCATAACTTCAAGAGAGAAGGCTCATAAATTGGGAATTCGTGAAAACACCACTCCCGGATGAGTTCGCGCGAGCATACGTAATTGTTTTCTTTTACGACGGTTGAAACATCCCGGATAAGCGCAAATTAGTACCATTTCTATTAGCCGTCTTACCTACAATCTCTGTTCTGTGTAAACAATGAGTGACGTACAGGCGCGAGAGATCACTTCCGGCGCTTGCGCAGACCGAAGCGCCCGCGCCCTCAGATCACTTGGACGTGGCTGTGGTTACAAGAGGTAAAAACGATATAAATACTGTTCGTTTTCTCACACAAACCGCTCGTTTCGTGTCTTAGGCCATCAATGTGTACTTATGATGGGGAATTGTTTCATTTGGACGATGGGGAATTGTTTTAATTTGGACTCTGTGCTTGTGTTTTGAGACAGTGACCATCGACCTGCATTATATGACTGACAGACAAGAACGGTTTGACCTAAAAATATCAACATTGAAACTACTGCGGAAACAAAGACACCTACATCTTGGATGCCCTTGAGGTAAGCTAAAACATATCAAAAATTAATTTCAAAGTGAACTATCCCTTTAAGGAGTTATGACTGCTCTTTATGAATATCATTCTTCCCCACATGAATGATGAGTCGATTTGCAGTCTTATGTTTCATCAGAATGTTCTGAAGTTCCCTGTTTATATCAGAAGTTGTAGCTTGTGGAAGGCAGCACGTAGTTGTGTCCCTTCTGCTAATGTTTCTGATTATGGAGTCCCCCACTATCAGAGTCCTGGGCTCGGCTGTGCTCTGAGCTGAGTGCCGCTGTCTGCTCGACCTTGAGCGCCTGTCGTGGTTGTATTCGCCATGACAACCTCCTCGCCCTACATTATCCCTTACTTACATATTGTAAACATGAATTTAAACATACTTTCATTATTGTATGACTTGTTTAATGGTTACTTAAGTATTGAATTTATAATATTAATAATTACTTTGGGATTTGAGATTTACAATACAATATTTTTTCTTTATCAACTATTACATGCAGATGCAATTTTTAGTACATAAACACAAACCTCACAGCAACACAAACACAATTATTACACAATCATTTATCCAACTGACTCTAATATGCAGAAGCAGAAAACAGGAAAAAAGTGAGTATTCGCTTTATAGGTGTAACATAAGGAGGCAAGATGTAGAGAACCCAAGTGCAACTTTAATACCAACTTGATCAAACATAAAACAAAGGCATGAAAACTCGAAACAAGAACAAACAGCAGTTACCCAAAACAATACTAAACGAAGACACAGGGCAAACATGAGGGCTTAAATACACAAGACTAAACAAGGGACACCTGTGAACAATGAAACAATAACATCATGACACATCAGACAAGGGAACACAGCAGGATCACATGACTTTGAACAGGGGATCACATGACAGACATGAAACATGACCAAGACAAGACCAAATCGTGACAATAGGCCAAACCTGAGAAAACGGCACCATCTTGTAAAAAAAAAAAAAACAAAAAAAAAAAACAATTATATTTAAAAGAAAAGGCCAACAGAACAAAACTATATTAACAAAGACTGCATCATTTTATAGTTAAATGGCCCTGGGATAAAAATAAACTGTGGGGAAAGTTTTGTCCTTAAGGTCCTGAGTGTAAATATTTTGTGTACAGTGTGGAAAGGAAAGAAGAAAATTCAAATAAAAATACACACTTGTGCCAAAATAGATGCAGTTTGCATTAACACAGGACATGTATTATTTTTTTTTATTTTTTTTTATTGAAAGAGACAAACATGTCCTTAAGGAAACACAAGGGTTAATTTGGTTCTAAACTTTACATTGAAGTGTGATTGATCAATGAGACCCTTTGATTACAGTGTTATTATTGAAGCATAATTTGCAAAACTGTATTAATCTAGAAGCAGAATCAGATTTAAATGTGATTTTCTGCTGTAATAAACAGTTTAACTGGTAAGATCCTCAGAGGAGAAGTTGTGCAGTGATTAAATAAGAATGGAAAGACAGTCTCTGTGAAGGATGTCCTGAATCTGCACAGACAGTCTTTAGTTACAGGATCAGAGAATGACACTGTTCCTCTGTCATAGTCCAGCTGAACTCTCACACGCTGAAGCTTCTGTTTAACAGTGAAGACAGTGACGGGTTGCTCTGGGGAATGTGAGATGTATTCGCTGTCTCTGTACCACACACACCAGACATTAGACTTCAAGAAATCCAATCCCTTCCTTTGGTGTGATGCTGTTGTTATTCCAAGACTCCAGAGTGTATTGTCTCCAACCTCCACATCCCAGCAGTGTGTTCCTGAGTTAAAGCCCTCAGATTCCAGGATACATGGACAGCAGTCAAACCTCTCTGGATTATCAGGAAGTGTTTTATCTCCATCACTGAACGACACACTGGTCAGATCAGCAGAGAGTGTGAGACGAGGATGTGCTGTGTTTGGATCCAGAGTCAACGGAGCTGCAAAGAGAATAACATCAGATTACAGGATGAAATATGAAGTATTAGAAATGTAAATGTGAAACATTTTTCTTTTGTTGAAAGAGATCATAAATCATGCTATCATAACAGTGGTCTCTCAGTTACTGTCAGAATGGATTGAGGCTTCAGGTTTAATATCAGTATTCAATAAACACTATTGTATCCTAATACATAAACATAAACCATGAGGAATAGACTCTTCATTATGAGTTCGCTGTATGATCTGATGATTTTCTGAAATACAGTTTACATTCACTTGGTAATTCAAGTGATTATTAAATATATGTCTATCAAATGTTGATGTTGTGTGTGTTTATATGTGAACTATCTTCTGCACTGGTGTCAAATCTGCGTAGACTTACTGTGTTGGACAGTTTCCAGCATCTTCTTCCAGACTCTGAACGGCAGGTTACCCAGATAACGCGACACATGAATCAAAGCTCCAGAACTCATCCGTGGATCCAGCTGTGAGATCTGGACTCTGAGGAACATTCAGGAGTCAGAACTGCAGTGAATTTGAGTTCAGATCCACTGAGAGAAGAGATACGAGCAGCTCACTTACCTTTCCATTGAGGCCTTAAAGTTCTGGAAAATATAGAGTTTGAAAACATTTTAATATCTTATCAAACACTCTCATTGTCAATGAGTCTCTCTATACAAGTTGTTTTATGCACAAAGACTGAACCCAGATTGATTTGTCACCTTTAGAAATGAGATGTCATTGTCTTTCATCATCTCCTCCATGTCTCTGATTGTGTGTGAAAGAGCTGAGATGTGTGTGTTCATCTCCTCCAGCTTCTCCTTCATCCTCTGCTTCTTCTGCTCCTCTTCCTCTCTCAGTGCAGTGATTGTAGCTTCTTCTTCGTCTCTGAGAAACTGATGAAGCTTCTCAAACTCTTCTTTAATCTGACGCTCTGTGTGCTCAGCTTGAGACTGAAATCAAATCACATTCACTTCAATCATCTCAATCAACACAGATCTCGGATACCTGACATATAACGGATCCAGAAGCAGAAGCTGCTCGTCATTTACAGAAATAATCAACTGGAATCCATTATATTAAATATATCAATTTATAACGGTATAAAGTGATCCTCCAGCTGTAATGAAAATGACTCTTGATTCTGTTTCCTCACATTGATGTGTTGAGCTGTTTTCTCAAACTCTCCTTTCTTCTTTTCATTGTGTTGAAGTTTCTGTTGTAAGGACTTCAGTGCTGTATTGAACTCCTCCTAGAATTGAACAAAAATACATGAAACACCAGATTACAGTGAAGAGAAGAAAATACAGTGATATGATCATACAATTGTCATGGAATAGATGATCATGAGACGAGGATACAGATGCAGAGGAAATTTATTGATGACATGCAGACAGGGTAACAAACTCAAAACTCAGAGACTCCAGGAACAAGAAACTCGGACAAACGAACCAGCACAGGACTACAAACACAGGGAGGCTAAATAGGGGAACAAACAAGGAGGGTAACGAGACAGACAGGTGGGACAAATAAACCAATAATCAGATAACAAGATGGGAGGGGCTAGACAATAGACAGGAGCACATGGCCCAAAATAACAAAACACCCATGTGCAGCACAAGACAGGACAGGCATGTGACATTACCCCCTCCCTACGGAGCGGCTACCAGACGCTCCATAAGAACAGGGCGGGACGGGAGGGACAGACCAGGGCGGGACGGGAGGGACAGACCAGGGCGGGACAGGGGGAACAGGAAGGCAGACCAGGGTGGGGCAGGGGAAATGGACAGTTTGGGAGGCCAGGGCAGAAATGTCAGTCCCTCGGGAGGCCAGGGCAGAAATGTCAGTCCCTCGGGCGGCCAGGGCGGAGACGACCCTTTAGGCGGCCAGGGCGGAGACGACCCTTCAGGCGGCCAGGGCGGAGAAGACCGTGCAGGCGGCCACGGCGGAGACGACCCCTCAGGCGGCCACGGCACAGGAACAGACACCGGCTCAGGAACTGGAACAGACACCACCGGCCCAGGAACTGGAACAGACACCACCGGCCCAGGAACTGGAACAGACACCACCGGCCCAGGAACTGGAACAGACACCACCGGCTCAGAAACTGGAACAGACACCACCGGCTCAGGAACTGGAACAGACACCACCGGCTCAGGAACTGGAACAGACACCACCGGCCCAGGAACTGGAACAGACACCACCGGCCCACCGGCCCAGGAACAGACACCACCGGCTCAGGAACAGACACCACCGGCTCAGGAACTGGAACTGGCACCACCGACTCAGGAACAGGAACTGGCACCACCGACTCAGGAACAGGAACTGGCACCACCGAGTCAGGAACAGGAACTGGCACCACCGAGTCAGGAACAGGAACTGGCACCACCGACTCAGGAACAGGAACTGGCACCACCGACTCAGGAACAGGAACTGGCACCACCGACTCAGGAACAGGAACTGGCACCACCGACTCAGGAACAGGAACTGGCACCACCGGAACTGGCACCACCGACTCAGGAACAGGAACTGGCACCACCGGCTCAGGAACAGGAACTGGCACCATCGACTCAGGCACTGGAACTGGCACCACTGGAACTGGCACACCGGAACTGGCACCACCGACTCAGGAACAGGAACTGGCACCACCGGCTCAGGAACAGGAACTGGCACCACCGACTCAGGCACTGGAACTGGCACCACCGGCTCAGGCACTGGAACTGGCACCACCGGCTCAGGCACTGGAACAGACACCACCGGCTCAGGCTCAGGAACAGACACCACCGGCTCAGGAACAGACACCACCGGCTCAGGCTCAGGAACAGACACAGGCTCGACGGCGGCTATCTTGTCAGGGGACACAGGCTCGGCAGGCGTGACGTGAACAGGCTCGGCGGCGGCCATCTTGTCCGAAGACACAGGCTCGGCAGGCGTGACGTGAACAGGCTCGGCGGCGGCCATCTTGTCCGAAGACCCAGGCTCGGCAGGCGTGACGTGAACAGGCTCGGCGGCGGCCATCTTGTCCGAAGACATAGGCTCAGGAACAGTCTCTGGATCGGCAGACGTGACGTGAACAGTCTCTGGCTGGGCAGACGTGACATGAACAGTCTCTGGCTGGGCAGACGTGACGTGAACAGTCTCTGGCTGGGCAGATGTGACGTGAACAGTCTCTGGCTGGGCAGATGTGACGTGAACAGTCTCGGGCTGGGCCATCTTGTCCGAAGACACAGGCTCGGCAGACGTGCTGTGTCTCCTCCACGCATGCAGTACCACTATAGCATAGAAGAGATGCACGGCCCTCCTGGCCATGGCAGGACTGATGATAGGGAGTTCTGGGACCACCGGAACTGGGACCACCGGACTCGGGACCACCGGACTCGGGATCACCGGAACTGGGACCACCGGACTCGGGACCACCGGAACAGGCATGGAGGAAGTCTTCCTTCTCCTCCTCCGTTTCGGGACCACCGGAACTGTCACGGAGGGGTTCTTCCCTCTCCTCCGTTTCGGGATCAGCGGTGAAGGCTCTCCTTTCAGCTGACTGTCGTCAGCCGTGGTCCTCTCCTCCTCCAAAGTCCTTTGCGCGCACCTGGCGAAGTATTCCAATAAGGAAATAGAAGATCCTTTCTCCTCTCCCTGAGGAAAAATCTCACTCCGCTGTATCCACATAGTAGGCTGGTTCGTTCTGTCACGGAATAGATGATCATGAGACGAGGATACAGATGCAGAGGAAATTTATTGATGACATGCAGACAGGGTAACAAACTCAAAACTCAGATAACAAGATGGGAGGGGCTAGACAATAGACAGGAGCACATGGCCCAAAATAACAAAACACCCATGTGCAGCACAAGACAGGACAGGCATGTGACAACAATTCTGTGCAAAAGTATTCACCCCCACCCTGATTTCTTCTGTTTTTGTGTAAATCTCATACTAAATTGATTCAGAAATTAAAACTTACCATAAAACAAAGGCAGTCTGAGTGAACACAAAGTACAGTTTGTAAATGACAATGTTATTTACTGAAGCAAAAAAGTTATCCAATACTAACTGGGCCTGCATGATAATGTATTTGGCCCCATAGTTACTAATTCCTCAAATCTCTGAAACTGTATTTATAATGTTGTTCAGCTGGACTAAACACAGCCAGTCCTGATCACTGCAGCCCTGTTCAATCAAATAAACACTTAAATAGGACTTTTTCAACAGCATGAAGTTGTTTAAAAGGTCTTAAACAGTAACACACTATTGACAAAGGTGAAAGAAACTCCAGGAATAATGATGAAGACGGTGATTGAAATACATCCGTCTGTGATGGATTACAAAGCTATTTCAAAGGCTCTTGGACTCAAAGAACCACAGCGAGAGCCATTATATCCAAATGGAGAAAACTCGGCACAGTAGCAAACCTTCCCAGAAGTGGCTCAAAGTCACCAAAGGGCCAAGAACAACATCGTAGGAACTGAATTTTCTTATTTTCTATCAGAAAATGCTAAAGCACAATATCCTATCTTTAGTCTGCAAACTGAAGCTCAAGCAACAAGACAATGATTCAAAGAATAGTGAGTAAAGTTGTCCGCTCAATTCTGCTGTTTTTTTGCAAAATAATAATATCTATGAAAAAGGCTCCACTATTTAGTATGAGACACAAACACATAAGAAATCAGGATGGGCAAATACTTTTACAGCACAGTAAATGTCATATAAAGTTGAGTAAAATGACACTGAAATAGTAATGCATGAAAGTGGGGATATCTATGTTTATGACTAATTATTGTTCTTTACATGTGAAACAAGAAACATTAGTCTTACCTTGTAAGATGAAAGCACTTCACTGATGGGTCTGAATGTGTGATTGGTGTGTTTCTCTGAGTCTCTGCACACTAAACACACAGGCTGTTTGTCCTCCAGACAGAAGAGTTTGAGTTTCTCACTGTGTAAACTGCAGATCTCCTCAGATCCTGATGAACGTTTCTCATTTCTCTCCTTCAGGAACGACTCACACAAGTTTTTTAACGCTAGATTAACTGGAGGATCTTCTCTTGAGGATCTTCTCCTGCAGACAGGACACTCCTGAGTTTCCTTAGTTTTCCAGAACTGTTGTAGACACTCTTTACAGAAACTGTGACTACAAGACAGAAGAACTGGAGCCTTGAAGATTTCACAACAAACAGGACAAATATAATCATCTTCAGCTGAAGCCATTTTCACCGTTTGAGTCTCGCAAACTAAACTTTACTTTCACTTCCTGAACGACGGTTTTCAAAAAGGAATCAAGATGAGAATCAAAGATCTGCTGTCTGTTCAGAAATGAACATCACAAAAATCCTTGTGTAAAATTTTTCTCTTTGTTCTCCATTGATTGCTTATTCTTTATTGCTTTTGTGAGACAAAGTCGGTGTGACAGAAAGGAGAAATAACAAGTCAGTCTCTTCCTGGTTAGTGTTGTAAGAGGGAGGAGTTTAGGATCACTGGAAAAAATGCTTTTCTTACTTTAGTATTTTTGTCTGGTTTCCAGTCCAAATATCAAAAAATTCTTAATTCTAAGTAAAATTAGATAAGATATTATGTCTTGTTTTCAAATAAATCAAATTAATTGAGTTTTTGCTTAAAATAAGAAAAATAATCTTAATTCAAACAGAAACAAGCGACTTTGACAAGGGCCAGATTGTTATGGCGAGGTGACTGGGTCAGAGTATCTCTGAAACTCAAGGCTTGTGTGTCGCTCCCGGTCAGCAGTGGTGAGGATTTACCAACAGTGTCCGAGGAGGGATGAACACACACCGGCGACAAGGTGTTGGACACCCAAGACTCATCGATGGATGAGGGCAATGAAGGCTATCCCGTCTGGTCCGAGCCAACAGAAGCTCTAGTGTGGCATAAGTCACACACAACTTTAATGATGTTATGGGAAGAAGAAGAAGTTTTATTGATATAGCGCATTTCCATCACTCAAGGTCGCTTTACATGAGAGGAATGTGTCACAACACACAGTGCATCACATTCTGCTGTGTATGAGGCCAAAGACCAATCAGAGAGCCTATGATGACCCCTGTCCACCTTCAACAATAACTGAGACAATATATTGTTACACCCCTACAAATAATGCATACTAAATGCATGATATACATGATGTATTATAAGGATAATGCAGCAAATGTTTTTTATTAGCTGTAATAAATTGTCATTTGATCTGTTTATTATTTTGCTATGAAATGTTAAAATAATAATAATAATAATAATAATAATTATGGTTTATTTGAGGAATTGGAGTCTGAAACTACTGAACTTTTTTTGCCTTATTTATTGCCTTTTCCCCTATCACATTAATAATCATAAATTAGGTGTAATTCGAAAACTGAAAACTGTTTTGAAAACTGACATTGTGTAACACTAAACTTACACTTGTATATTTATTTTTACACTCCTTTTTGAAGCTCGTTTTTGAACATCTTGGGAAAATGTTATGGGCTTTCTCATCAAAATATGACTTTCTGTCACAGAGCAGGACATTCATTCATACATGTCCACCGTACAGACACCAGGACTCACAGCATATTCATCACACGAGTGAAATTATAGATCAATATTCCTATAACATATTAGATATTATTATGAAAATATTGCCAATTATTACTCCCATTATTACACTTTTTGTTCCATTACCTGTTTCCCCAAGAACACATTAATATGCAAATTAAATAGTGTATAGATATGTTGAATTGAATGGGACTACACATTTATGGCCATTTTACCCAAATATTGTATGAAGTAAAATGGTGTATCAATTCATTCTATTATATATTTTATTACATAGTTGAGAATCATCTTTATTCAAAGTTTGTTAAAAAAAATCCAGAAACATAAAAACTCCCAAAATAAAATAAACATAAGTATATATATATATATATATATATATATATATATATATATATATATATATATATATATATATATATATTGGATAAATATGGGATAAAAAATCCCATTCATATTGAATGTCATTAATGTCTTTTTATTTTTTTAAACAACTGAGTCCTGGTGTCACTAGAAGACATAGCATGAGAAAATATCTTGTTTAAAAATGTTAAAATAAAAATGTTTTTATGCTCTAAACAATGTAATGACATGTAAAAATACTAAATTCAAAAGAGCTTTTTTTCTGGGTCACAGGAGGATATCGCAGAAGTCTGACAGAACATATATCAAGCATGTTTAATGAGTTTCAGGAGCTTTATGAAGGGCAGTGTAATCTCACATGACCGGAAGATGGCGACAAAACATCATGAAAACACACAGTCAGCTGTGGAGCATTACAATAATCTCTGAACGTACAATATTTAACACACACACACACACACACACACACCCACCCTCCCTCTTGTTGACTCCTTTACCTGTTTATATTTGGTGTTCATTTATGAAAAAATGACAGGAATTATCGAGAACTTGGAGCAGAAATACCAACATTTGTACCAGATGTAAGTTTATACTGTTTATGCTAATTTACTTACGATTTATAATATCAAATTATTTTCTAGTTGCCAATTTTCTCAAGTATTTTTATGAAGTATAATGGTTGAGTATGTCAAATTATGAACAAATATAATTTCCCCGCCAAACATTTAGCAGTTTGTAGCATATATGCTACAACAGAGATGCTAGTTTGACATAGAGCTATATTGTTTGTGTAAGCCTTACATTACAGATCATAACATCTGAGAATAAATGTGGCAAATCAAACCTGATGAGAAGTGTCCTCACTTCATTATAGTCTTGCGTGAAATCGAATTAAAAGTCATTAACAGACATTATCATCATTACATCATTAACTCAAAAATGAAAAGATGTCATCATTTATTTACTCACCTTCATGTTGTTTCAAACCTGTATGAGTTTCTGTCTTCTGCTGAACACAAAAGAAGATATTTTAAAGAATATGGGTATTCAGACAGTTATTGACTTCCATAGTAGGACAAATACTATGGAAGTCAGTGGGATCCATCAACTGTGGTTTACCAATATTCTTGTTCTTGTTTAGCAAAAGATTCATACAGGTTTGAAACAACTTGAGGGTGAGTAAATTATGACAGAAATGTCATTTTTGGGTGAACTGTCCTGATTAAAGTCAATGTGACGTTCCAACAATGGAAGACACGAGATCTCCGCGGCTTCATCTGGCTTTAGCTCCGTGAATGACTGACCCGTCTCACTAGTAATTAATTTAAATTGACCATTACGGCTGCGAGGGAGACTTGTGATGAATTTTCCCAATATCACCGGCTCCCCAGAAGACCCGTCGCACACCTGGGAAATGTATGATAAAGCCTGATTGGCCGTGGAGGAGCTCCCTTCCCAGCATGCACTGCGGCTGAGTTATGGCCGCGCGGGCCACCTCACTGTTTGCTGGCATGTAATTTGAATACAGATTAGTCGGCCCCGGTGTTCCAGTGCTCTGGCATTACCATTACAGGGGACAGTAATTTGAGTGATGAACACACGGGTTATCACAAGGTCATCACCTTCAGCGAGGTGTGTGTGTGTGTGTGTGTGTGTGCCAGCCAAAACACTCCTGGAGCCACCAGCCAAGGCCTTCGATAGCATAATTAGTTCCTTTAATTAAGAGGTGAGCCAGCTGATTGAATAAATCCGCTGCTAATGGAGCATCCGATCCCCCGTCCCAATAGCTCGCGTGTGCTTCTTTCCGGCCCTCGCGGGGAGTCGGGAAAATGTTTGCGGATTTCCTTTAAACTTGCAAAACTCAATCCATCCTAACCTTTAAAATCTCGTCTGAAGACGTTTTAGATTTCTATGGCTTTTTAAGATTTCATTTAATTTTTTTAAGTGATAGTTGTATGATGATTTGACTGTGTATTGCTATTGTGCATCTGTTGATTTCATTGCATTGTTCAGTCCTTTGCTCTAGTTACAAATGTAACAAACTCTAACAAATGTTGTTTCTTTGCAGAATGAACAGATTTTCAACAGATTCGTGAAGACAGGCTGTGAATGAAACGCTTCACTGTGAAGGTGAGTTAGAGAAATATGTGTAATTTTATGTGTGTCAGCTCCAGTATTAATAACCATCATGTGATTTTAGTCGCTCTATAAACGTGTGTGTCTGTCCTCATCATCTCTTATCTTAAGTCTTAATATATTGGATAAAATATAAAAATATGGTAACACTTTAGTTTAGGGTCCAGTTCTCACTATTACCATAACTAGTTGCTTATTATCATGCAAATTACTAGAATATTGGCTGTTTATTAGTACTTATAAAGCAGATATGAATGCCTTATTCTGCATGACCATATTCTACATCCCTTAATCCTAAACTTAACAACTACCTTACTAACTATTAATAAGAAGTAATTAGGAGTTTATTGAGGCAAAAGTCATTGGACCCTAAACTAAAGTGTGACCAAAAAAAATTAAACTTACTTTTTAAGAAAATTTCTATTTTTAATATTATCAATATCATTTATAATTTGATATATATTAGCGTAAATCATAAGTACTGTATTAGTTGCCTTTAATCACAGTTTAGTGAACACAAGTGAAAATTCTTCTCAAATATTGTCTTAAGAACTTTTGCTTTCTTCTTGAGAAGAAAATGGTTTTGTTGTTATTCTTGCTGATCGACTCAATATCAAAATCTTTTTGCAGATTACCATAATAATCATAATAACAATCTAATGCTTAATATTTGAACTGAGCTGGTAAATTGATTAAACATCTAACCTTTGAGGATCTGAGACAAGTCTGAGGTTATACGGATGTTTACAATGATTTTTAAAAACATTATTTTCAGGAATTCAAATTATTCTTGCGTTTTGTCATTAGAACAATATGTAGAAAAAAATATAAGAATATTCCTTAAGAAAATATTTTGGGAATGCAAAATATTCTTAACTTTATTCTTTAGATATAATAAAATAGCAGTTATGAAGACTTTTTATTTATTTATTTTTTATACTTTTGTGCTTCTGGCATCTTTTTCTAATTTAAATATTTCAAACAAAACTTGTTCTTGGGAATATCGTCTTAAAGTCCCCCTGCAGTCAATCAATTTATCCCCTTAAAATTAATCTTTGATAATCAAAATTACATATTTAAAAATGTTCTCCCTGTGGAAAAGTCTTCATGCCTTAAAATAGCCTGAATGTAACTTGACACCCTTGCTTCATTTAGTATACACAGATTCATGAATATGCAAATGAGCCTGGAATTGGTCACATGTTTGCAGGAAATAGGGGCGTGTTTATGTCTTTGGTCCACTGCAGTTTTAAGGAGAAAACACTCAGCAATGCTGTCGACTTATGAATTTACACATGGTTTGTCTTAAAGCATATTAAAAACACCACATAGACACATAAACAACATTAAACGCTGGATTTTCACCACAGGGGGACTTCAATTGATAATCAATGTATAGTGTTTTTGTCCTTTACATGTGTGTCCTTCCTGTTCGACTTTAAAAAAATCCCTTTAACTAACAAAAGCCAGTTTCTCAATGGCATCACCTTCCAGGAAGTGACATCACTTTGGAGGGAAAACAACCATGCAAACATCAGTCAGTGGAATTGATGAATTCTGTGATGATTTTCTGTTTACATTTTTTTATATTTTTTTTAATCTAAATGAATTTCATCCAGCTGTCAATCTCTTGCTGAGTGAGCTATTGGCTGAATTTAATTTAACCTTCATTGTTGTGTGCCTGAGCTTGAATAGAGCATGTTTCTGCTATGGCCTTTTAATACAAACACTTCCTGAAACTGCATATTGGATTAATCCTGGGGTTCATAAGGCACTGCAGAACAGGGATGACCCTGCACTGGAGCTCATACTGTAGCTGGAGCTCATGCCCTCGATTACGCGTCGAGTGCATATCTCGCCTCATCATTTCTGCATTTTATGGTGGTTAACACACCTCTTGACTCCTGTGATCTTTTAATCCCTGTGGGCTATTATTATTGCCATGAGCCTCTCTCCCCCCCCACCCCTTATTCCATCATTGGCTTTATCTGTTTAAAGGCTACATGCACCTGTGCTTAATAGATATGCACGAATACGCCATTCTCAACACATTTTTTTCTGGCTTCCCTTTGACTGTTCTTATGCTTCGGTTCGGCTGAAGATTAAATATGTTGAAAGACGAAAGAACATTACAATATTTGAACAGCAGCCGTACGCGCGTGTGCTGGAATGGGACTTATCTTTTTGATATCCTTTCTAGCCTTCTCACCGGGAGATAACAGCATGTTATCTACTCCAAAATCCACCCGACATAATTAAACAGCAATGATCAACTGATAGTTATAAAAAAATAAAAGTGTCCTCCTTCAGCAGTCCTTCAGTGCCACTGAAGTGAGACTCGATCTCCTCGACACTTCACACAAAATCACACATCTTCAGGAAGAGTTTTCACCAAGTGCTTTTAAGATTGTGTGCCACACTAAACAGAAATACTGGGATAAAAGTTTATAGTTCAGATAAAAACACTGATGTCTACAGTAGCGACTAAAATAGTTAATCACCCATTGAAAGTAACTTGACGCTTCAAATAAAGATTGTATCAATTACATAATTACACCAGTAGGTGGCGACAAGTGACTGTTAACCCTCTGGTGCTCTTCTCACGTCGTCAAAAATGACCGATTTTGAAAAAATGGCCAACCAATGAAATAAATTTACTATATTTTAGTTCGGTAATGTTTTTTTATTTAATACTTTGTATTTTTAGGGGATTTTATGGTACTAAATGATATTTACGCTGCATTTATAATCCATTTATTCCCTTTTTGAGCATAGACCTGAAAATGTAATTTCCAACTTAAACTGTGGTAAATCTTGAATGCTTTAGAGCATTCCAGACTTCAGTTTGATCTCTTTTCAAACACGACACTTGGCTGATTATTGCTGAAGTGAAAAAAGTGAACTTAAAAAAAGTTACAGAATATTACGTTTATTGTTATGAAAAATGCACAAAGATACTATTTTAAATTTTTATATGAAATATATATTTTCAAAAACATGTTTTACTCTAAAACTGCAAGAAAATCAAAGCCATAAATCTAAACAAGCTCCAAATTTGAGCCTGATATCTAAAAAAATTTGCTTTCAGTGAGATTTTGTTTGGCCGCAGTACCAAAACTTTCCACTAGAAGAAATTCGTCTCCCATTCATTTCCAATGCGCTCATTTTTTACCATGAACTATATGAGTGTGACTATTCTTTTCTGGACCATTTAATGTTTTTGAATCCTGTCCATTATAATTTTTTTTTGTGTTCACACAGAAAGTGCCAAAACCTTTAAAGAGTTTCGGACCATTTCGATGAAGTAAAAAATTTAAAATAATTTTCACAGAGGAAACATTTTGCTGCAGAAATTCAATTTTTGCCACAATTTGCTAATTTTCTTAAAGGTGTGTAAAAGTCTGTTCTGCAACACCAGTGACTCTCAAACAGGGACATCTCAGGATGACATAAAATTATTCAAATTAATATATTAGTAATCATGCAATTAATATTAATAGATATGAAATGGTAAAAAAATTAACTTTTAAAAGTTACCAACCACCGGTAGCATTTTTGAGCATTTTCACTGAACTTTCATGTCCCCCTGTTGTATGAATATCTTAACATGCAATATATCAAAAGAAAGAACAGACCCTCTGCTTTTAAACAAAACAACCCGTTTTATTCTAGCTTCATGCATTCTTTTTTATCAACACTTGAATATGGGTAAGTTTCCTCAAAAAAAAAAATCAACATTTTGAGCAAAAATCTGAGAAAATCATGTTTTTGTCAAAGACTACATCCAGATCAGATTCAGAACGATGGAGTAGATCGAGCTCGTCCTGGGTCGACATTTCACTCAGTAACATTAGGCAGTTTTGATTTATATGCTGTTTAATGTTGATAATCTCCTTATTTTACAAATGCATCTGCTTACATATGATATGGCTTGTTTCTGCTTCTTCTTCTTCTGTGTTTTGATCCGGAGATTCTGTACTCTTTCAGAAGATGTGTAATAGCGCCCCCTACCGTATAACAGTGAAAACACGGAAAGCCAGAAAGTTCCGTAAATGGCGGGGAAAGAGTTAATTACTTAATAAAAATAGCTTAAATAAATGTAAAATATAAACTTAATTAAAAATCTTAAAAAAATACATAAAATTAAGAAATCATATTTATTTTTTACCCCCCAAATAAATATTATTTCTGTTTGTTTTTCCAGTTTCTGACTATAACCCCCCCCCCCCCCTCAAAAAAAAAAACAACAACAAAAAAACAAGCATTAATCTCATTTTTATATACATTTAATATATATATTATAAATCATAATTATAGCGGAAATATCTAACATACAATTATGTTAGCGAAACACGGCACAAAATAGATTCTGCAAAAAACAATGACTAATTCCAAACAGGTTTCCTGAACACTTCCTCCTTGTCTGTCATTGGTTAGTCAAACATATAGTCTTGCCTCAAAGTCACCCGATTTGTGTTGGGCTGTGTTGTTGAGGTCAATTATGTTCTTTTTCATAGTCTTGATGTTGTTTCAGGCTCTACTAGAACAGGTTTTCCTGCTTGAATGTTGATTATTTTCCTCATATTCTCCATTGTTGCGGCTCCTCTCTTCCCAGTCTGTCAGTAACGCTCTGTTTAGTTCCTGTCTCTATGAAGCCCCTCCTTCTGAAAAGCACACTGTGCTCTGATTGGTCGGCTGGGGCAGTGTGTTGTGATTGGTCGAGTGCTTCGAGTGTGTTTGGGAAATGTCCCGCCTCTTACCATAACCGCCAGTTTAACACACTACTAACTAACTCAACCAGGCCCCGCCCCTTTATTCTGCGCATTAATTATTATAATGAGGAATATTGTGACGTGTTCGTTCCCGGAAGAAACTCAAGACTACAATGGAGGCGTTTCAGGAGTTCAGGAACACTGACACTGATATAGAGAAGAAGCTTTTTCATACTCAAACAGCAACATGAAAACAGCAGAATATTTTTAAGAGATGGATGTTGGTCACGGCACATTTTAGTCTCTGCAAATTAAACCAGAATGCACAAATTGTCACACAGTAAATAAATAAAAAAACATTGGGTTACACATATTGGGTCACTATGTTGGGTTATTTTCCAAAAATGTTGGGTCATTTTTAAAATCGTTGGGTAATTTCTAATAATAACCCAGCTGTTGGGTTAAATACATATGTTGTATGTTTACTTGTGTATTTTGAATTTATGTACACAATTATGTATATTTACATTAGATTCTAGACTCCCCAATATTTAATTTGTAATTTAAAAATATATTTGTTGAGACAATATATTATATATTTGAAAACAAAGTGTATTTTATTTATTAAAATAATGTAATAAATAAAAATAAATAGTTAACTTAACTGTTGGGTTACTTTAACCCAACTGGCTTTTAACCCAATGCATTTGGTTAAAATAACCCACAGATGGGAAGGTGCTACACCACCCCATAGTTGGGTTACTCGCTGGGTTATTTTTAACCCAACATTATTAAGCGAGCATGCATTTGCTTGAATATGAAATACTTTCCCTGAATCTACAACTGTAGTAATTAAAAATCTCTTCAATCCAGCCGTACTCTCTATACAGATCTGTTTTGTAATAGATCATTTGTACATAATTTGTACGAAGCCTCAAATGTTCATATAAGCGAGAAGCGTTTGGCACCACTGCAGGCAAATGGCCATCAGCAAGTGTTGAACCTAAAGATTGAGAGACGTTCATAAGAGTTATGCTCCTTTTCTCTGACTGTGTAAAATGCATATGTGATTTATTTAACAGCTCTCTTATTGTGTTGAAAATCTCATTTCAATCACACATGGCAGTGCATGATTTAAGAATGCATTGTTTAATGGGCTTGCCATTCCCAAATTTAAACTAATTCAATTAATCAGCAAAGCATTCAGTGTGTGCCTGATGTCTGAAACTCACTTAGGCAAACAAAGGCCTTTTAATATAAATTTTCCACAAGATTTCTTTATTGATTTGGTGCAAAATGATTTGTGTGATACATTCACGCCAATCAATAAAGGCCAAGTCAATAGTGTTTATAAAAAATCATAGCACCATAGATGAAGTGTCAAGCAGCTTCAGCTTAGCATTGACCCGCAGCGTATACTACATTGGAAAATACACTCATAAAAATCCACTTGGCACATCATTTCCCGAATGACCTGTTTGATGGGTCTGACCAATACATTGCATTTATTGGTTAACTGATAAAGCAAACTTTTTATACCTGTAATGATTATGGCAGTAAAGTTATAAAAACTTCAGATGCACAGTGGAAGTAGCAAAAGTTTGTGTTGTAAGAAGAGCAGTCCTGTGTTTTTTATTTGTTTTGGCAAAATGATGGTCCGCGGTTATTAATCAGGGGCCCGGGACCCACGACAGAGCCTCAGCACACATACAAGAGGGAATGACTTAAAACTATTCAAATTAATATATTATTCATATAATTAATATTGAAGTTCCCCTGTAGTCAATAATTGTATCCCTTAAAACTCATCTTTGATCTCCAAAATGACACATTTAAAAAAAAAATTCCTTGAAAAAAAGTCTTCATGCCTTAAAATATCTTGAATGTAACTCGACACCCTTGCCTCATTAAGTATGTGCGGTTCTATGAATATGAATATGCAAATGAGCCCTGCCTCCACTCACTCACTCAGCTCAGAGATCCACTGGTTGACGATCACACGTTGATCTGATTGGTTACAAGGTAGTTTGTGACGTCAGAAACACCAGCGATTTCAAAGCGTGTGTTTGAGACTGTCTTTGGTTCACTGCAGTTTTAAGGAGGAAATACTCAGCAATGCTGTCGACTTATGAATTTACACATGGTTTGTCTTAAAGCAGATTAAAAACACCACATACACACATAAACAACATTAAACGCTGGATTTTCACCTTTAATAATATTACTCAAAATGATTAAAATTATTTTTTAAAATGTTTTAGCCTATAAAAGATTCAAATGTAGCAGCTTCATCATAATTATAGAAGAAATATCTTACCTTAAAATTTGGCTTCACAAATTGTGTTGGCCAATGAAGGCCTTTGAGTCAAAAGGTTGAGAACCACTGATAGGTGGACTTTGGTGTTTGCAACATGTCCAAGAACGATAACTATATCAATAACTGTATTATCGTCTTCACCAGTGGACGATATCCTTCTGTGTATATTAAGCGCTGTAGTTTGGTCTTTAAAGCAGGATGGATTCAGATTTTTATTTTTTTTAAAGTGATTCCAACGTTTCTCTGCGCCGTTATCGTTAAAATCATCCCAGTGTGTGACATTTATGACATCCGCTTCAAACATTACAATGCTCATGATAACTTTCCTTAACTTTATAATAAGTAAATCCACTTCACCAGCTAATCACTCTTCGACAGCGATGCCATAGAAATATACAGAGCTACCACAAAAACAGAAGTTCACACACAAAATACTACACAATTCTGCGCTTGTTTCTCTGGCTCATAAGGTCTGTATCTTTATCGTTATAGTTATCGCTCTTGGTGTGAACAGGCCTTTACATAAAAAGTTACTTTTTATGGAGTAACGCAATTTTAAGTGAGTGACATTACTTGTACGTTAGTTTTCCTCATCTGGGCTGTGCTTGTTTGTTTGTTTGTTTTTAATGACAGAAAACCCCAAATAAGCCCCAGGCTGACGGAAAAGTAAATCCACGTCTGTACAGTAGAGGGCGCTGCTCAAGCTAACCTCTCAGCTGCTCTGCTGTTCTGGATCACAGAAGAAGAAAGTTCAATGCTCTTACTTCAGCAGTAAAAACTAAAACATTAAACACAAATGTGATGTTTAACTAAAGGCTAGAATACACTACACAACTTTTGCTCCGAGTCGGCAGTAGTTGCCGAATGTCTGCACCGGTCTGCAGATTTTGTGCATTTGGAGTTGACAGAATTCACAGAAAGTCCATCAGACTCGTGGTGTAGGATGGGCACAGACTCGTGGTGTAGGATGGGCACAGACTCGTGGTGTAGGATGGGCACAGACTCGTGGTGTAGGATGGGCACAGACTCGTGGTGTAGGATGGGCACAGACTCGTGGTGTAGGATGGGCACAGACTCGTGGTGTATGATGGGCACAGACTCGTGGTGTAGGATGGGCACAGACTCGTGGTGTATGATGGCCACAGACTCGTAGTGTATGATGGGCACAGACTCGTGGTGTAGGATGGGCAGAGACTCGTGGTGTAGGATGGGCACAGACTCGTGGTGTAGGATGGGCACAGACTCGTGGTGTATGATGGGCACAGACTCGTGGTGTAGGATGGGCAGAGACTCGTGGTGTAGGATGGGCAGAGACTCGTGGTGTAGGATGGGCACAGACTCGTGGTGTAGGATGGGCACAGACTCGTGGTGTAGGATGGGCACAGACTCGTGGTGTATGATGGGCACAGACTCGTGGTGTAGGATGGGCACAGACTCGTGGTGTAGGATGGGCACAGACTCGTAGTGTATGATGGGCACAGACTCGTGGTGTATGATGGGCACAGACTCGTGGTGTAGGATGGGCAGAGACTCGTGGTGTAGGATGGGCACAGACTCGTGGTGTATGATGGGCACAGACTCGTAGTGTATGATGGGCACAGACTCGTAGTGTATGATGGGCACAGACTCGTGGTGTAGGATGGGCACAGACTCGTGGTGTATGATGGGCACAGACTCGTAGTGTATGATGGGCAGAGACTCGTGGTGTAGGATGGGCACAGACTCGTGGTGTAGGATGGGCACAGACTCGTGGTGTATGATGGGCACAGACTCGTGGTGTAGGATGGGCAGAGACTCGTGGTGTAGGATGGGCACAGACTCGTAGTGTATGATGGGCACAGACTCGTAGTGTATGATGGGCACAGACTCGTGGTGTATGATGGGCACAGACTCGTAGTGTATGATGGGCACAGACTCGTAGTGTATGATGGGCACAGACTCGTAGTGTATGATGGGCACAGACTCGTAGTAGTGTATGATGGGCACAGACTCGTAGTGTATGATGGGCACAGACTCGCGGTGTATGATGGGCACAGACTCGTAGTGTATGATGGGCACAGACTCGTAGTAGTGTATGATGGGCACAGACTCGTAGTGTATGATGGGCACAGACTCGTAGTGTATGATGGGCACATACTCGTAGTGTATGATGGGCACAGACTCGTAGTGTATGATGGGCACAGACTCGTAGTGTATGATGGGCACAGACTCGTAGTGTATGATGGGCACAGACTCGTAGTGTATGATGGGCACAGACTCGTGGTGTAGGATGGGCACAGACTCGTGGTGTATGATGGGCACAGACTCGTAGTGTATGATGGGCACAGACTCGTAGTGTATGATGGGCACAGACTCGTAGTGTATGATGGGCACAGACTCGTAGTGTATGATGGGCACAGACTCGTGGTGTAGGATGGGCACAGACTCGTGGTGTATGATGGGCACAGACTCGTAGTGTATGATGGGCACAGACTCGTAGT
Source organism: Leuciscus idus (assembly GCA_021554675.1). Taxonomy (NCBI): domain Eukaryota; kingdom Metazoa; phylum Chordata; class Actinopteri; order Cypriniformes; family Leuciscidae; genus Leuciscus; species Leuciscus idus. The sequence goes on along the minus strand of CM038633.1, from coordinate 4,298,354 downwards.
GTATGATGGGCACAGACTCCATCCAGTCGGAAGACATCAGAACATGTTTGATATTTTGAGCCGATTTTAGAACACATATAGTGTGATGCATCGCTAATAAATACTGTACATAATACAGTCACAATACACTGGATAGACAATGGAAATCAAGGGTGCAAAGTCACAAAAAATGGAGATGACTTCCGAGATCGGGTAAAGACAAAAAAGAAGGAAAAACATCGATCATGGATCACGAGCTTGGCGCTTGACGAGTGATCGTGTTGAGAGATTAGGATATACTAAGAGATGGAGATGCCTTGCATGAATTAAATGTGTTGGAAAACGCAGAATCTGCCGTTTGTGTAGTAAGTGTTAGCATCAGTTTCAGTGTTCACACAGTGGGGTTAACGCTGCTCACTTCACTCCCAGCTCGAAAAATACAGAAATCCTCATACAAACTGAAAATATTGGGATCAAACATTATCTCTTTAAAATATCTTAAATATTCTCACATTTCTCCTCAAAAGGTACAAAAGCTAAAGATCTTAATATGGACTCAGACATTTCTCATCAAATACTTGCCAGATTGCATGATCTGAGTTATGCTATCTGCATTAAACGCACATCTCTTTGTACTGTATATGTCAACAATTACCTCATTTGCATCTGTTGTTATTTATTCTAATTAATTTTTTAGGATGCACATCTGAGAAAACGTTCATAATTAAATAGAAAAACAACTAAGAACTCCATGTGCAGATCTCTGGAGCTGTGAAAGAGAAACCTTTGAGCTATTACATTTTTAATGGATTTTGCAGAATTTATTAGCACTTTGGTTTTGTAATATGTACAGTTAGTCAATAATATCACCATTTACTGTTAATTTGCACCTTCGACATATTTATATAGTTTGTAAATACAGTCAAACCAACATTTATTCAGACACCTTCAACATTTCTCACAGTATTACTGTTTATTCGCTATAGTTTAGAAAATGGTGATGAAATATGAGCAGAACTCAGAGTTCTCAGATCAGTTGATATTTGACTGGTTTTGTCCGTCCTTCTGTTAGACTGTCTCACACATGAATTATGTTGAATATCTGTCAGCTGTTAAATTTAACTACACAATTAGATAATACCAGTTTAGCTCAACCAATCACCAAGCAATGCTTCATTGTGTTCAGTCTGTGTGTAAAAAGAGCATTAGTTATTAAAGAAAAAACACTTCAGCAAAACATGATCAGCTCAAAGTGTCCGAATCATTTTTGGTCCCAGTTTACTTTATGTTGCTCTCCTCACTTACATGAATGAACTATAGTGTCCTGCACACACTAGTAAAAAAATATAAAAAATTATATCTGATGTCTGAATAATTTTTGGTTTGTCTGTAAATTATTTGATCCTTGTATTCCATATAATGCAATAACTCCACCGAACGCTTGTTTGGGTGTGAGCGAGTAGGCCGAGCGCAGCTGAACTGTGGACAGAGGATTGTGGGAGCCTGTTTCGGGGTCAGTCTGGCCAATTGCACTGGGCCTGCTTGGCTGGGTTCGGTAGGGTAAAGTAATGTCAGCGTGAGGACGATGATAAATTGTGTTTGTTTAAGCCATCATTACATTGTACTTTTCTTCATGGAGGTCAGTATTTAATAACAGTTGGAGTTGATTGAGGCGCGGGCGTCCCCACTGGTCAGCTGAGGTGACGGGCCATGACTGCAAACATGGAGATATTACAGAGCCGGGATGTTGTCGTAATCTCACACAATCTGCTGCCTGCTCTAGTGTGTAATGTCCTGCTGAAAACTTTCGCTCAGGGAGACCCATGAAGGTTGGGGGGGGGGAAAGTGGGCAGAAATCTGGGGGTTAGTTGCTTTAAATTACAGCCGACCAGTGCACTAAGTGAATAACCTCTTCACATCAGCACTTTATAAACTCAGGATTATTCGGTTAAAGTCTTTTCTTCTCGATTGTGACGTATATCCGACTGAAACGCTTCAGGAACAAGAACAAATGTAGTGCGGGGCTTGATTGTGTCTGTCAGGAATTGATTGGATGGTTGTGGTTTGCTATTGGCTGATCTCATGTGAGTGACAGGTTGTAGCCCCGCCCTCGTCATCAGAGAAGAGATGCTGCTGAAGTTATTCTGATTCAAGATTACCAGAAACATGAATTTAAAGCTGCAGTCCGTAGCTTTTTTGGGTTAAAAATTATCCAAAATAAATTTTTGAGCAAGTACATAACCAGCCAGTGTTCAAAACTCTCTGCTTGCCGTAGCTCAATTCAAAATGGTAAGCTTGTAATAATGTTTTTAATTCCAGTGGTACTGGTGGATTTCCGCAGGAAATTCAAGCATGTCTTTGCGTCATTACGTCACATCTGTCCACATAAAGAAGGTGTCTCGGCTCGTAGGCTATATTGCTTGTGAGGATGTTGGAGGTGGAGATGTATAGCCTTTTCTCACAGCACTTGATATAATTAAACATCAATTTGATGGCGGATCCAGAAAGGTTCAAACGACAATCACCAACTGGAGGTCACCCGTTGTAAAACGCAAAAGACTTCGGACTGGCTACAGAAATAAAGAGACCTCAAACGGCCCATGCGAAAACAAGGATAAAGACCGGAAGGGCATTACATGTAGTCACGCAATGCTGATGTTGTTAACATTAACAATTTGAGAACAAAGTATAATTTGCATGGTTTGACGTGATATGATGAGCGATCGTTAGATTTAATCGGCGTAATTTAATGCAATGCTTTTTTCCCCTTAGTTGATCAGAACAAAAGTGGATGTTACTTGTTCAGACGACATTTTCCGGTGAAAACTCTTATGTTGGTCATACTTCCAAAAAGTATAATCTGTGATTGCGAATGACAGGATCCACACCGGCGACAGCCGCACATTCTTCTCAAAACATTGGATTCATCCGCGCTGTGCCGTGCCGAGGCACAACCCACGTAAAGTTGATAATTCCGCGAATAACTGCAATTGCAGATTTCAAACAGAGATGGCGACAAAGAGGAAAAACTGCGGACTGCAGCTTTAACAAAAAGTAATGATGTGCTCGAATAAATCATTTATAATAATTCCATTCCGAGCTCTTTAAAGCAGAATGGATTCTGATTGGCTGTCAAAGTTTTTATCGGTCATCAGTTGAAAAAAATTTTTTTTCCTCTGTGTCATTGTAAATAGGTTCACAAATATATAATGTTGCAAATCTTTTTTTTGGTTTGTTTTTCGCTTTGTCATTATGGGGTATAGAGTGTAGATTGATTTGAATTTTTTTAAAGCATTTTAGCACAACATTGTTGGGGTATGAATACTTTTGCCAGGCACTGTGGTTGTGATGTGGACTTCACTATTCTCATAGAATTAGATCAGTTATTAAAACCTTATAGTTATTGGGGACAAGTGACTTATACAATTATTTGTTATTGAATCATTCATTCAAGAGATTTGTTCAAAAATGCTGATTCAACCAGTAATGAAACACGTGAAGAATTTATGATTGAGTCATTGAATCATTTCAAACCAAAAAATAAATCCATTCAGAGTAATTAATTCAAACTATAGTCTCACACAGTCAGATCTATATATATATATACAGTATATAGCCTAAATATACTTTATGATCAAACTAACGGTGTGATTTTAATGAGCTCATCTGTCGACATGATGCCACTGAATCTCAGCTCTGCTGCAAACATTTCCACATCACTGTGATCAGAAGCTTTCTGAACTGCTGTTTTCTCACCGCTGTCAGTTTTGTTGTGTTTATTTTGTTATTGAGAGGAAAGTGTGCAGCACATATTTACATATTCATCTAAACGTCGCTCTCATTAGCGTGGACGGCGTCGGGTGTTTGCTAACAGTATATCTCTGTAAAGGTATTCCACACGTCTGTTTACATCTAAGCGAAGAATAAAAAAAGACCTTCGCTGTGAGTATATTGGGTATTGAATCACGTTCAGTCTCTTGTACGTTACGTGTGCATGAGCGCGAGCAGTAAGTGCTGCTGCAGTTCACTTAACGGCCACCAGTGTCGCTAATAACAAGGGTTTCCCCTTTAACACTGATAAATCGTAACAATCAAAGTGTCAAGCAACTTGCACTGTTGCATTCACAGCCCTGCCTCTGTTCTGGTATGGGATGCCCACTCTTCATGATCCATTCAAGCCATTTTTATCTTGTTGAATGTCTTGTTTAACTCGAAGATACGTGACATTTCAGAACTAAAATGGTTTCTGAATGCCATTTCATGTCAATGTGAATCTCCATCTCCCTTGTCTGTCAAAACAGAAGTAGTGAGCAAAGCATGCAAACATTATCTAAAGGCCAAGCTTCTTTCTCTGATACACCACATGTATAAGGGAATCATACCAGCTCTGGTTATGTTACACTGACAGTACCATTACTTACCATTACCATTACTGTACTCACTTAAAGGTCCCATGACATGAAATGTTCACTTTCTGAGGTTTTTTAACATTAATATGAGTTCCCCTAGCCTGTATATGGTCCCCAAGTTTCTACAAATTTCAATCGGTGTAAATCAAGCTTTTGCTATCTTTCTCTGCCTTTGAGAAAATGGAGGCTCATACGCGCTGATCTTGAATCTCCTCCTTATGACGTCATAAGGAGGAAATGTTACCTCCCCTGTCTCTGCTTTGCCCGCCCAGAGAATATTTTCCGCCCATGAGAAAATGCGCTAGGAAGTAGGAACGCGCGCGCGCGATTTTAGTTTGTCCACGAGAGATATCATGGCTTTTGAGCGAGCGAAGCATAACAATTGCTCAATAATTGGATGTACAAATGAACACCGAGGGGTTAATACAGAGCTGGGCTTGCTGAACGTCTGAAACTAAAGTCTGGATCACTCTCTTTGGCTCAGCTACACACCTCGGACAAGTAAGTCAACTAATGATATATAAGTGTGTTGCTTTACTGTTTATGGTTACCTAGATTTTACACGTAGAATGTGGCTGTAACATTAGCTATGCAGTTTATGTGTGTGAATACACACACTGTAACGCGAGTGTTGTACACATCTTTGTTATTTGGATAACCGTTTTCCTGTTGGTTATATGGCGCGCGATATCCGCATTTCAAGATCGCAGAGCTTGATGTAATTGTAATAAGATAAATGACAGACGTTACAGATCTCTCATGAAAAGGCAACAGTAGGTTAGCGTTAGCTACATGATAATAACTGTAAACCATCCGAATAAAGTACCGTATCCAGACATAATATTTTAAACTAACCATTCGGAAACGTCCTGCTGGAGCCGCTGAGTTGTAATTTCTTCATCCGTTGCTTCTCCATCTGGATCAGATTCTGGGTCAAACTGAAATGCTTGAAAGACTGCGTGTCTTCGTGCCGATTGCTATATCCAACGTAAACATGCACGCCACGTTACCGATGCGCAAGATGGTCAAGGTCACACCCACCCTCCACCTTGCGCCGCCTTTCTCCTCCTCATTAGTATTTAAAGCTACAGACACCGAAACGGCCTGTCTGAAGGAAGCTCATTCTGGGACTGGCTTGAAGTGGCTATAATTCTGCACCGAGGCTGAATTTTCGGAAAGAGATTTCAGATACAGTACTAGGGACCACTAAGGCCTATATTAAAGCCTACAAAAAGTAGCATGTCATGGGACCTTTAATAATGTTGGGTTAGAAATAACTTAACGAGTAACCCAACTATGTGGTGGTGTAGCACCTTCCCAACTGTGGGTTATTTTAACCCAGTGCATTGGGTTAAAAGCCAGTTGGGTTAAAGTAACCCAACAGTTAAGTTAACTATTTATTTTTATGACATTAATTTATTAAATAAAATACACTATTTTCAAATACAGATTGTTTATTTGTATAAAACAATAAATGTGTCTCAATAAATATATTTTTAAATTACAAACTAAATATTGGGGAGTCTAGAATTTAATGTAAATATACATAATTGTGTACATAAATTCAAAACACACAAGTGTACATATAACATACGTATTTAACCCAACAGCCGGGTTATTACTAGAAATTACCCCACGGTTTTAAAAATTACCCAACAGTTTTGGAAAATAACCCCACATAGTGACCCAATCTGTGTAACCCAACGTTTTTTACTGTGTCGCAATGCAAACATTAGTGAAGAGGTAACGGAGGGCTAATAGAGGCTTCTTCCCGGGAAACGGCTGTCAGCGGCCTGTCACCTGTTCACTATCCCATCACCATCTAAACAGTGTACTTCTGCTGGGGACATATTCTCCGCTCGAGTGGAGAGTGATGGAGATCTAACCCAGTCATCAACCCCCCTCCAATGATGTGACCTGCCAGATATCCTTTAGCTCCTCCACCACACAATGGTCATCCCACCAGATACACAATAAACAAGCAGATATCAGCCCGTGTTGAGGGGGTTTTAGGACAGGAAAGTGATTCTTTCGAGCTGTCAGATGAAATCATGTGTTTTTCTATGATGGCCAGACACTCAGCCAATGCACTTTCACTGACATTTATGAAAACATGGCAGTACTGGTAAAGCTGCTTTATAGGAAATACTATACATAATGTATTATGTATGCAATAAGGTAAGAGAGACAGTGCTATATTGTAAATATAGTCACGAGGCAAATTCTTGCTAAAACATTTTGTGTGCTCAGAAACTGTTGAGTTTGGTCAATCAGAGCAATGTTGTGCCACAGTGTTTTACTGTTCAGGAACACAATATCACTGACCACTGAACTGAGGAGAATGCCGACAGCTAAAGTTTCAGTCTTCTTGCAGTTTTTTTTAGTTTTTTTTTTTTTTTAGATTACCTAGAATATTACAGTATTTATTTGTATTGTGCACCGGAATTTATACAGTATGATATAAGAAGATGCAGAAGAAAAACAGCCCTATAGTACAGAATGATGTTTTGAGCTGGGCAGTGTTTCTTTCTGACCACAACATATTGTCCTAAACGCCACTGGGTTATTAATATGGATTTTTCAGGAAAACTCCAGACAAATTCCTTGGAGGTTCTTAAGAATGTTGCAATTTTTGAAAAAGTGTTTGCAAAAATTGTCTTAGAAACATCTTAATTTTCTTTTCTTAAAGGTACATTACGTTTACATCGATACAGTCGATACATCATCAGTTCTTCTTCCCAGATGTGTTTTTGTCTTACCCTGGTTCACTATGGTAAGCCTATATAAGTGTTTATATTTGAGTCCTGATGGGATGGTTTTCACAGGTAAATTGCGTACATGCGTCACTAGTGTGTGTGTGTGTGTCTCGTCATATCCGTAAATAGAGTAAAGTTGCTCCGGCTGCTTTGACGTGTGTGTGTGTGTGTGTGTGTGTGTGTGTGTGTGTGTGTGTGTGTGTTGTGTCTGGTGTGGGAGTGTCAGGGGTTAGTTGAGTGTGAATAATCTCTCTGTCTTTAGTTATGAGGAATAATCATATTCATCCGCAGTCACACAGAGCCGAAGCACAACCAAATGTTCTTCCGCAAAATGAATGCAGTTTTTATTTTTTACCTCTAGAGGGCCAAAAGTTAGTGTACCTTTAAGATGAAAATAACATGCTTTGGTGTTTGGCTTTCTGGGATAAAACAGGCCTTGTATCATCTACAGATTATAACTCGTGACAATCACGACTGGCTTGAAGGGAGTTCAACACAGGCTGATGAGTTTATTAATGCTCACTGTATTTTAAATAGTTATTATAGTTAAAGAGCCTGCATGTCTCATGATGAGCAGTCTGTTGCATTCATGCTCGTCTTTCTTGAAATCTTTACAGCGTTGAACACAAAACAGTAATTAATGTGATTAGCCTTTGGCTTGACTATGTTATCAAACAGCTAATAATGTGTTGCTAATGTTACACAAACCATGTTCCTGTTCGTCGTCTCAGTCTGAATCAGTCGCTGTTAATGATATGCTAAAGTTACTGATTGGTTGATCTGATTGGTTACATGGGAGATTGTGATGTCAGAAACACCAGAGATTTCAAACAACGGTAATCGTTCTTTACAACGTCGGACATATTAAAAACACCACATAGACACATAAACAACATTAAAAGCTGGATTTTCACCACAGGGGGACTTTAAGAGCAGCCCAAGGGCATGTAGTGCAAACAAGTCAATGTTATGTGTCTATGTGGTGTTTTTAATATGCTTTAAGACAAACCATGTGTAAATTCATAAGTCGACAGCATTGCTGAGTATTTTCTCCTTAAAACTGCAGTGAACCAAAGACAGTCTCAAACACACGCTTTGAAATCGCTGGTGTTTCTGACGTCACAAACTACCTTGTAACCAATCAGATCAACGTGTGATCGTCAACCAGTGGATCTCTGAGCTGAGTGAGTGAGTGGAGGTGGGGCTCATTTGCATATAAATAGAACCGCACATACTAAATGAGGCAAGGGTGTCGAGTTACATTCAAGATATTTTAAGGCATGAAGAAATTTTTTCAAGGAAAAAAGTTTAAATGTAATTTTGGTGATCAAATATGAGTTTTAAGGGATAAAATGATTGACTACAAGGGTCTTTAAGTAATTTCATCGCACATGTCCCTGTGTTAGTCTTGCTAAGTGTGAAACCAGAACGCTTGCTTTTGGTAAACTGCAAGTCTGTATTTCCTTTTGAGAAATCATAGCGATCCTAATGACATTATCTTTACATCTGTACCATAATCATGTTATCATCATTATGTGTATTTTAATGAATTAGCTGACAGTCAAGATGAGTCGATAGCGCAATAATGAAACATTTACACTTCGTAGTGTCTGCACCGTATACCTGTGGAAGGCAAATGACAGCACAATCCCATGGTACAAATGGTTAGTATTTTAAATCATATTAACTCAATTATAGCTATATATTTTATGATTGCCAGGCTCACATTTATCACAAGTGCACTGAATGAGGTTATGTCAAACATCAGGCGCTGAAACTATGACACTTCATTAAACGGCGTCCATAGCGGGGTACTCAATCCCAATCCACCAGAGACTGCCCGATTTTATCAAAAGCCCTGGAAATTGAAGCCATCACTATAAGGTGTCTGGGAATTAAAGCAGTTCAGCCAGCCAGGGAGATAGAGCTTTTACAACACAGATCTGGGATTTTTTTGTTGAAGACATTATGCATTGAAGGAAAGGCATCCTATCGGGAAAGATATTACTGCATTTAGAAAAATCTTTTTTTGAGAAATGGCCGTCCCAGAAATGGTTAGGAGAGACAACGGTGTGATAGTGCTGTGACAAATGTGGCTGAACGTCCACAGGACAGACTGGGATTTGAAAACTTTTGATTTATATCGTCATTTGAAATATATCTCTGTTTGTTTGCCATGGATTTCGGCTATATAGGTTGTTTTGTTTTTTTTTATATATTTTTTATAGTTATTTAATTTGACATACACTATTACAAATAAAGGTTCTTTATTGGCATTGATGGTTCCATGAAGAACTTGTAACATCTATGGAATCTCTCCGTTGGACAAAAGGTTCTTTATTCTGGAAAAAGGTTCTAAAAATATTTCGGTAACACTTTCTATGAAGTCCATGCTTATAAATAAGTATAAATGGGGCCATAATTCATTATTAGTATTACTAAATACTATAAATATATAAGTATTACTATTCTGTAAATATATTTATACAGACTCATTAAGACCTACACTGCTTTACAAGACAGTTATAGTTATGTTTATATTATTTTTATAATTACTTATAAGTCATGCATTTTCTTTTTTAATGCGTATGCTCATAATCCATTATACACTGATTTAATTATACATGATTGAAAATAGATCCAGAGACACTTGTTTGCTGTACCAATTATTTATCAATTATGTCTTTAATGGCTAAAATTTGTATTTGAGTTCATGAATGGTGATTTATGATTTGTTAAATCAGTTTAACAAATTGGATGGAATTATACTTTAAAAATATTGTTGCAGTATTTTGCTAGTTTGTAACATTAAAAAAGATCAACATTTTCAACCGTTTGTATTTTTGACTTCTGTTATTTTTATCTCCGGAATTATGAGGAAAATTGCATATGTTTTCACTTTACATAAAGTCATTAATGATGCATTTATAGAGTTAGTAACTGTATTATTATCACTCACAATAAGTATTTATAAGAACACAACACAGCTATTAATAACAATATATTCACTTATTTGACCCAAAATCTGAATTACTAAAAAGTCATTGTAACTATAATATAATAACATTATAGCATTGCAGGTTGCGTCTTTATGCATTCGTGGAATCATACAACTGACTAATTAATACTTATAAATCAGTGTATAATGGATTATGAGCATACGCATTGAAAAAGAAAATGCATGACTTATAAGTAATTATAAAAATAATATAAACATAACTATAACTGTCTTGTAAAGCAGTGTAGGTCTTAATGAGTCTTTATACATGTATTTATAAAATAGTAATACCTATAAATAAGTATAAATGGAGCTATAATTCATTATTAGCATGGGCTTCCTAGAAAGCGTTTCTAATAACTGATCACTGGAAGGTTCTTTGGGGAACCGATGGTATTTCAATGGCAAAAAAAACTTTATTTTTAAGAGTGTACCCTAAAAAGATGTGAAATGCTAACCAAACAATCTCCCTTATAATATAAAAAAGATTGGTAGCGAGTTTGGTTTAACAGATAAAACGGGAATATCATTTATCATCAGGAGCTTGTGCTGCTCCCCTGATTTTGAAGAGCTCAGGTCAAAACAAATGACACGAATGGACAACGAGCCTTTTATTTACCTTTGCCCCGCGCCACAAAGGCCCATTTTAATGTGTGGCTTGTCTCGGCGGGGAAGGTTACACTGTACTCCATTGATTTAACTACCTCAGCCAAATGAATATAGCCGTAACCCAGGACATACATGTAAATTGAAATCAAGCAGCTGATGCATAAAACCACCATGCAGAACACAAACCGTCCCGTAGCCCCTCGCCCTCTCTCCGGAACAATGGCAAGGGAAATGTTTAAAATGGGAAGTATTATACAGCTCATCCAAATGAAGGATGTCCAGAGATGCATATAGACGGCTGCAACAATTCACGTTTGAAAATACACATCAGAATATTTAGATTTATGGCTCATCACTAATTGCAGGCTTTTACTTATTATTTTATGGGGCGGAAAAATAATAACCTAATACGTTTTATCTGTCTGCCACTAAGGTCAGGGTTGAGGGTCTTGGTTGCAGCTTTGTGAATATAGATAGATCAAAAAATAAAGTCAAGGCAATCATCTCTAATAATAGAAAACGTTGGGTTGGGTAAAAAATGTTGGGTTATTTTTTTTTTAACCCAACCATTGGGTTACAAATATTGGGTCACTGTGTTGGGTTATTTTCCCAAAAAAATTTAATCGTTGGGTAATTTCTATTAATAACCCGGCTGTTGAGTCAGATACATATGTTGTATGGTCACTTGTGTATAAATGCTGGGTTGTTTTAACCCATTTTTGGGTCAAATTTGGACAAACCCATACGTGTGGTCAAAAATGTAATTTAAAATTTAACCCAACGGCTGGGTTTGTCCATATTTGACCCAAATTTTGGTTGAAACAACCCAGCATTTTTTAGAGTGCACAATTATGTATATTTACATAAAATTCTAGACTCTACAATATTTAGTTTGTAATTTAAAAATATATTTGTTGAGACATATTTATTGTTTTATGCAAATAAACAATCCGTATTTGAAAACAAAGTGTATTTTATTTATTAAAATAATATAATAGAGAAAAACAAATAGTTAACTTAACTGTTGGGTTACTTTTAACCCAACTGGCTTTTAACCCAATGCATTGGGTTAAAATAACCGACAGTTGGGAAGGTGCTACACCACCCCATAGTTGGGTTACTCGTTGGGTTATTTTTAACCCAACATTATTAAGTGAGTTACTATTAGAATATTTGAACTACACTATTGAACTATACCCTGCGTATTTAACTTGAAGGAGGGACCTGAGCTGAGTCATATTCCTCACAAGTCAAAGTATACTAAACAGACTACAATTGGCATTGTATTGCTCCAAAACAATGAGACTTTATGTTTTTTGTATATTCGAACATGCTTATAGAGAACACGTCTCTCTTCGTCGTAGCTTTTGAATCCCACGTCATTAGTGTCGTCTTTCGTTGTGTTTCAGTTCTGCAGGGCTGTATATATCTTGGAGTCGTTTCGTCCGGAGGTGGAGAGTTATCCCGAGGGAATTTAATTGTTCCATCTCCTTTGCCCCCGCCCATTTTAAACAGATTGCTAAAACTGTTAATTTGATCAATACCTAATTTTTTTCACCTGCCTCTTTTTTCTCTGTTAAGCAGTGATAAGCGATGGTAGGGTGGCAGGTGGAGTGAATTGTCAGATTTTTTTCCCGCTCTCTGCGGGCCCTTCTGCCATTTGGAGTGATGTAATTTATACCACAGTAGTGGCTCTGCAATTACCCTGTCTATTGCTGTCGACAGTATCTCACTATCTTTTAAATGGATCCAGCTTGACTCGTCCAGCCAGGCAAACAGTACAAATGATGCCATTCCTCATGCTGCAAGTCCTAAAGAGATAAGTTCCTTAAAGAGCGGCCCATTTATCAGTTGATACAAGCAGGATACTTACAAGCCCACTCTATTGTTTAGCTGTTTTGACAGTCAGCCTTTTTCGTCGGGATGGCGGTGGTGTGAAGATCCCTTTTTTCCTTGTAATCATTCCACTGGGGGTGTCAATAATGGGGCTGATTTGTTTCTCAAGGCTTGAGTAGATGGGACGTCTCTTGTTTTCCAAGCCCGTATACAGATTTATATTTTAATGTCATTCCAATGCATGCAGAAATATCTTAACCTTTGGTCCGCTCTGATCACAAAGAAAATTCAGAGGTACTTCCTAAAATGACTATACTGGAGCTCTTCCAAATTAAGGCCAAACAATCTCAAGGTTCATTTGTTCCTACATCACTTCTTGAATTGTGTTTAAAGATCACTAAAGCACTGTAATTTAAGCACTTAGACACACACACCACCATTTATGTCTCCCCATTAACTTGATTATTACACTAATTAATTAGCTGGAGGGAGGAATTTCACAACCAGTTAACAGTCAGATGGCTTTCCTTAAGTGAGAACAATCGTTTTAAAGTAGCGGCTGAAAACTAATCAACGCTGGAATAGAGGAACAACTTGTCCTTGAAGTATTGTGGGTTAGTTATAGAGGATTACAATTCACAGAATGGGCTAGAAACATTAAAAGTAGAGTTGAAAAAGCCAGTTCAAACATCCAAACTCCATTGGGTAAATTTAGATGTGGTAATTACAAAACAAAATTTAAAGTCCCCCTGTAGTCAATAATTGTATCCCTTAAAACTCATCTTTGATCTCCAAAATGATTTTTCCTTGGAAAAAAAATGTCTTTATGCCTTAAAATATCTTGAATGTAACTCTACACCCTTGCCTCATTTAGTATCCGCGGTTCTATGAATATGCAAATGAGCCCCGCCTCCACTCACTCACTCAGCTCAGAGATCCACTGGTTGACGATCACACGTTGATCTGATTGGTTACAAGGTAGTTTGTGACGTCAGAAACACCAGCGATTTCAAAGCGTGTGTTTGAGACTGTCTTTGGTTCACTGCAGTTTTAAGGAGCAAATACTCAGCAATGCTGTCGACAAGGGTTTGGTACCGAACTGTGTTTCGAATTACGTCAGTACTATTCACAGTATCGATTCACATTAATTCAATCGGTGCCAAATTTCGGTACCTGAGAAGAGAGTATAAGACTATTTAAATACGAATCCTGCATGTTCTGCGTGTCTCTGTGTGAATGAGTGGCGCAGATGCGCGGTTTCATTTACAACACACACACACACACACACACACACACTGAAGCACGTGTGACGCTCGCTGTGTTTTTCAGCCTCTGCAGTCTCACTATATGAGAACATGAATGCATGAACTTCCTCTCCAGAGCCACTGTGAGAGTCACTAAAGTTAATCAGCATTTTACAGTTTCATTTATGAAAAACTATTGTTATATCCTGAACACACGGAAACTCAAAGGTCTTCACCACAACCCGTCAAAATAAAAGTTTGGTTTAACTTGATAATATATTACTGTTGTACAATAGAATTGAGATATCTCAATTTAATAATGATACTAACACTAATAATAATAATAATAATAATAAATTATCAAAAAAAAATTTAAGGAATAATCACACTTTTTCTTATATATGTTGTAATTTTAACAGTATAAAGCTCAGTTGTGCCGCATGTTGTTTGACAAAAAATTTCATATAAAAGATCAATTAAATTAATGTTTTATGTCTTTATTTGATTACTAAAAAAATTCACAACACAAATTTGTGGAAAACAAAACATTTGATTGAATTATTTATTTATTTTTACTAAAATTGTTGTTTTTATTCATATTCAAGCATCACAGACAATGGCAGACAGCGACCAAGGCAGCTCTGGTATAATGTCAATAACACTTCTACAAATGACTTAGTTTCTTTACAGTTATTGAGGTAAACATGCCTAAATGACCGAAAAAGGGTACCGTTGGGTACCGACACTGAATTACAGGTACCGATACAAGTTAAAATGTGAACGCTACCCAACCCTAGTGTCGACTTATGAATTTGCACATGGTTTGTCTTAAAGTATGTTAAAAACGCATTGTGTTGACTGCGTTGAATACCCGATGAAGGCTCTCGTGCCGAAACATGCTGGTATATTTTTGACATGCAATTAACAAGTGTTGCTGGATTGCTTTATTTTAGCGGGCCAGTGTCCATGTCTGTTCCACATGGTTACCTGGTTAAAGACACTTTCTGGATTTAAAATGATCAAGCTGTGTGCCAGCGGCTTTGACAGAAACGGGAACATAAATCTGCTTTCCTCCACCTATCTGACCTGCTTTGCTTTGTGAATGGGATTATGGGTAATAAATCAATTCCATGCTCTAAATTGACCTGATGTTCATCTCACACTCAAGAGTTGTCACAAAAGCACACACACACACACACGGCAGAGCTTTCTACTCCAGACTGAATTTGTGGGATTTAAAAGATTTTGAAAGCACTGGATTTATTAAAAGCAAGTCAGTGATTCGTTTTATGGCGGCTGGAAAAACTCTAGTCGCACCTGATGTGGAAACTGCTTTTCTTCATGAATAGCTGACTGAATATTTCATTGAATGAATAATCATAGGTATTAATGGAAAAAGTGAAGCTGCAGAATAATGACCTTGTGAAAAGGGAAAAAAGAGTCGTTTCAGGTTTGATAAAGCCTCACCGCTTGAGAGGAGTCAGATTGCACCTGTTTTATTATCTGTCCAAGGAAACAAATTTGTGTTTACAAGCTATGAGGCTGTTACAGTGAGCTCTTCTGAGGATTGTTGTCATGTTTGACGAGGTTTGAGAGGTTCATTGTGCCAAGAGTTTTATTTGAAGTAGTTGGCTCCAGGAAAATTGGGAGTAACTTCCCATGAGAAATCATCTTCTCAAAGCACTTTTTTTTTTTAGGACTCTACACAGTTTGGCATCTTTAATTATGAGGTATTCAGTCTCTGTACTGAGAGTAAGAAGTCTGACTGTGTTGTCGCCTCTCGTTGGCCACAAAGCTGCGCTTGAACACACTAAAAGGACTAAAGGCGACTGTCAACTAGCGTGTGCGTTCTGGGCCTAATGTAAGTAAACATCTGTCTATATCACCAGGTATCAATAATAGTCTATATTCGTCAGTCAAAAAGGGAATCCGAAACTAGGAATGCATAAGAAAAACATTTAAAACTCTTACCGAACCCATTCAGCACTGTAGTATCTCAAATAAGATCATGTATTACTATGACCAAATCCTTAGAGATTGTCAAAAAACATATGTTGTATATAGCCTATGGCATGTATGATATTAGTTGGGGCTGTGGCAGTTTATCAACAGGTTAAATGCAAAAAATATAGCAATTTGACCTTTACAATAAGATGTACAGTTGTTCAACAGATGCATTAAACAAGGCTTTGTAGAGTACGTCATGACGTGTGTCTCTGATGATCCGCTTGTTGATCGGTTGCAGTGTTTTTTCCCAGCGTGACCTGCCTCCTTTATCCGGCCTGCTCTCTTTATCCTTTCGCCCAACGATACGGCTGGAGTTACTCCGCCGAGATGGTTTGTATTCCACTTCAAATTAAACTGTGGCCGCGAGGCATTTAATCCACAGATTAGGATATTTCTCATTGATAGCCTTTGATTCAGCTTGTCCCTGTTGTCTCCCGTCCTTTCAGCGGGTTTTAAGATCTCTCTGAGCAAGAAAACTGAATTCTGTAGCCATCCGTCAACAGAGGGCTGGAATGGCCTCTCTCCATTATAGTTAATTGAGTTTGTCCCTCCATGTCATCGAATGGGCTTTCTTATCGGAGTCAACAGGGATGTGAGAGTAGACTACCTCTGCTCCAATCCCACACTCTTAATCTCACATGTCAGTCTCAGCGCTGGGCTACGACTGCGAGCGCTCCGCAATAAACGTCCCTCTTCCCACTTAATATTCGGGAAAAGTAATAACGTGTTGTTTATGCGTGGCTGTGGGCATGACGTCAAACTGTGAGTGTGAATGAAATCTCCTACAGTGTGACATGCTATACATTCCATCGAGAAACTAATGGACAACATTTACATTTATTCATTTATTAGTAACTTTGGTAACACTTTATGTCCTTGTTACATGTTACATGTACTTTACCATAGTAATAACAGTAAATTAGGCATAATTACATGCAACCAACCCTCAACCAAACTCTAGTCCTATCTTAACCCTATAGTAAGCACATGTTGTTAATTAATATTACTCAGTTCTTAAATGCATAATTACACTGTAACAATTTCACCTTAAAATAGTGTAACCGTACATTTTTTTTTTAATACAAGCAGAGAAAATTGTACAAATGGAGAACGAAATACGGTTGGTTCACATCTATCACATATGTTTGAGTAATCATTATGAGTGCTGTTTTTATCACTTGAGAATATACAGTATGTAATATTTGTGCTTTTTAAAAAAATAACAAAAAAGGAGAAATTCAGAAAAATCTTGACGCATTTCTTTTCCATATAATGTCAGTTCATTGTGGCTGTTCAACTCCAAATAGAAACAAGAATAGTAAAAGTTAATTCAACTTGTGTGCTATATGTAGACTCTTCTTATGTCATATAATGGTCATGTGATTTGAATCTTTATTTGATTTGATATTCTTTGCTGATATTAAAAATGGTGTGCATTTAGACGTCATTGACTTCGTTTACATGCACCCTTGTGCTGCTATTATAATGGGATTTTGGCAATATTGTGATTAAACTTTATTTCACGTAAACAAAATACTTCGATCAAACTAATGCTCATAATCGTATTAACCATAATCGCATCAAACTGTGTGGTGTACGCCGAATTTAATCGCGATCACAGGCATGTAAAGACATCATCATCGCTCTGAGGTACACGGATGACGTGTTGTTCACACAACTTCATGAATGAACTCAGTGACATTATTCTGAAGTTATATTATTTCTAGGGGTGTAACGAGTCCCTCATGTCACGATTCGATACACATCACGATCCTGAACATGATACAATATTATTGCGATACTCCAAGACATATGATAAAAGGTTAACAAAAATGAACTGTTGATTTAAAATGCTAAATTTGGTGTTACATTGTGTGTGTAAATGAATAGTCTTGGACTTGGTGCTGAAACCCAAAGCACAGGACAATAGAGATGCCAGAATAACAATATTCATGATTCTGGGCTGCGTTTCCCGATAGCGTTGTCTCTTAGCGCGCTACGAAGACTCTTAAGGTATAACTTAACTGAAGGTATACCATTTCTAGGTGTGTTCCCCGAACTATACCTTAGGAAGCCGCTTAAGATATACCGTCTTACGTGCGACGTTACCCGGTGCTGTCTGTGGCGATGCTGCTGAATCTGCTGATATCGATGACTCGAGAATCAGTTATTCTCTCGTGCAAGGGCTGTTTATGTGAGAAAGCAGTGTTCTTTATAAAATAAGCACTTCAGAAATAGTTTAAATTGCATTTATTAGGACTCAAGGGATATTTAAAAAAATAATCCAAACTATAATAGCCTATAATAGCCTTGCCTACATATTTTAAAATTGTATCATATATTGCTGCCACAATAACCATTTTTATTTTTTATGTGCTTTCTTCTCTTTCCCATTTTTGTTCGCTGAGGTGGAGCTGCGATGAAATATTGTTCTTGTAAATACTTTACAGCATTTCAGTAAATATAAGTGTACGTCACGTACGGTGCTCGGCAGTGATCAAAAAGGATTTAAACAGTGGATTTTGAATCTCTTCTTGTAAACGCAGAGATGTGGATTCAGACGGCCGTTAAATTACCACACGACCTGTTTGTCAAAAAACAGTAGGTACTAATTTGGCCAGGGATTTTTATGCGGGTTGGGTGAGAAAAAAACACTGATATGGATTCAGACGGCACTAAAATCACCGACTTACCCCTGTAAATGTTTAAAATACCGTACGAGCCCATGAGAAACAATATTAGCGTCCGAATAGGACTTAACTGACAGTAGCCTATGCTTTCACTGGCCTTTAAAAGCGCTCTTTAATTAAAATAAATTTATAAAATTGTATTATATAATAATATAATTAAAATTCTAACAACAATCAGTGTAATGACAATTTTATTCTTTGCATGAAAACACTTGAATTAGCCTAACTGAACACTGTCTGTGTGTATTAAAACTTCTGAATTATATTCATATAGCCCTGCAACAGTGATAAGGTGAAGCTAAGAGTGGTCCAGACCAACCTCACGAATGTATGACTTACAGAAGGTATACTTAATTAAGAACGTTTCGAGAAACACGTATTAACGATAAGGTACAGCTTAAGGTGTAACTTAAGAACGACGTAGCGTTAAGAAGGTTTCGGGAAACCCAGCCCAGATCACTTTTAGCTGGTAACATCAGACATTTGGCATTATCAGGACACACTAATATTCCCCCAGCGCATTATTATACATTATATTCAACATTATATATAGTAGTTTAATGTAGTACTGACACTAAAACTCTGATAAAACCACGATACATATTGTTGCGTTTTTGTATTGCGATATATTGTTACACCCCTTATTATTTCTGAATGCGACGGCAGCGAAGGCAACCCCGATTACAGCGGCATTACGATGTTTAACACGGCACCGAATAATATCCAATACATCCATAGAAATGTGTTTTCCATTTGATGTAATTGTATTAAAACAGTGGCCAGTAACATGTTAATACAATCTCAGCCTTAGATGTGTTGCCCCCGGACCGCCGGCTGAACGTCTGATGCATACGGCACACCTGGAAGTAAAGATGCCGTGATGCCAAACCCCCTCATGGAAAAAGAAAGCCGTCATGTTTACAACTGTGACATTGAGTGTTTGTCATGAGTATCTAAACGCTGGATTGATTTTCAAAGGTGTGAGAAGTTCACAGCATAGACTCTTTAAAATACGTCCAAGAGTTTTACACACCGCTCGGTTATTGTAGGGACATCGACTTTACGTTTTCACAAACCTAAACATGACGCTGAACAAAACGAATTGTGATTGTGACTGTGACTTTGTATATGTACATTTCTGAAATACTTAGACAGTTAGCTCTGATAACAGAACACTCTAAATTGTAATATGGACTCATGCACTTTCTGTAAAACTGCTGTGTATTGTGAAAAGCGCTATACAAATAAATGTGAATTGTGATTGGTTGCTGTACATGTCAGTCAGACGGCCTCTGGCGGCCCTTGGCCAATGGAAGTCCAGACCTTCTGCCGCCAGTCTAAAGATCTGCCTACGCGAGACTAAAGGTCCTTGCACACTGAGTCCGAAATTCTCGTCTGAAATTTTCACGTTAAAAAATAACTACGACCTCACGTTGTGTCATTCATGTTTACACACTGCCTCCGAAACTTTCGTCCGTCATAAAATAAATCGGATCGGGTTTGATTTTCTGCGTTTTTTTCATCCGTAGCAAGTATTTCGAGAGGTGTTTTGACAATTCAGAGCCACCGAATGACGAATACGAAAACTTCGGACTCGGTGTGCAAGGACCTTGACTGTGTGTGAGTTTTGTGTTGTGTGAAGAATGGCTTCTTGGAGTTGGTTCTTGCATGTGCCGAAACCGAATGCAGTGCTACAGTGTGTGAGCCGCTTTATCAGTGAACAACGCAACTCAGGCTCACTGTCAAACCAAGTCTCTGTACCTGCATTTTTACAAAACTCCTAAACACGTTTACCACATAGCGATATTCATAAACTTGCTCAGTTGCTCACCTGGTACAGCTTGAGAGGCGAAGCGCTCGGGTACGAGTCCCGTTAAACACATGTGGCAATCAAAGAGCACAAAGACTAGAAGCAAGCTAACAAGGCATGTTGCTTCAGCAAATGTGCTTTTATCTCACGTAACACCATCGGTTAGGTTTAGGGTCGGCTTTAGTGAATGGGAATGGAAGTTTTCTTCCGGGAACGAACACGTCACAATATTCCTCATTTAAATAATTAATGCGCAGAATAAAGGGGCGGGGCCTGGTTGAGTTAGTTAGTAGTGTGTTAAACTGGTGGTTATGGTAAGGGGCGGGACATTTCCCAAACACGCTCGAAGCGCTCGACCAATCACAACACACTGCTCCAGCCGGCCAATCAGAGCTCAGTGTGCTTTTCAGAAGGAGGAGCTTCATAGAGACAGGAACTAAACTTGGGTGCGTTTCCCGTACAATGACAATATAGGACTTTCGTTAATATTTTTTTTATTTTTTTAATTTTTTTTTATTGTCTACATATTTTATTCACATACACTTGAGATAAAACAAAGAACAAAGAAATGATCAGATCTCACAAGCACACACATACACACACACACACACACACACACACACACACACACAGGAGAAATATAAACTGCTCACTGACAAACATCGTGATGGTTCACATTTACATGCATGAAAAGTGTCGTATATGTTCCACCATTTTTTAAATACATTTTTTAAAGGACTAGTTCACCCCAAAATAGAAATTCTGTCATGTGGACTTAAACAGATAATTGTGACGTCACGTGCTGGTGATGGAGTAATAACTTCTGCTAATTATTGCAATTAATGTGTTTAAAATGATTATAGTTAAGTTACATGAACAACAGAACGCTGTTAATTGTTTAATCACGTTAACATGCAGTATTTTTGTTAAGGACTTATCTGAGGACTACTTCACTGTCGCTTTGCTCTATTCGATGTTTGATTCATCACGGGTTCATACGTCACACTCCTCAAACACGGCACTGGTTGTTGGCATGCTAAAATATATGGATTAAATGGGATGAGTGTTACTGAGTGTTAGTTTGCTTACTGTCCCCAAAACAATTATCTGTTTAAGTCCACATGACAGAATTTCTATTTTGGGGTGAACTAGTCCTTTAAAAAATGTATTTAAAAAATGGTGGAACATATACGACACTTTCCCATTTTCATGCATGTAAATGTGAACCATCACGATGTTTGTCAGTGAGCCGTTTATATTCCTCGTGTGTGTGTGTGTGTGTGTGTGTGTGTGTGTGTGTGTGTGTGTGTGTGTGTGTGTGTGTGTGTGTGTGTGTGTGTGTGTGTGTGTGTGTGTGTGTGCTTGTGAGATCTGGCTCGTCTCCAGTCCACCTCCAGCATTGGCGTCCACGATTTGCATGCCGTGTTTGTCTTTGCTAATCATGCCGTGCTCCTCCAACAAGACTTGCAACATCAGAACATGGCTGTTCATCTAATTAAGGTGCTAATTGAATTAAATGACTCCGGTAATGAGTAGACGAGCAGCATAAAAAGCAAAGAGTCAGAACAGGCTAATTAACAAAAGAGCCTGGCTTAATTATAACACTTAAAATACATGCAGCACTGCCCTCCCATATTGTTAATTGGTGCACAGGGAAATTTATGATAATTGGGGTAATGATGGCTGCGCGAGGGGCCGTCCCCAAGCCTGCCGGAGTAATTATAAAATACGACGAGTCTCGTGCGCTGCTGTTAATTACTGCTCAGAGGATTCCCTCAGTCTTCTGGTGAGATTTGATTTTGTCTGGTTTCTTTGTGGGTTTTCCCCCGTTTGACACACTGTGGGGTCCAGACTACAGGAGCTTGTTTCTGCCATACAATAAAGAAACTGTTAAACATGTATTTATTTCAATCTCTCAGTTCAGACTAGAACTTGCAATTGTGTTTAAATCTCACAATTCTGAGAAAAAAGTAATATATAGTCAGATATAAATTTATAATAATTTTCACAATTGCAAGTTTATATCTCATAATTCTGTCGTTTATCTCACAATTTCGAGATTAGTCAGAATTGTGAGATATAAACTCGTAATTGTGAGAAAAAAAAGTAAGAGCAATAATTAACAATTTTATTCAGTGACGGAAACAAGCTTGCATACCAAACCACACTGAATTTTGTTCACATTTTATCATGGGAATGTGCAGAAAGTTTTAGGATTATGGAAAAAAAATTAAAGTTTTGGTTTAAAAATATTTCAGATTTTGCGGTCAGTTCTAAAAAAATAAATATATAATTTCAGCTAAACCTTTTATTATAATTATTATGCTTATATATATACCGAATGGTTGCTTCCCTCTTATTTTTGCATTTTTGCATTTTTGCATGTGTTCATACTTTCTTTATATGACATTCTGGCCCAAAATCATGCACACACAATTTTGGCCTGTTTCATTGCGTCATTATCACAAACTACACAATATACATCACTCTTGGCCATTACTGTAATTTGTAATGATTTTTTATGTGTGTGTGTGTGTGTGTAAAACGAAATAACAACTGCAAAATAGAACCATTTCCACAGTAATACTGTCGCTATATATATATATGTAGATTTGACGTTTCGAAAGGTTTTCACTGACTAAACGGCAGTGTTTTGAGATGAAAAATGTGTGTTTGGTTAGCGGTTATTTCATGCATTTCTCCGGCGCGCCTCAGATAAGTTATTACAGTAATGGTGTCCACTGGTGCGGTCGGTGGATCCGCTGTAATTTACCTGAGCCAAACACAACACCCTCGGCCCCCAATAATGTCCCTTTATATTTGCGGCCCGCAAGATAAAAATCCCTAATGCCTCCGTATTAAAAGAGCTTGCCTCATTTACAAATGTAATTTGAATTGAGGATCGTCTCCCAATATCCCACTCATTTGTGTGGCGATTGAGCAGGCCTGTGTGCGGAGATGTCTCTGTCCCCGTGCGGACTCGGCCCGTCTCTGCGCCGGCTGATGGAGTGATTAGAGCTGTTGGAGATTACTCAAGCAGAGAGACTGTAAATTGGCAAGGATGTTTTATCAGCGCGTGTCACAATATATGAAAGCAGATGTGCGTGCGTGAAGCTGCTCTCCCACATTACGCCGGGCCAATAATTGAGATCTTTTTTTATTCCCGCAGATTACCGCTCTCACTGATCACGCTGTCACGTCAAAGTGAGCACTTCATTCGCCTTGTATGCACGCCAGATCTATTTTGCTTTGGTAATGGGCTGATATTACCGCTGCACAAAGACGATGAAGACATCAGTGTGATAGATAGGCGGAAGATTAAATGGGATCTTTATGACTTCTTTGATCATCAGTTATGACTGCGTGATAAGATGAGTCAAGTTGGGTGCTGATTTGTTCTTTATTGGATGCAAACATTAGCCAGGGGCAGCCAAGCTTGAGCTGATGCTCTCATTTAAGGTGGAACGGCGTGTTTCGTGCCTGTGATGAGAGGAGAGGACCTTATGCGTTTGACTTTGTGCTTGGAAACTGGGGTTTATTACAGGGCCTTGTTTCAGGACCGCATTTTCTTGCTCTTGTTTGAATTTAGATGCTTATTCACAATTGGCAAAACTTTATTTACAGTTTCCTTATGTTACATACTTACCATAGTTATAACAGTAAATTATACATAATTTCATGCAACTAACCCTCAACCGAACCCTAATCCTACTCTAACCCTTTAGGAAGTACATGTAGTTCATTAATATTACTCAGTACTTAAATATATAATTACACTGTAACATTGACACCTTAAAATAAAGTGCAACCTCAAATTTGATATGAAATGCATTTAGAATTTGGTAATATATGTAATATGTGTAATACTCATTCTTGCATTTAAATTAATCATATGAAACGGTGCACTTACTGTGTATATGCATGTTTTTACATTGCACTTTATTACAGCTGCTATTATGTAATTACATCTATAATTACATTGTAATTACACCTTAAACTTGTCCTAACCTTACCCGTATCCAGCTCAATAGCAGCACACGTGCTTTACAATACAACATCAACACAATCAGTGCACTGAACCTCACTATTAGTGTTGTTTTTATGTAATACGATAGTAGTTAAAGACACCTGATGTAAAGCAGGACCCTGAATTCTACATACTTTTACCTTTGTGGTTGCAAATATGCAAATATTGTCTGACGGGAGCATTCAGTAGCATTTGAGACTTGTTTCAGTGCCTTTTTTTGGGGCAATTTTATTTTGTTTTGTTGGGATTGATTTGTTTAATTATTTTTTTGTTTATTATGTTTTACTTTGATTTTAAATTATTTTTTTATTTTTTTGTGCTGATTTTTGGAGAAAATCTGTTAAATGTATTTATTCTGCAGATTTCTCGTACACTGTAAATCGAATTAGTTAAACTTACTTAAAAAAGCATGCAAATCGATTGCCTAAGTTAAGTGAAATAGGAATAGTATGTTGTACGGACAAATGTTTAGTTAGTATAGTTCACTTACACAAGAGTTCTAGAAACAAAAAAAAAGAGTAAATAATAAAATGTAATTGTTACCATTGTTCTGGTTTGCAGGCTGAATGTTGAAGTCTGTGTGTGACTCAAACACGGATAATCGCAGGATATTATCACAAATATAGAGGGATTATATCAACCCAATTAAAAGTTTCTCAAGGTGTTTTATTATTATTATATTATATAAGTATTAGCTACAAAATTTTAAAAGATCGTTATTTGACAAAATATAGTTTTGTTATCTCTCTCCCTCTCTCTCTCTCTCTCTCTCTCTCTCTCTCTCTCTATATATATATATATATATACACTGCCAAAGGGAACACTGATCATCATAATGGTGAGTTAAAACATTTGAGGAAAATCAACATCAATTTATGAAGTCAGCTTTATTAACATTTTAACATATTAACAATTGAACATTCAAGGTGACTTTGGGAAATCAGTGAATGCAAACAGGGAAAAATAACGGCAGAAGTGGAGGAAATTAGTGCAAAGTCTATTAAGAATATCCTTGCCTTTATTGTTTATTTTTTTATTTTTTGCTTGACAAAATGGCTCTCAAACCAATCAATTAATCTTAACTTGTTTTTTGTTTTTTTGAGCAAAGAAGGAATAGTATGTGAATAGTAGATTCCAATTTTTACAATTAAAGTAAGACATTAAGTAAAGTTAACTAAAAAGTGTTAGTTAGAATGTTGTATTTACAGTGTGAGCTTCAGGGTTCAGATATTTAGTCCCACAGACTAATTGAGATATTAGCAATAACATGTTGCATATAATATTCACGGATGTGACGTGAACTGAAGGCTATTGGCTGTTTGGCCAAATCCAACAACAAATACGTCAGTGCAGGAAATTAAATGTGCTTTTTCATTGGATGCTTGAACCGCAGTGTGTGTTGGGATGGTTTTTACATGAAAGATTTTAAAAGAAAACAAACAGTCTATTTAATCTCATACAATATCCGTCCAGAGTCACATTCACGGCGTTTCCACCTTAAATCTGATGGATTAGACAGGATTTTTCCCCCTGCTATGCAGATCAAGGCTTGGGCACTCAGCGATGACAGATACTAATGTCTAAATCAGCGTCCCAGACCAGACTGGGCTGTTGCTCCTGCTCTCCGTCGAAATGTCACCTGTTCCCATCCACCGATTTGCATAATGCAAAGTTTCTCACTCGTAAAATACAGATTAAGAGGGGCGATGCGGAGGCATTGGTAACTCCTCTGGTGATTAACTCGCTCAGCACTGAAATGTTAACGCTACAGTATTAATTACATGCCCACAGACTGCTCATTCACACCGTAATGACCTCTGAGCGCGCCAGGCCATGTGTTACAATCAAGGTGAAGCGCAGCGCCGGTTAGCACTGGCTTCTCGTTTACTAGTGTAGATCTGCTCTCAGGCTTTCAGAGGCTTTCACTGCAGGATCAGGGCATCTGCAACCCTTTACAGAGATGGGTTAGAGATTTTATACAACTGAGTGGTGCATTTTAAATGCTAAACCCCCAGTGTTAAATCAACATTATCCACACACACTGATAACAAAAAAGATTCTGTGGTGAAGTAAATGCTACAGAAAAAACAAATGTAATTTCTATGAAAAAGTTAGTTCAGGCTAGAATAAAAAAAACAACTAAGTAAATCCTATATTAGTCCTCAAATCAACATTATCCACACAGATTAGTGTTCGATTAACACTGGGAGATTTATACTGTAATAACATGTACATTACATACTTTATTATGATGCACAGCCATTGAAACAACAGACTTATAGTTGAACACTGATAAATGTTTGTCTTAGAAACAAATTTTATTCAAAAATTGCTAAGTTTCACAAACAATAAAAAAAAGGCAAGTAACACATTGAATTTAACATTAAATTTATCATTAGAAAAACGGAAATAGTATTTTCTTGTAAAACATACTCTAATAAAAAAAAATGTATGTGCAACTTTAATTTTTATTTTATTTTTTACAATGAACAGTGGATTTTAATTAACAGCTTAATTTAATATTATGTGCTTTTGTTTAACAAATATTTTCACCAACAACAAAAAATCACCCAAAATTATTTGAGATCAAAGAATAATTTTTCCTTTGTTAAAGACCGCTTTACTATAGTATTCATTTATTACCACCTATTTGTCTGGCAACACCCCCCTAGGAAACATAAATATTGCAAAGTAAACATAATAAACCTTTAAACAAACAAACAAAAAATATATAATAATGTTAATAATAAAAAGAAATTTTATTAAATGCAAAGACTAAACTTTGATGCAGAACATCAGTTATTGTTGCATTATTAATACTGTACGTATTGCTGATCATTTAACATACTTTATTATGATGCAAAGACATTAAAACAATTATTAATGATTTACAGTCACATTTTGGCACAGTTTGTGGTAGAAACGAATTTTACAAAAAAATCGCTAAGTTTCACAAACAATAAAAAAAGGCAAGTAACAGATTGAATTTAACATGAAATTTAGCATTAGAAAAATCGAAATAGTATTTACTCTAATCATCTTCAACTTTGAAAAATCATTGTTTTACAGTGTACAGTGTATTTTAATTTTACTTCATACATTGGGAAGGACAATGAAACTTTAGCTGAATTCAGTATTGTGTTTCTGTTTAACATATTTTCAATCAAAAAAAAAAAAAAAAAAAATCACTCAAAATAATTTGAGATCAAATCATTTTTTCTCAGTTAAAGACCCCTGTACTAAAGTACTCATTCATTACCACCTATTTGTATGTAGTTGATTATTATTACTCAGTAAATATATAATTACACTGTAACAATGACACCTTTAAAATAAAGTGTAACCGAAACAGTGATGAATAGTATTAAAATGCAAAGACTAAAACTTTGATGCAGAACATCAGTTGGTATTGTTGGATTATTAATACTGGATTATTGCTGATAATTTAACTGACGCTCGCTGGTGCATCAAATCCCCCAGTGTTTAAGTGGCGTGGTCCCAGTGGTCCCAGTGGCCCCAGTGGTCCCAGTGGTGTGGTGTGTCGGGACTCACTCGTCTTCCTGACAGCCGAACAATGAGCTCCATCTCTGGGCCTGTAAACCCTGAAGACTCCTCGTGTGTGTGTGTGTGTGTGTGTGTGTGTGTGTGTGTGTGTGTGTGTGTGCTGACCGCGGCCCACAGCGAACACTTTCCTCTCGGTCTGAGCGCCTGTTGCTCTGCGCTGGGACAGGGAACACACTCGACTCTGAGCGTGAAGCGACACCTGACCGAGGACTCCTGAAACACCAGCGTTATTAAGGCACGCGGGACACCTCTCGTCCCAGCGCTGCATGCTAGGATTGCTGCCGCGCGCCGATAACGCTGGGTGGCTGATAAAGTCCAGGAGTAATGGCTTTTTACTAATGAGAAAAGTGCCGCTGATTATGACGAATAGCCCTGGACCAACAGGCTAAGCTGCGACACAAGCCTGCGATTGTTAGCAGCACAGGTTTAGCATTTCATTATGTACAGCCCCACTTATGTGCAAACCCTGCGCTTACATACACTTTCCCCCGTATTTCAGTTATTGTCCTTCGCTTTAGCATTTACAAAATGCGACGCTGCATCAATAAATTGCGCTTCTAGTATGAAATGCATGATTTAAAAAAATTAATAAAATGCTGATCAGACAGAAAGGCTGAGTGCATATACTCTCTAAACATATGCTGGGTTGTTTTAACCCAACGTTGGGTCAAACATGGACAAACCCAAACATTGGGTTAAAAATTGAATTGATTTTTTATAACCCAACGGCTGGGTTTGTCTATATTTGACCCAATGTTGGGTTGAAACAACCCAGCATTTTTTAGAGTGACTATATATATATATTTCTTTAACTTGGAATTGATTGGTTATGAATCAAAACATCAAGACCATGATGCACGGATAAATACGGCGGTATCTGGTATCGGTTTGCTGACCGGTTTTCTTTTTTTGATTAGACTGCGCAATAAAATGCTAAATATCTGTCACCTCTACTCTCTCGGCTGTTTGCACTACTTACCTAGTTTACCATGAAATAATTAATGAGTTCTTTAAAATTTGTGATAAACCAATTAATCAAACAGAGCCATGCATCATTTAATCATGTGGCTGTGTCACACTTAATTTTGTAGTATAAATCACATGCATTTTTATACATTTTTGGCTTTCTGTTTGATTCAAAACTCTGAAAATTAAACAATGTTTTAAAACCTTAAAGTGAAATTTGATGAATCAAGTCAATGTTTTAAATAATGTCATAAATAATGCAGGTTTCATTGTAGTCCTAAAAAAAGGTCAAAGGTTTACAGCCTCTGAATGTGGAGGAGGCATCAGAGTATACACTGAATATCAGGTGTATGTTTGCACACAAATATCAATAATAAATATGAATGGCTTTGAGGATCATTAAGCGCTGTCATACACTACATTTTTTTTTTTTATATTGAATTGAATAAGCCTTAATTTAATTGAATAATTGATTGAAGGATTGTTCAGTTTATTCAATTAAATTACGTAAGGATTATTCAAATTCAGTTTGATGGAATTTTACTATTAATTAAATTGCATTAATCAAAAAAAAAAAACATGTACACTGAAAAACACAATAAATAAAAGTGACTTTAAGGAGATTGGTTTAATCAACAGAAACTCAAAATATTATGTTATCTGAACCACATTAATTATATAAGTTGATTTGACAAAAGAAAAAAGTTAACTTTGCAATACCATAATGCATTTTACTCAAAACAATATAACACTGAATGAATCCATGCTTTTAAAGTGTTTGCTTTACTAAGAACATCTAAGTAAATAATACAGTATGAATATTGTGTAGACAACATATCTAATAATGTGATACGCAGAGATCTCAATACTTGGTACACAGTTCAATTCAATTCACAATTGTTATTTGTAAAGCGCTTTTCACAATACGTTTCGTTTCAAAGCTTTAAAAAATGCATGCGAACAATAAACAATAACGGTAATGTTCGTCGAATCATGTTTGAGATCATTGAATGTGTGATTTTGAGTAGAAAATGAACTCCAAATGTCACAAAACAGCAAGTTATTAAACCTAACAACAAAAAGCATTGATAAAACAGTGTAAATACAGCTGGAAAACAACTCTTTTGTTCAACATCGCTCTGGATTTTCCTCTCGATTGGTGCGTATTCCTCAGTTTATCTGCTAATAACAGCCTATGAAACGAGCCGTATGGACCAGCACCGGCTGAGTGTGTGTGTGTGTGTGTGTGTGTCGGTTTAGACCCCGGGGTTAAACAACTGCTCTGTACACTGAGCTTTGAGAAAACACTCGACGGTTAAGCAAAGCATACATTACGCGAGCGCTAGCTTGTCACTGTCAGTGTGTGAAACGGCGGGGTCAGAGGAGAGGGCAAAGCTCATAAACGGCCCTGAAAGCAGACAAATAATGGGATCCCTGATGTGGAACGACCACTGAAAAGCTTGCTTATGTAAATAAGAGCTGCGATGTTGAAATCCATTATCAGGCTCATTTGCATAATGGGGTGTGCAGGACGAGCCCCCCCCCCCCCCCCCCCCCCCAAACGCGAACCCGTATCCGACCCGTCTCCGAGATATATCCGTGTGATCCGCTCTCGAAAGGTTTCGGACTCCTCAGATCTCCATATCACCCCTAACAGGCCGACACCGTATTAGCCAATCATCTTTGATAGATGAAGCATGGAAATTAGTGGCGGACTTAAAGTGATAACCACAAGCAGAGCTAACATCCCATTATGGCAGACTTAATTGATGAGCTCATTAGGATCATTATTAGAGAAATTGATTTCAAATAGGCACTTAAATCCTGCCTGCTAAAAAGGTGGAGGAGAAAGCGCTCCACAATGCTCTCTGAATCCCTAAAATACATAATGGAGCAAATAATTTAATCGGCTTTCTTTAATTAATAATTTGAGATGGCGTAATATGATCGCGTAAGCCGTTAAAACATTTATGTGTGGAATCAACATTAATGACCGCTCATTGTGCGTGCGCCGGTAATTTATTAATTAACCGTAATCTTAGGCATTCAATTACTCGTGTGCAATGGGTAATTTAGAGGTGTGTGAAGAAGCACTTCTGAATCGGAGACTTCTCCTTACATAAATGTTTGAATCTATTTTTAGAAATCGTCTTTTAGAGATTGTTAACCTCTTCCCTGTTTGGCGCCACTACAGTATTAGGATTCCTGATGTCATGCAGGTTCATTGAAGGTAATTGAAGTTTTATTACACAGTTAAAGAGTGGACACTGTCCATAAACTGTTACTGAAGCAATTACACTGGCCTTTAGATCTTCTTTTACTGTCTTAGTGCCCTGAATTTGTGATTTGGTGTTTCATTCATATCTGTGGGTCCAGCATCAGTGTTTATTTAAACAGATATTTTATATTTTCGGGTCTCCCGGGTGTCTTGAAAGTGAGGTCCAAACGCGGTGAGGTCAAACACATGCACTTTCTTTAGGTGTGTCTCTCGATGGGCTTAAACAAGCACACATGAAGAAGATACCAGAAGGCTGTGAATAACTTCACCAGTAAAGGCAGCAGCTCACTGGTAACTGGAGTGGTAATGTAGATATGTAAATAATGCTATTTTTGTTGTAATTACGAAAGGCATGAACGCAGCATAATCCCTAACAAGCAACACCTGTGAGTAATCAAACAATGAACCAATCAGAACAAAACACATGAGATCACATGACTATGAGAAACTACAAAATAAAAGTCATTTTAGTTACAATTTGAGTAATTTTGTTGTTTTGTATTTTTTTTAAATGTCTATATTTTTTATTAAGTTTTATTTTATTTCTAGTTGTTTTTGAACATCAAGTTAAACTGAATGAAAAAAAAAAATATATATATATATATATTAAAATATCCTGAATGTAACTCGACACCCTCGTCTCATTTAGTATGCGCGGTTCTATGAATATGCAAATGAGCCCCGCCTCCTCTCACTCACTCAGCTCAGAGATCCACTGGTTGACGATCACACGTTGATCTGATTGGTTACAAGGTAGTTTGTGACGTCAGAAACACCAGCGATTTCAAAGCGTGTGTTTGAGACTGTCTTTGGTTCACTGCAGTTTTAAGGAGGAAATACTCAGCAATGCTGTCGACTTATGAATTTACACATGCTTTGTCTTAAAGCAGATTAAAAACACCACATAGACACATAAACAACATTAAACGCTGGATTTTAACTTTAACTAATGCTTTATCTGTGTATTTTGTCATTCACACGCTGCTACAGATGAATATATATAGTTTCCCACTGACTCGATGGCATTACACACCAACAACACCCTCTTGTGTCCAATGCAACATCTTTAAATTATGCGTACCATTATAAATCAGTGCCATCTTCAAACCACCCCATATTTCGTGTTCATCCCTGAAAGAGTGTTTGGCTGATAGCGCTTGATCCCTCGACACATTCGCCGGGATGTTCAATGGGAATTTCCAGTTTTCCTTAACTGGCACTTGCCTTGGAAAATGAAGGACAATACAAAATCCTCCATTGAGAGCAATAATACAGACTGTTTGCCACTAGTGGGACATTATCAAGCTGGATTCAGCTGTTCTCTATAAGCCACATGAAGTCCATCCTCAACTGTCCCCTCACTTGATTCAACATGGTTAAATTGGTTCCCGAGCGCATTGATATTTCAGCTCTCCATATTGTGCTGCGAGTGAGGATTACACGTTTAGAGGGAACGGATCGTTTGCTGGCATAAAGGTGGTCTTACCCTTATCAGCGGCGCGAAGACTCTCATGCATTCACAACGCTAAAATCCCCTTTAATTGAATTTCTTTTTAGACACACGAGCTTAGAGTTTTTTGGCATTCAATTTTACCTCGCCTTTCGGGATGCTTAAACTCTTCCCGTCATAAAAGCCCATGTCAGAAAAGGGAACTTGCAAATACTTGCCATTTTTTTGAACACCGTCTACCTTCCGTGCCAGTTATTATATCATTTCAATGAATACTTTCTTGAGAAGGGGTTATCAGCTTAAAAAAAAAAAAATATATATATATATACACTTCTTTCAAGGCCTGATTTAGTGCGTTTAGAAAACTCTCCGAGGAGATGTTAGCATGCCGACAGGCCACACATCAGGAGCGCGCGCTATAAGCGATGCTATCTCTGCGCTCTGATGTATTTAATGCATTGGCGTGAGGACAAGCGCGAGCTGAATGTATGGCTCTTACAGATGTAGAGCGGGTCACAACATGCTGCAGATTGTGTCAGCCAAAGCTGTTTATTAAGCCAGACCACACCATTCATAATCTGTATCTCTCCTTCACATGCTACGGGGGAGGAATATCATATTTTTCGGCCTATAAAATGATAATGATAAAGAACGATCAGAAGTGCTGGTCTGGTCACTGGCCCACATGTGAAGGAGGATGAGAAAATCTGCACTTGAGCATCAAGCTGTGCTTCTCATGCCATAAAGGGTCAGAACAGAACAATAGTTGTTCCAGTCATGTGTTCATCACGCCTCTTAAAGGTGCAGTGCGTGATTTCTGAGCCCCTAGTGGTTCCCGATGGAACTGATTAAATATAATGATTGTTTTCAAGCGTGTTTCTCAAAAACACTCCCTCTTTTGGCCTGTTGCTCGAAGCTGGTGGAAACCAAACGAATGGGTTTCGATCACATTCAGTGGGGAACATGTTCTGTTACATCAGGGTTTGATCCAGAGATGTTTTTGTTAACCTGTAAGTATGTCATAATTCACTTTTCTGCTAAAGATTAACATATTGTTATGAAACATCACTAGTTGAAAAACATTTACAAGGCAGGAAAAGACTTGAAAGTTTGAGAAAGAAAATATCTGACTATATCAATGCAAGCGAATCAACTGAATATTTTAATTAATTATTTATATAGTTTCATGTCATGTAAGTTTAGCAGTTTTTAAAGTTTTGCAAATTCTAAATCTTGCATGCATATGTTTATATGTAATTTAAATTATGCATATCTAATTGAAATTTATGTAATTTCAATTGAATTTTAATATGTTTAATTTACCTTAAAAGTTCAAGATTAATTTTCAAAATATAATTGCTTATGTGTAATGCTTTAAGGATATAATATAATTCGGTAACACTTAATAATGTTTCATTAGATAACATGACCTAAGAATGAACAATACTTGAAACATTAACTAAGATTAATAAATAATGTAATGTCAACATTTACTAATACATTATTCAAATCAAAATTTGTATTTGTTAATATTAGTTAATGCAAGTAACATGAACAACAATATTTGTATTGGCTAACATTAACAAAGATTAATAAAAACTGAAACAAATGCACAGCTTATAGTCATTTCATGTTAATACATTAACTAATGTAAACAAATGTAAAATGTTGCCTATAATTCACATAAAATAAATATAATGAATAATTACATTTTTGTTTCTAACATGCATTTACTGTGAACTGCCTTTATGTGGAGCAGGGCAGAAAGGGGGCGTGGCTTTATTGCATCAGATGCTTTGCTCACTGCTGATTGGTCCAGTTTTGGTTTGCGATCTGTTACCCAGAAGAAAACGAGGTTAGCCGTGAAAAACAGATCCATCTTGAATGCGTATCACACTTTTTAAGATGTCAAAATACAAATATGCTACTTATAAGTCTGCATATTAGAGAAAAAAATAGCATCACCTTTAATTTCATGTCTCGTATGTGTTTTTAAAATGGAGACCGCTTCACATTCACTGTAATCAAATGCAAAGGATGTAACAAAAGCCCAAACACATTTGCGTCGCTCAGTAAGTTAGTCTGTGCTGAAAGTATTTGTCTTGCTGAGTGACTGGCTCTTTAATGAAACCCTTGACTGCTTTAGTGTGCAGTGTGATTTAAGCGCTGTATATGAGGCTATGATTCAAAAACTTGGATCTGCATCAGCACTGCGTGTTATCTGGGGCTCTTCATGCACAGTTGCCCAAATGACACTTTAATGGCCCACTGTAAGGGCTACTTATTTTGTATCTGTATCCAGTGGCTAATGATGATAAGGTGGGGGATTGTGGGAAGGTTTGTGGGCAGGCAGACGCTATGTCTTCAATGGTCCCTGGGTTTACAATTTCATGTTAAAGGTTTTCTCATTTTACCTCATTACGCACATTTGCCGTAGTGTTTTTGCATAACTGTGCACGCTCAATCTCCTGAAGGACAGCGAGGGTCAGCGGGTGCGCGTCAGAGCACGCAAGTCTCCTTTTACATCAACACATCCAAAATAACAATACTAATAATGCCATTTAGTATTAGTTGAGTTGGTAAAGAAATTCATGCATGATCTGCAAAACCACATTCAAGCACAAGCCTTTAAATAAAGATATTTTTAAAGAAACATAAATTGAATCCTCTTTTTTCTTCCATTTATTTTTTTTGCTTTATTTGCAATTTTAGTGTTTTGCATGATTTACATTTTACTCCCATTTTTTTAATGCTGTGCGGGAAAAAAATATAATTCTCATTGCTTCAATGCATTAAATCAATAAATAGTAAAGTATTTGGTTTCGTTAGTATTTGTTTTACTGTCTTTAATGCGTCTTTGGAGTGTTTTATGAAGGTCTTGGTAGTGTCTCGGCCTCAGACTTCGACAGTCCAGTCAAAACCACAACTGAAATTAATGGAGGATTGTGTAATGTGACCAAAAATGAATACAAATGGCCACAAAATTCAAGATATGGCTGCATAATAGTACTTGTATGAGATCTTGATTTTTATATGATAACATATGATATAATTGAGCAATATCACAAGAGCAAGAGAGCTGTGTTCACAAATATGAGCACGACTGCAAACGTGATATTGATTTATACAAACGTTCAATAAACAACGTTAATTTTAAAACATTAATCTGGACGATATATATGCAGCTGTATTGTACTGATTCATATGGAAGCTTGTTTCTGTCACAGAATAAAAAATTAAAAAGGCAATTGCGTATTGATATCTCACAATTCTGACTTTATAACACACAATTGTGAGTTTATATCTCAATTCTGACTTTATAACATGTAATTGTGAGTTTATATCACACAATTCTGACTTTATAACACAATTCGGACTTTATATCACACAATTGTGAGTTTATATCTCAATTCTGACTTTATAACATGTAATTGTGAGTTTATATCTCAATTCTGACTTTATAACACACAATTCTGACTTTATAACATGTAATTGTGAGTTTATATCTCAATTCTGACTTTATAACACAATTCTAACTTTATAACATAATTCTGACTTTATAACACACAATTCTGACTTTATAACATGTAATTGTGAGATTATATCTCAATTCTAACTTTATAACACAAGTCTGACTTTATAACACACAATTCTGACTTTATATCTCACAAGTCTGACTTTATAACACACAATTCTGACTTTATATCTCACAATTCTGACTTTATAACACACAATTCTGACTTTATATCACACAATTGTGAGTTTATATCTCAATTCTGACTTTATAACACACAATTGTGACATAAAAAGTCGCAATTATCTTTTAAAATGTTTTATTTTGTGGCGTAAACAAGCCTCCGTAGATTCAGATGCAGCTTCTGTGCAAAGATGAATTTTGTTGTTAGTGATTTCGTTTGATTGTTAACAGCTCTATATAGTGTCTTATTATTCTAACTGCATTTATTGATTAAATATAAGACTAATAATTAAATATAATATTTCTCAGGCAGTAGATGCAGATCTTTTAGATGGATTTGAGGAACGCTGGTCTGGTCTTGGTCTCGGTTTTAGGTGATCTTGACTAAAACTACATCTTTGTATAACATTCATAAGAATGACCATTGAGAACGATGAGAATTTAAAATGCTTTGTCATATAAAAAAATGCAAATACAACTCATAATGGTCCTTCTTTAAATTTATGTTAAGACATGTTTTCTTGGTAACACTTTACAATAAGGTTCACTAGTTAACATTAGTTCATGTATTAACTAACATGAACTAACAATACATTTGTCAAAATATTCATTATGCTTAATGTTATTTAATAAAAAATACAGCTGTTCATTGTTTGTTCATGTACACTCACAGTAACTAATGTCAACAAATACAACCTTTGATTTCAATAACGTCTTAGTAAATGTTATAATTAATATTAACTAAGATTAATAAATGCTGTAGAAGTATTGTTCATTCTTAGCTCATGTTAACTGAGGTAACTAAACTAATGAACGTTTGGTGAAGGGTTTTAAGGTGCCGCGTGTTTATGTTCTCACACATCTGGCACATGCAACAAGAGTCATCTTTAGCGCAATCTTGCACGCTTCCCCGATGCCATGCCCGAACCCCACAGCCCCCCGTGAGCCGATGCGCTCCGCTCTCCCGTTGACATTCACACCAGCAGATCTCGGGTCACCGCCCGGATGAACTGACCACATGCGGCACACATGGAGGCCAAGTGGCCATTTCATCAGAGCTTAATGCAGTCGCTCACCTCGGCAGAGTCAAGCCTCCAAAGGCTATGAATTATTACAATCCCAGTCAATCTTGGCATGCTGGCAGAGGGCCCTGGAGTGTGAAGGCTTTTGTCTGCTGTTTAAGTTACCATGGAAGATGAAATAGTTACAGCGCCACCGTGTCCTGGCCCGGCGCTCTCTTATCGGCCTCCGCGTGTATCTTCTATCTTTAGAGAATGTTTTCTCTTTTTACTCACTATCAATGTTGTATAAATGGAAAAAAGGAATCTCATTTCTCTTACTTTGGCAAGGCTTTTCTCAGCATTATGGAGGAGGTGGCAGTGAGCCATACGCACAACAGGAGAGAGCGCTGAAGATCTGTCAGAGTCTGACACCGCTGGAGAGACCATCAGCAGAGAGGCCTGGCTTTATGTTGAACACACTTCACAACTCCTTTAGTCTATTTTCTAAATGCATGTTATAGATTAATCCATGCATATTTTTCTGATAATGTTGAATGTGATGCACAGAACCAAGATCAGCCCTAACATTTTTTTTATTTTTTGCGATAACCCATTTAGCATTTGGATGCAACCTTAAATGTGTGTGTTTTAAATCGGAAGTGTCATGATTCGGGTCGCTACCTATAACCCCCATTTTGGCAAGTGGGGCATAAATGACATACCCAGAATAAAAAGGTTGCTGCTCACAAGTCATTCTGGATAGACACATAACCAACTTGAGTGTTTACAGTTCAAGACTCAGAATTACTCAGACTGTTATTAATATGGAGATATATATCCAAAAATTAAGGATATATTTTTAAATGTCTAAAAATATGATGTGTGTGTGTTGTATAAACTTAGAAACACAATAAAGCTGAAGCCACAAGTGTGGTCATGCTTCGTTTCAAATCTGAGGATGCTATCTCTAAAACTATGATTTTTATTAAACATTTTATAAGTCCATGTCATCTGAGTTTTAGAGAGGGCTAATACAATGTTTTTTTTTTTTTTTTTTTTTTTTTTTTTTTTTTCTGTAAACACGTACTTGCTGTATATTAACTAATGTCTGGCAAAGGTGAACTTCTCCATTCATGCTCTATTGTTGTCACTCAACCAACTTGTCAAACTTGTGCCGTGAATAAGACCTAATCTTCATCATTCTTCTTTTGTTTCTATTCAGCATTTATAGCCTTTATTCTGGCATCACATGGCTTGCCCATCAACACCACTCTGATCCCGCTATACATTAATCCTCCAATTATCTGAAGTCTTTCTGGAAAACAAACAAAAAAGCATATTCCTGGACCTTATGTGAACTCTAAACACATTAGTTTATGGAATACGGGTGCATTAGAGCTACATTAGCATCAAGCTACATAATAACTATTATATCTATTAAAAGATATATGACACTTTTACTCAAAACTCTCTTTACACCACCATCGAGTGTTTGTATTAACTTCCGATCGCGATCTGATAAGCAGTGTTTGGTGAAAGTTACTTATAAAAGTAATGTGTTACAATATTGCGCTACTCCCTAAAACATAACTTATTGCGTTAACTAGTTACTTTTTATGGGAAGTAATATGTTAAGTTACATTTGTGTTACTTTTTCTCACCTGGGCTTGCTTGCTTTTTGTTGTTTTTTTCAATATAAGCATGTTGACAGATTGAATACCTTTACTTAATCTGCAAAATTGTTGCTGGTTTTAATTATGGTTTTAGGCGTTTTATGGCTTGAACGCAACAATGCACAGAACTGAGTGTGTGTTTCCTTCATATGCGTGCATTAGCAAACTCCTGACTCTATCCTGACTTT
Organism: Leuciscus idus; assembly: GCA_021554675.1. Lineage (NCBI taxonomy): Eukaryota > Metazoa > Chordata > Actinopteri > Cypriniformes > Leuciscidae > Leuciscus > Leuciscus idus. The sequence goes on along the minus strand of CM038633.1, from coordinate 4,259,172 downwards.
CTGACTTAAGGTCCAGTCACTGCGGCACATTCACGTGTCCAGCTTGAACATGAGTGATCTGAGTGGGACACTATCTCGACCCTCACGCTCAAAATGACCCGAAACCCTCAAATTATGCCCAAAAAATGTTTTAACCTGAAAGCTTATTAATTAAATACATTTTGATACAATTTTTTAATGACATTTTTTGGGGGGGGATTTTTTTTCTTCTTTTTTTTATTTTTTATTTACCTTTAAATAACTAGATTTTATCAATAAATAAATAATCTAAGCACATTCCTCACATTCTTTCAACTTAAATTCAAAATAACTTCATGCATAACCCTTTTAATTCAGCTCAAAATATCTTACATTGGGTGTCTTTACCGACTTCTTGTGGAAAAATAATGATTAGTTTGAATTTTGAGCATTTTTAGGTTTTTCTATGTGTACTGAAGCACTTAACCCTTACCTAGCCCTAACCCTAACCAAAACCCTAACCCTAACCCTAACCCTAACCAAAACCCTAACCATTCATTCCTAAGGGGGTCAAATTGACACAAAACTCCTCGAATCAAAAAATGTCTAGTCCTAAAAGTCCCAGGGTCTTGGAACTGTACGATGAACACTCAATTTTTTAAAACGTACAAAAGAAATGAGTTTTGCATCAAAATGACCCGAGGGAAGGATGAGAAGCATGTGTGTTAATGCACAACTGTGTCCGAATGCACTCATTTTCGTTCACTCTTCCACATATTTAAACAAATTTAACAAATTTAATTATAAATCCAAAATGTTACAAATATGCAATCTACTCCACTTTCCTGCAATGGTGAAAACCTCCAGCTTTTAAGTTTCGAATGCAGTGAAATTTCGCATGAGCTTGCACTTCCGGTCTCCCGCATTCGCATGCGTATGAATGGAAGTCAATGGATGGGAAGTGTAGTGTGCCTTTAGAGACATTATTCTCTGTGCATTAGGTTCTCATCAGATACAACAGCCAGCCTGTACCATCATTGCCAAGTGTAACTTTGCTAATACACACATATGAATTCAGTGCACATTGCATGTGTGTAAAAAGATACACAGTACCGCATTCTTACACACACATAGATAATTTCTATTTTTTTCTTCTTCGCACTGATATTCCTCATGTAGGATAATCTCAAATTGGATCTGCACTGTGAATTTTTTTTTTAATTATCTGTGAAGCCTGGTCCTTTTGAGCAAAATAATTCTGGAGTTATGAGGCAGAAATCATGACCCTCATCGCTGCTGTGCTTCTATATCTCGGTGTGGTTTTAACGTTATCTCTTGCTGTAAGTGCTCGACGCTTCCTGATCTTCAGCCGGAGTGTAAAGAAAGTTTGCCATTAATCTGCTGTCCGCTGCACTATGTGCATGCACTCGTCACGGCAGATGCCATGTTTACAGAGGAACTGTAGACACGTGATGATCAGTGTGTCACTTTGTTAATAGATGTCATTTATTATTAATTAGGCAGATTTCTACTATGTGCAAATAACGTTAGAGGCTTTTTACATTAAGCAATGTAAATATACCAAATACATTTTTCTTAAGTGTAAATAGTAGATGTTATTTATAATAGTGGCAGATTCTATTTAGATCATGGATTGGGAAAAGGCGGATTCAAACTCGGTTCTGTCTTGGCAAGACTTCACCGCTGGCAAAATGGGCTTTTAATAAAACGTAACTGCCTATGCAGTAGAAAGGCGAAAAACGTTTTAAAATTGGTGCTGCCTGACTAGAAAAAACTGAAAAAAGGCAGTTGTCTTCCCTTTTGCAAAATAGTTAGAAAAACTTCAACACCCATAATGCACTGGGCATGTTGCCGTCCGAGGCCACTCCCACCAGTGTGCTCTGGATACGCTTACAGAGTCAAATACCGCCTTGCTTTAGTAGGAAATACTCCTTAGCAAACTTTTAGTCACAGTGGTGTCGACTTGTGTTGTTCCCAGTGCAAGAGTTCAGAGAGATCGTTTAGCGGGATTGAGTTACTGTCGGTTTCAGTGAAGGATCGAGTGTGTTGTAGGCAGTGGATAAAGGCTTCAAAGAATCGTAAATACGAAGAAAACGCCGCCGTTGTAGTCAACATTTCAGACTGGATGATCAGTGTTTTAGGCCAAACGGAGGGGAAAACTGAAAGAAACTGTCAGTCCTGCCCAAACCCCCTATAGCAAAACAGTTGAAGGAGTAGTTCACTTTAAAATGAAAACTAGCCCGTGATTTACCTACGAACATACCGATTCAACTTAAGTCTAAGCGCAACTTATGCAACGTACTGCTACGCCATGACCCTCAATAGAAAATTGAAGGTCAGCTCGTTTTGACTTGGGGCAGTACGTAACAACCCAGAACACCCGAAAAAAGCATAATAATGCAGGAAAAACATTCAGAGCACAACTGTTCCAATGACCCTGTAACTCCATCTTTTTAAGTTTCCCGTAATTTTCCAGTGTCTAAACAGTAAAACCTCTCTGGTGAGAACTTCAGTCGACAACTGTTGTATGACGAGTACTTATCAATATACCATGTAGAAATCCCGTTGTGTCCATGTGTTTCTTTGCTGTGGATTGCTACTCACTTAATAATGTTGGGTTAAAAATAACTCAGCGAGTAACCCAACTATGGGGTGGTGTAGCACCTTCCCAACTGTGGGGTATTTTAACCCAATGCATTGGGTTAAAAGCCAGTTGGGTTAGAAGTAACCCAAGAGTTAAGTTAACTATTTATTTTTATTCATGACATTATTTTAATAAATAAAATACACTTTGTTTTCAAGTACAGATTGTTCATTTGTATAAAACAATAAATATATCTCAACAAGTATATTTTTAAAATACTAAATATTGGGCACTCTAGAATTTCATGTAAATATGCACAATTATGTACATAAATTCATAATACACAAGTGTGCATACAACATACGTATTTAACCCAACAGCCGGGTTATTACTAGAAATTACCTAACGATTAAAAAAATTACCCAACATTTTTGGAAAATAACCCAACATAGTGACCCAATATGTGTAACCCAGCGGTTGGGTTAATAAAATAACCCAAGGGTTTTCCTGTGTAGTGAGAGCGGCATTATCGAGTGAATCCTGGCTGCTGGAGGAATATTCACATCACATTAAGCAGGATCAGATCGGCCAGAGGACACTATTCTCCAGCAGCCAGCGGGTTTAGTGCTTTCATACAAAGAGCAAAGGCTCCAGATTGATTCATTGATCAACTGTTTTAAGAGCACTTAGATAAAAATCCACACGCCGTCCGATAAATGCAGCATCAGTTAAAGAAGAAGACTTAGACTCCACAATTACACCTTAACTGTAAAGGGAAATGTTTAGTATCTCACCCGATACATGAAAAGTCGCATCTAGATCAGCCATTTAGGCTTAGTCTGAAGATCGACTTTTATGTTTGTGTTGAAGTTGGGCCAAGGTGTTCTGGGAGGTTTCAATGGCATCGCTATTTAATTGTCAAGGTGTTGTGAGCTGGTTTCTATACAGTTGCTGGTGTGTTGTGGGTGATGCTTGCTAAGATCGCTTTAATCACTGCTTCTCTTTAACATAGCAGCAAAACAAGTGTGTAAAAAACTGCAATGTAAAATCAATACCATCACAGAAGCTTGGCTTATCAGAAAGACCTTCACCTTACGGCTCTTTGTGATGGTGTTGTAAGTCTTAGTCCAATTTTCCCCTTAAATACCTATGGCTGATTAGCCATTTAAAGCTCACTTACTGTAGCATATTTGTCTCACTTACAGTATTTGGGATATTTTCACTTACTATAACATTGTGGAAAGCAATTTCATTAACGGCTCTTTAGTCTCGCATTAAGTAAATGTGTTCATGGTTTAGCAAGTACCACAGATGCCAAAGTTTCACTAGTTCTTTAACCCAGAACATTCCTTCAACTTTCAAAACATTCAAGGGTTAGTTCACCCCAAAATTAAAATTCATCCCAAATTTCTTTCTTCTGCAGAACTCAAAATAAGTTTTTAAGTGGTTTGAAAATCCAGTTTTTAATGTTGTTTATGTGTGTATGTGGTGTTTTTAATATGCTTTAAGACAAACCATGTGTAAGTTCATAAGTCGACAGCATTGCTGAGTATTTCCTCCTTAAAACTGCAGTGAACCAAAGACAGTCTCAAACACACGCTTTGAAATCGCTGGTGTTTCTGACGTCACAAACTACCTTGTAACCAATCAGATCAACGTGTGATCGTCAACCAGTGGATCTCTGAGCTGAGTGAGTGAGTGGAGGCGGGGCTCATTTGCATATTCATAGAACCGCGCATACTAAATGAGGCAAGGGTGTCGAGTTACATTCAGGATATTTTAAGGCATGAGGAAATTTTTTTCAAGAAAAAAAAGTTTAAAACTGTAATATTTGCAATATCTTAATAATAATTGATATAATGAGTTTTAAGGGATAAAATTATTGACTACAGGGGGACTTTAAAGAATGTTGGGAACCAAACAGTTTTGGTGACATTTCTTTAAAATATCTTCTTTTGTGTTCTGCAGAAGAAAAGTCATACAGGTTGGAACAGCATGAGGGAGCGCAAAGGCCCCGATATACTTCAAACTAAATCGAAGAACTGGTGTGACTTAATTTCGAACAAAATCAGGCCAAAACGAAGTTTGTTTTGTGTTCGTTTTGGGAGTTTGAAACCACTTGCCAAAATGAACTTTCTGGAAAAGTTTGCTCTGTCTGCTAAACCCCTTCCAGCTCCCATTGGTCCACATGGTGATGATGTAATATGTGGGTGTGGCTCTGAGGCTCCGCCCTCTTTGAGGTGTAAATCTTCTCCGATTAATTTCTTCTGTTCAGTCCATCAAGGTCAGACACAAGTACAAACTTGAACACACTGGAGAAGCACTTTATATTAGAAAATGTTGTAATTCTAATTGAAAGAGACACTGTATTTCATGTTTAATACTGTAAATTCAATCTATTGTAGACTTTACTGGAGTGCCGAATCTCAGAGCTGGTGTAAACATATCCACCTCGCTTCAATCAGATCCTTTCCGAACGGCTGTTTTCTCCTTTTTGTTGTGTTTATTGTGTCATTGAGAGGAAAGAGCACAGCTCATATTTACATATTCATCTGAATGCCACTCTCAGCAGCGCGGACGGCGTCTGGATGTTTGCTAACGGTATATTGTTGGTTATGTATTTCAAACTTCTTTTTACCCCAAAGTGAAGAACAGAAATGAACTTCGCTGTGAGTATATCAGGGCTTGAATGATGACAGAATATATATTTTTAATCAGTGATTCTTAACCTTGGTCCTTTTGGACCCCCAACTCTACATGTTGTATGTCTGTCTCTTATTAAACACACCTGACTCATCAACTCATCAGTTCGTTAATGGAGACTTCAAGACCTGAGATGTTTGTCAGGTTAGAGAAACATTGAAAATGTGTACTTCTGGGGACCAGGGTGGGGAAACACTGCCTTCAATGGGTCCATTGGATTTGCAGGTTTTCCGTTTCCTAGCCTAAAGGACTGAGTGACTAAAATGAGCTACGAGCAAAATCCCGCACTTCCAATCGGTCCTTTCAGCCCATCCCGTCTTCAAATGATCCGTGATATCTGCAGCTTTATGCCTGCTGTGTACCGTGCCTTCTTATCTCCATATAGGGTCTCGGTCAATAAGCAATTAGCATTTTATGACAAACTGCTCACCAACATCAGGGGAGGCTGGCAGGTTGCCATCGCAGATGATTTTTATAGAGAGGATTCAAGTCATGTCTGGGAGACAGAAGTCAATGTTTATTACCATGGCAATTACATGCCCTCTAAATATCCATAAAAGATAATTTAACATGAGATAGGCAATTAGGCTGATGTTTACTCACTAACAAAAGAGGCTAAAGAATGAATGCTAAAAGCACAACAGCATGTGTTTCACTGGAACTATGTTCAGGCATGTTCAAGCTGTCAGTTTTTACACGTTCATTTATTATAAAATGTAATTAATCACGAACCCGACCCGTACGTAAGTCCGTAATAAGGAACTTTCCTACTATCAGAACAACTTGAGTTTACAGTGCTACCATCTTCATGTTTTTGCGAGCTTGCAGTCAAACTGACTAAATCAAGTGAAAAAAGACTTTTCATATTTCATTTATCTTTTACGAAACATGTATTTGCATCAATTTGCATTATTTCAACTTATTTTGTATTACTTAAATGTATTACACTTACATGTATTATAATTAAACCCGTTAACTGGTGGGACGTTTGCCATTAATATATTTACAACAATAATATCTTAGTCAAAAACCATAAGTAATCTTAACAAACTATATATCAAAAGCCAACTCTAGTTTTCATATTTGGTGATTTTCAATACAAATTACAGAGGAATTCATTCATTAATTTGCAACTAGAATATTTTCACTCATGAGGCGTGTTCAGACCTTTATTTTGAAATAGTGATGAACAAAAAAACAGTTTGTTTTAATGCCAAGAGTTCGAAAGTTAAAATAGAATGTATAAATAGAAATAGAACATTCTAAAAATGTTAGATAGATTCTCCATTTGCGATGTGTTTTTTCCGCATGTCTTTTATGTGTTTTACATGTACACTGCCAAACTGCCCATTCTACTTCTGAATAGGATGTCTACTTCATGAATTGTATAAAAATGATGGAAATATATGTTTCAGATCACTCAAACCATATATGGAGGCGCACTTCTATGGCCAGTAATAGAGTCTGGCTGTAATCTAGAGGAGAAGTGTGGGACTGCACCCAAACACACTCTTTACTGAAAGCTCATTTTTAAGATATCAACCTAAACATTGGAACACAACTTGTTTAGATTTCTGGCTTTGATTTTCTTGCAGATTTAGAGTAAAACATTTTTTGTAAAATATTTATATAAATTATAAAATGATAATTTCACATTTTCTTTTCATTTATTTTTTTTTATTTCAGTTTCATATTTTTTTTACTTCTATAATAATCTGCCAAGTGTTGTCTTTACAAAGAAACCGAATATAAGTCTGTGCTCCGAAGTATTCATGATTTATAACTATTTAAGTTGGAAATGTTATTTTGGGGTCTATTCTCCAAAAATGGAACTGACAGTTAAGAGGTTAATTATATTTTACTTATATTTTATTTATAATTGGCTACTTATATTATAAAATATAGTATAATATACAAGTACAATATATTTATGATATTGTACTTGTATTTTAATAATATTTTTTGTTAGGCCTTATATATTTATTATATTTAATAGATTATACTTACTTTTAATTTCATATACAAAAATACTCCCGGAACCAATATTTTTGTTAGGCCCTATTTATTATATTCATATATTTTATTTATAATGCTTATATTTAATATATTACACTTCATAAAAAAATAAAATATTTTTTTTATTTAATAATCAATTTATTTAATAAGATCAAGAGGTATTACATATTCACAATATTAAATTAACATTATCTGCCAGGAAATTAAAGAAAAAACTAAAATAGAAATGAAAAGTAAAAATCCAGAGCTTTCAAAGCGTTGCATGTTTTCAGCACTTTTTTTGTTTGTTCCAAAAGATTTACATATAAATTAGTCATTTTTACTCCCGGAACCAATGCACTGTATCATAATAACGCGTGTTTAAGCTGTAACAGCAGCGCTCGAGCTGATATAAACAAAACCAGACAATCATGATATCCAGCACCATTTCAACATAAACATAAAACATTTTTTTTTTCTCCCAATCACAAAACTCTGTGTTTCCTCCGTCCGCCGTAAGGCCGTAGCAGCAGAAGCCAGCGTCTCCCGAAAGCTCCAGGCGAGCTCTTATTCCCCCCCGGCTCTGAGACCGGCCCACCCGGCTGCTAAATAGCAGACTGACAGCAAAGGAATAATTCACAAGTGGAGCTAATCAAAGGTGAAAAGGGAGAATCAGTAAACGTCGTATCCTTTTGCCACTTTCATCAATCCGGCTAACTGAATTTGAGCTAAAGCTGAGCAAATTTTACGGGGAAGGAAATTAATATGTAACACATCTGAGGTCTGGCCGGAGCCGGCGGAATTGGAAAAGTCTGCATTATATCACAGGGGCAGATTATTGGAAAGACAATTGGGGCCGTCGGTGTAATCAGAAAACAGTGAGGTGTGTCTATCTTATGATGGCACTGTGACCTAGCGGGCTCATGGCCAAGGAAATTTTTTCCCCCTGTTTTTCGATTCAATCACCGGGGCCATCCGCCCTGCTGCGTGAATTTGTTGGCCCCGCACACATGACAGTATCAATTCAATTACCCTGAAAATGGATACATATTCAGGGTCTAAGAGAGAGCCTGAGAGAGCGCGGAGGGAAGACAAAGAAATACACATTTACCCCCGTAATAAGTTTCATTTGGAGTCGGTTTGAAAACAATTCGCCTGTGCATTTGTCCCTGTCAGATCATATTATCCGCAAATGAAGTTTACAAAATATCAATTCAATTTCTATAACCGAAGCCTGTAGCAAAACACACAGGGCTGTGAATTGACCATATCATAACATCTGAGGGGCCCCTGGTGGCTTTCAAATATTTCCAGTCAGAGGCAATCAGAGCTCGCGCGGCTCATGCTAATCCGTTCAATTTCATCCTTTAAACCATCCCTTTTCCCCCATAAACACGGGGACCAGGGAAGGGTTTGTTTCGGGGGCTTCTTTTGGGCTGGTTTATGCCCTTTTGATCATTCATCTGTGTCCCTCTTTATTTAGCCTCAACTATGATATTTGACTGAATAACAGCATTTCGGTTCATATCGAGCGGTTCATATCACACACACCTTTATTAAGAAGCAAGTGGTGCAACAGAAACTATGATGTGACTGAAACACACAAAAGGGCAACTACTGCTAATACACTGATGCACTTGAATAAATTACGGCAACATTTCCACAAACCAAAAAAAAAAAAAAGCAAATGCATGTATTATTGCATTAAATATTCGGGATCAGTTTACATTAAGTTTCCATTTGTTAACGTTATTGAGCTTCTGTTGGTTACACTTAAGGTGTCATTGTTACAGTGTAATATTCAAGTACTGAGTGATATTAATTAACTACTTGAGGGTTAATTGCATGTAATTATGCATAATTTACTGTTATTACTATGGTAATGTAACATATGTAACAAGGACACTGTGAAATAAAGTGTTGCCCTTCTGTTAATTTAGTTATAACGCTTTAGATTAGGGAACTATTATCTAGGAGTTTTCCCTCATATACTGTTTAATTTCTGCCTATTAATATTAAGTAAGGTATCTGTAGTGGTTATGTTTATGAATTAAGGGATGCAGAATATGTTCATGCAGAATATAAGGCATTAGTATGTGCTTTATAAGTACAGCCAGTATGCTAGTAATATGCATGATAATAAGCAACTTTAATAGTGAATATGTGAAGAGTTCAGATGCAGAGTGCCATCTGACATCTTCTTCTAGAATGATCATTTTTATCAAGCTCGTATATTTAAGTTCAGTTATTTCACTTAAATGACAATTACTAGGTAATTTGCATTGCCATTTAAGTGAATTTACTGAACTTAAATATACAAGCTTGATAGAAATGATCATTCTAGAAGATGTCAGATGGCACTTAGAGGCTTTTACATCTGAACTCTTCATGTGTTTCCTAATCTAAAGTGTTACCTCAGTTAATGTTCATTTCAACGTTTATTAATGCATTATCAATAGTTGAATCTGTTAATGTTATTTAATGGACATGAACTAACAATGAACAGTTTTATTTTCATCATAACAAAGAATAATAAATCCTGTAACAAACGTATTGCTCATTGTTAATGTTAGTTAATGCATTAATGGGACCTTGTTGAAAAATGTTTCACTTGCATGCATTTTCATTAAAGTACAGCAAGAACATTTCCAGAGCAGTTAGCTGATGCATTATAAAAATCAAAGTTTTTTTGTTTTTTTGAAGTAGCATGAACATTTCTGCTGGGCAGAATTCATAGTTGAGGTCATTAAATGGGATTTAAGTGGTATTTGTGACTGATATGCGAGCGTATACGCTCTCGCTGCGCGGCGTATTATTAGTCATCTGGAGAGTGATGGGCTACATTATCTTTCCATTACTTGTTTTTAGCGTTATATGCACTCCCACTTTTCCAGGGAGGCGCTAATTTGCGAATTAAAGATGTGAAGTTTCCTGGATCCGTCTCAGTGGGAAACCGATGTCAGGTTATGAGATGTCTCACAGATGCAGCCTGTAATTGCAGTCGTCTCAGTCTCATGCTCCGTCAGTGAATCTGAGTGTCTTTAAAAATGCTGTTTAACAAATCAATTTCAAAACGCTTACCTTGTAAAACAGTGCGATTGTTCCAGTCACTCCTGATCAGGCAGTGCTGAGTGTTCATCTATTAGACCTCTAACAAACAGGTTTGCAGAGGAGCAGTGTGGAAATGCGTAATTGGAAAAATATCAAGGAGTCGACATGGATGTAACATTTTTATTGATTTTTAGAAACCTCTCTTTGCTTTCTGCCCAAGGCTTATATCATTACCAGTCCTCTTCTGCCGCTTGTTCTGTTAAAATGCCTTACTTTTACTTTTTTCGTTTAGACAAAGCAATGCAAATGGACGAAGAAATGATTGAACGCCTCTAATGATAGACATTTTTTCTCAAATCAGATCTTTTCAGGAAGACCGTCTGCACTATTAATTGCAGGTGATCAATAAGATTTGAGTGTGTTCTGCATGAGTTGGTGAGGACAGAGCCGTATCCACGAATGTGACGAGGCTTTCCCAACATATGCAGGAGCATCATCTCGCTCCCCGAAGAAGCGCCCTGTCGAGTCCTGGTGCAGAACTGGGAATATGTGTGAATACTTCCGGCTTTCCAATTACAATTTGAGTAGCCGGAGCGTCCAGACTGAGACGCATCTGTGGAAATCTGATTGGAAACGCATTTCAAACCACCTAAAAATGTGTGTTGAATCAGATTTGGAGAAAAACAAAACAGATTTCATGTGTTTTTTTGCTGTCCATACTTTCAAAAACTCATCTGGATATGCAAAAAATCAGATTTTTGCCGGCAGTCTGAACATGGCCTGAGATACTGTACCTTGTTTTGGCCAAATTCAGGCAGAATCACATGTGTATTTCATTGAGAATGTGATCAAACAAGCTCAACGGAAAAGTATTGATAATAGATAGGTACAGTGAGGTGTACTTCACATTTTTATACTTAATGTTTATTAAAGTCCCCCTGTAGTCAATCCTCTTATCCCTTTAAACTCATCTTTGATCCCCAAAATGACATATTTAAAATAAAAAATTCTTGAAAAAAATGTGTTCATGCCTTAAAATATCTTGAATGTAACTCGACACCCTTGCCTCATTTAGTATGCGTGGTTCTATGAATATGCAAATGAGCCCCGCCTCCACTCACTCACTCAGCTCAGAGATCCACTGGTTGGCGATCACATGTTGATCTGATTGGTTACAAGGTAGTTTGTGACGTCAGAAACACCAGCGATTTCAAAGCGTGTGTTTGAGACTGTCTTTGGTTCACTGCAGTTTTAAGGAGGAAATACTCAGCAATGCTGTCGACTTATGAATTTACACATGGTTTGAGTTAAAGCATATTAAACACACCACATAGACACATAAACTACATTAAACACTGGATTTTCACTTAAACGTCCCTTTACCTACATGCACTTTCCAGCTGAGATGAACATTAGAGGCAGTAAAACACCACTTTTATTCCTTTTCACACAAATTATGATTACAGGAGCAGATTATCGATTAATAAACACTTATTTTCACGTTGCATGATTTGTAAACTAATAGACAAGTGATGTTTAAACTTGCTCAGTATCTCATCTGGTGCGAGTCCTGTTAAACATGTCATGATCACGGACCTCAGAGACTTGAAGAAGCAGATAACATGGCATGGTTGCTTCAGCAAATGTGTTTTTATCTCATGAAATGTGCAAGAAGCAACATAATTTTGCAGAAATCTCATCACATGCATGTTTTTCTGAACCTGTAACTTGCATCACCCCGGTTCCCTTGACAAAAAACATCGGCTTTTGGATTATTGTAGAAAATAAGCTCTGTGACCAACAAAAATCTTGTAAGTTTTGTTCATCATGATGATCATTTTCACAAACAAACACAACTTATACGAATTTTAAAGCCTAAATCCAGTTGGCAGCTCAAAAAGCGAAATAAACTACACTATAGTCGCACAACTTCACCACCATTGAGCTTCAGTCAACTCTTTAAGTCTTTATACAAATCACACATTTTCCCTGAGAGTCTGAGGTAGAATAGTTTGTAAGTGCGTGATTATAAACACAACGGCGATGAGTTTTCAGCGTTCGGTGGGATGGTGTTTAGTGTCCCTCTGTAGTTTCATTCAGCCACTTGTTAGCAACCGCCTTTTACAAGAAAGAAAGCTTTAAAAAGGGGAGGTTTACTAGTTTTATGTTACAGAATAAAATGTGAAAACACATTATAAGTGCTTATTTCAGCCATTTAACCAAAACCCCATTCAAAAACCCCACTGACTTCAGGACAATGTCACCAGACGTGCTAAAAAGCAACTCGTTTGGGGTTCTGGCCTATAATGATACGTGTTACTGCCACTTCTGAGGTTTCACTATGGTATGCACTGCTGTCTGATAAGGGAGCTGCCTATGTAGGCAATGAGGCGCCGGCATTGAATTTGGAAAAGAGCCATTGTTTTTACTTGCTAAGTGATTTCAGCCAATGAGGATGTCTGGGGTAAAATACCAATGCATGCATTTACTGCCTCTGACAAGTTGGCTTAACAGCCGGCGAGTGATTATTGGCATTCTTATAATATTAGTGTCAGCATGTGTATCCAAAACGACAGGTGTAGCATATCTGGCAGTGCTGTACGACTTTCCTGAATCACGGCCAAATAACAGCAGGGTAAATTTGACCTGAGAGGCATTTGCATGTTAAGTGTGGTCAATCTGAATTGATCAGAACCAAATTAAATGCAGTGGGTTTCAATATTTTCCCTGTTCGCACATTAGCCTCTCACCAGCAACATATGGATGTATTGAATTCAGATTAGTAACCTAAGCATAGACTTAGACAAAGAGGAACTTATCTTTAATTAAAATCATGAAACGGGACCTTAAGTCCTATTCTGAAGGTTCTGTTGGGTTTGAGTAATTACAAGGCCAGGGGTTTGTGCGGTGTGTGTGTGTGTGTGTGAGTCATGTGACTAGCGAGAGGGGGAAGTGATGCGTCATCAAAGGAATCCAAGTAAAACTCAAACCTTAAAAAATGTACTCAGTTAAGAAAGACATATGAAGAAAAACATGGAGAACAAATTCGGATCCTCAAGAACATGCACATTGATCCAGGCTGTCTGAGTGATGCAAATCGTGATTTTCTTCTAGTCTGATCATGTTGTTTGCTCTTCAGTATCATTCAGATTGAGCTGATCTTCGAGTCCAACTTTGGTTTGACTGAAAGACGTAGACAAGGCTGTACAGTGAGACATATATGTCGCACATGCTACGAAAAAATTGTTCTGTGCGATGAATAAATGTCCCACTGTAACACGCGTGTGGTACGGTTTTGCATGTTCACACCACGGCCGCTTTATAGCGTGAAGTGATTGTTGTGCTTGTTTGTGTGTGAGATTGATGGCGCACTGCTATTATACTTGGTAGTTGTAGTCTACTCGTGTCCCGGCTGCACTGAGTCATTTTGTCCAACTCCATTTCCCAGAATTCCTAAGTAACACACCCATTATTTCTACGCAGCTGCTAGTTGACGAGAAAATGAAGCGATATTTTCAAGTGATCCGCGAAAACCCCAAAACGAGCTCGCGATTTTACCAAATCAAAGTAAGGGAGAAGCAAAAAGGAGAATGAATAGATATAACCCCAAGTGGAAAAGGGAAATACCAAATACAAAAGAGTGGCCAGCAGACATGCCAGATCTGTGACACACACACTATGCACTGAACTAAAGAAAATATGCAACTGTTGGCAGTATTAGTCTCATAGAGGAGTGTCATGGGATAGGTCTGTGTTTTTATTTAGTGATGTCTGCCCACAGATCTGCTCTACTCTGATGTGTAATGATGATGGGTAAGAGCTGTTATGTTTCTGCACTCTCAATTTTTGTGATGGTTTGTATTTTGTGTGCACTTCCTGGAACATCACTGCCTCTTTACGTGATGAACTCCATTACTTGTGTTTGTTTTCGGGGATGAGGACAGAAGTTTTATAATTGTGCTATGTGCAAAAAAAAGTTAACGTACAGCCCTGGTAGAGGAAAAGCACAAGGCTTTGGGGAAAAGCTTCATTATACAACTAAACTTTGAGAAATATTTAAATTTTACTGCCATCTATAACTTGAAGAAAGCTGTCCATTAGCTCAGCTGGTGCAGGACCTCCTGGAGTTCATGGTTTGAAATCTGCCATGTTTTACATTAATCACCTGAGCTGTGAATGTCATGTGACTAAAACGACATCATTACAGCACTGAATGACTGATGACATCAAAACCCTTCACTAGCGACTATCACATTACTGCCAGTTGAATTAAATTAAAATGTAAAAAATGTATAATTTAATGGTTTTTTTAAAATTATTTTTTATGTACCTCTTACTTAATTTTTTTTTTCAATGCCATAGACTTATTTATTCATACAGTTCAGCTGAAATGAACATTTGAGGCAGTAAAAGACCATTTTTATTCCTTTTCACACCAATTATGATTACAGGCGCAGATTATCGATTAATAAAGACTAATCACGTTGAATTAGCGTGTCGTAGACGGAAGTACCGACCTAGTGTCTACAAAGTGAACGTGCAAAGACTAAGTCAAGCGCCATTTACAAAAATAAATAAATGAAAGGTAAAACAATTATATCGGACGATTCAACCTGATTGCGTAATGTGTGTCGCATCACAGCTAGTGCAAGACCAGCATTTGTGGTTAAAAAGTTTATAAATGTTTATTTCTGTTATGAAATGTCCACTGGTTTGTCTAGATAAGACTCTTATTCCTCGGCTGGATCGTGTCGAGACTTTGAAGCTGCACTGAAACTCACATCTGGACCTTCGACCCATTGGACCCCATTGAAGTCACTATATGGAGAACAATCCTGGAATCTTTTCCTCAAAAACCTTCATTTCTTTTCCACTGAAGGAAAGAAAGACATGAACATCTTGGATGGCGTGGGGGAGAGTAAATTATCAGGAAATTTTAATTGAAAAGTGAACTAATCCATTAATAAACGCAGTCTGGACCAACCAGCTGTCATCATCCCCTCCCTCTGCTCTTGAAAATTGCTCTTGAACCTTTTAAACCAATTACCACTAAGGGGAAACATGGCAAAATGTGTTTAAGAGTCTTCAGCGCAGTAATGTGACTTATTGGCATTGCCTGCAAATAGGATAATTTCTGAAATTTAGCCTCAATGAGCTTCCATCGCTTTCCCTGATTTATTGACAAGTGGGCATTGGCTCCCGCTCAGGATAATTGGAGAAGCCATCTCATTAGATGGGAGAGTTTGTGATCTGGAGCAGATCTTGGGTGAGAAGATAATTAATTATGAGTGCCGGTGCCATTATCACGTGACGAGCCGCCGGGTTTCCCAGGAGTCGACCCGTCCCGTCCCGACTTCAGCCGAGCGCAGTCAACGGTGGCTGATCACTGACAAGTAATTAACAATGTCAACAGAATGGAGAGATGGGATTTACATTAATTATTTCATCAACACGGTGATGATCTTGTAGCAAATCCAATTGCAGAGGAAAGGTTAATTAGTTGGCTTTGCGTAACATCAGAGCGGCAACCGTGCTACAACCCATACGGTTCTAACCGCGAGTCGGATAATTAATTCACAATGTAATTGTGATTCTTGTGGCATGAAATGTTGAAATATTAGCTTTACTTTCAGTTGTTGTTTTGCATGAGAAAAAATGTTCCATTGATGGCCTGAACTGAATTTTTTTTTAGTTAAATTTACCGTAAAAAAACAGCAGTTGTGGTTGCCAGAAATTTACCGAAAAAAAATACGGTAGCAATATTTTAGGTTTTACAAACTTAACTTTAATTTACAGTAAAAAATACGTATTTCATTAACTGATATAATGTTATTTTACTGACCTATTGAAGTACTAATATCTGTTTTGTAATGAAAACCACCAATCACAGCGGTGATGAGTCACATGATGAATCAAAGCTCATCACAAGCAGCTTTTCCACAAGACATTCAATACTAATATTTAGAAGCTGCACTGTGTCATTTTCACACACACACACACACACACACACACACACACACACACACACACACACACACACACACACACACACTAAACACCATCATAACACACATGAAATAATTTTTTTTTTACATTAATTTAACAACATTAAATGTAACATAAAACCCTAATGTAGAAACAGTTATTTCAACAAACATACATCAAATGTGAAGTGTCACGCAGGGAATTGTGGGAATGTCACTTTACGGTTATTCACTGTAAATTATACATAACTTGTTCTTTTTCACTTACAAAACTGTAAATTTAATGGTATTTTACTGTAAAATTACATTAAATGTACAGTTAGATCTATCACAGTTATATAGTACGGAAACTTTCTGTTAACCAATTAACAGTTTTCCACCGTAGCATTTTTACAGTCTTTTACCGTTAAAATCACGATAATTTGTTTACAGTGTGCAGACTTTAAACATTTTCTTTTATGAATCATCAGAGCTGGCGTTTAGTGCGACCGCAAGTGGAAAAGCTGAACTCTGTAATCTGCAGATATTAAACGGCTAAAGTTAATTAGCCTTTGCCATTGTCCCGGCCCGGCTCTAGGTGGTAATCTAGTGAGGAGCGAGAGGTGAGACCCTCCATTCATCCCGCGGTCGGGGTAAATTCATCCGCCATACAACTACGCCACATCAAGTGTGAGCCGTCCGACACGTAATTCGCTTTATCTCTCGCGGCTGGTACGAGAGGCGCGGGGGCTAAAAATAACTAATTAGAGGAATTACCGGGAAGTAGGATGTGTCGGGGAATCAGCAGACTTTTAATGTAAAAAGAAATTTGATCAATAATGAGGAGACTTGGAAATCCAGGCCTCTTAACATTAACAATTACTGTGATTAACAATGATACTCACAACTCATTTTTCATTGCAGAGGAGACGAGATAAGCTTGTTTATATAGACTTGCTTTTCAACCAATGAGTAATTTATCATGGCGAAGCCCGTGAAAGCACATAACAGCCCACAGCAATTAAAACCTTCCCGGTGACCTTGTGACAAGCAAAGACCTGAAAGTCCACAGGAAAGTGTGTGTGGGGGTTCGGGCCGTTCACACACAGCTGATGGCCTGAATGTACAGGACAGGACAGATTTCTTTAAACGGAGTATTTTCAGATTAAATGTACATGTTAAAGTAAATCTCTTTTTCATGTGATATTCATATCTATAACATTAACTATATACAATACAATCTCACTGTCAACATGTCCAGGTCATAAAGAAAATGAAGAATATTTTAGGAACATTAACATTATATTCATGAAAATTAACCACATTCTCATTACTGTAATGTGAAAAATAGTGATATATTATTGCATGACCTTTAAAGATGAAGTGTGGGTAACACTTTAGTTTACAGTGTGCTTGTTACACGTTACATGTAGTTACTATAGTAATATTACATGCAACCCTAAACCCAAAGCCTAATCTAAAGGCCCGTCCACACCATAACTAACGATAACAAGAAAGATATAGTACAAAACAATCTGGTTGGTTAAGGTGTAAGGGAAGGTCAACAGTGTAATTACATAATTACATAAATTCAGGTTACACTTTATTTTAAGGTTTCATTGTTACAGTGTAATTGTATATTTAAGTACTGAGTAATATTAAGCAACTACATGTACTTACTATAGGGTTAGGGTAGGATCAAGATTTGGTTTAGGGTTAGTTGCATGTAATTATGCATAGTTATTACTATGTAACATGCGTAACAAGGACACTGTAAAAATAAAGTGTGACCTAAATTAATTACAGCTGTAATTACATGCAGGAATTTTCTAAATATAAGTAGACTGTAAAAACATGTACGTACACAATAAGTCCATTGTATCAAAATATAAATTTTAATGTAAGTACATAGTACTTAAAGGCACTTAATATAAAGTGGGACCAAACAATTATTTTAAAAGGTAAAAGAGTCACACCACATCTGTAACACAAACATCTGTAAAATAAAGTCTAAATGAACTGTAACTGTGGTGGTGTTGTTTTATGTGAAAATACTTACCAGCTCAATATCCAGAGAAGGCTATATAGTTATATATAAGTAATAATGTATATATAACACTGGCTCATCCAGGGGTGTGAGTTTGGGTCGAGACTATCTGTCCAATCGATAAATATGACCCAGTCTTGTTTTCATAAGAGTTTGGTACACTTTACAATAAGGCCCCAGTTAACGTTTGTTAAAGGGTTAGTTCAACCAAACCCGTAAGACTGTCGGGTTGCACTTTATTTGACAGTATGTGCACTGTACTGTACTTACCTAAGAAAGTGCTGGTTATATAAGGTAACTACAGGGGTTAGGTTTAGGGGTAGGATCAGGGTTTGTACCTAGTTATTACCCAGTTATTGTAATTACTGTAATAGCAAACATGTACATGGGGACCAGCGCTGTATTATAAAGTGTTACTGACTTTCGTTCATGTTTGAAACACAAATGAAGACATTTATAATGAAATCTAAGAGATATCTGTCGCTCCATTGACAGCTACGCAACTACCGTTTTGACTCTTCAGAAAGTTCATAAAGAGATCGTAAAACTAATGTGGTTTAGTCCAAATTTTCTGAAGAGACTCGATCGCTTTATATGCCGAACAAACTGAATTTAAGGCTTTAATTCACATTTAAACATAAAAACCCTTTAGTGCTTTAACTAACAATGAGCTGTGCATTTGTTACAGCACAACTGTTCATTGTTAGTTCATGTTAGCTCAGGTCCATTAAGTAATATTAACAGATGCAACATTTAATTTGAATAATGCATTAGAAAATGTTGAATATAATATTAACGTGGCGAATAGAACCTTATTATAAAGTGTATTCTACAGTAAATGAAAGATCATTTATAGTGATCCTAATTCACCAGCGCTTCTTCAGAGAGATATTCCAGCATGATTTTGTATTTTTTTTTAATATCATCTCTTCGCTCACCCTTAATTTGGAAAGCCTGTGCTTCAGAGCTAAAACATGAATTGTCATCCTAATAGAGTTCCTTTACAACCATTCATTTCACTCCGTTGAGCCGGGCTGGATCTAGAAAAGGTTATCTCGCCCGCAGAATAGGTTCAATTTTAACTCCATGAGACGGACCTGCAAGAAAATGAATCTTAAGGGATTCGCTCAGCTCTCTTGTTCACAAAGTCATCTCTGAAGAGAGAAAGCAAGTTTGGGACTGAGTGCACTTTCTGGATGACTGACCAGCGCGAGTCTTCTGAAGCCAAAATCACTGTGTGAGGGAACTGTAAAGCTCAAGCTATTTTACACTGGAACAACTGATTTAGTTTGGGCTGTTTGGTGCGACAGCCATTATTTACTGCGCCACAAAAAACCGAGAGCCTTTATCTGTATTGCTACAGGCTCAGCCAAAGCGTTTGGTCCGAAAGCGCTCCTTTTCTCGCGCGCAGATGTGAAAAGAGTCGTGTGTAGTCATGACTCGCACAATACCGCAATATGAAGGTCGAAGCTTTTGACGCGGATCACTGAAGCGAGTGTTTGCTAGCCATGTTTGGACCAATTCATGATTGACTTTTGGCATGTAAATAGCAAAAATGATAAGCTACCGTTTTATATTCCAACAATTAGAAATAAATAACGTCTTAACAACGGCACAAAGACGTCGCTCGCCCGCTTGAGATTCCATTATAGACAGTCTGCGCCGGAAAGTAATGAGCCATAAAATTTAATTCAGAAATGATATTACCAAAAAATGATGGAGCGATAGCAGGACACAAAGAGGCAGCAGGGCCAGTGCTCATCTTTACATTTGGCTCGGTGTACTTCTATTGATCCCGCAGAATCACTTAATATTGCCCGGGATAACACTTTTCCCCTCCCACTGAGAGGCTACAGAGCTCAGGGACTCACAGCGCTGAATTGACCAATGTGTCTCTGTGTAATTACAGGGATTTCCTTATCTCCCTCTATTTGCTGAAGCTATTCCGCTGAAGAAAGGCTGCTGCTAATGCCGGACCCTTCTCATATCTCATTTACATTGGCCGCTAATCCCGGCTCCATCTCGGTGTGAGATAATGACATTAGCTTCTCTCACTCGCTCTCTCAGAAAAGACCCGTAAATCAAAGCTTCTGGCATCAAGGTTCAGGCTCAGATGCGTAAATAGCGAAGGGATTTTCGCACTTTTGGCCCTGCGAGCATTTAGAAAGTAAACTCTTGTTAAACACACTTGTCATTCTCTCACTATAGTCTATTTAAGATGCTCACTCACATTGTGCATGTAATGCATTATAAAAGTATTATTAATGCACTTAATAATGCATCATAGAATCTCATGAATAATTGAAACCAGTTATAATACATAAGTCATTTTGTTACGCCTTTAGAAAGTAAACTCTTGTTGAACACACTTCTCATACTCTCACTAGTCTATTTAATGTGCATGGATTATAAAAGTATTATTAATGCACCTAATAATGCATCACAATATCTCATGAATAATTTAAACCTGTTATAATACATTAGTCCTTTTGTTACGCCTTTAGAAAGTAAACTCTTGTTGAACACACTTCTCATACTCTCACTAGTCTATTATTAGAAAGTATTATTAATGCATTAATTATGCCTTGTAATGCACTTTATAATGCATTGTATGATCTCATGAATAATTGAAACCACAGTTTTAATTCCTGATGTTACACCTTTAGAAAGTATATAGTGCATTAAAACACGACAAACAACCAATTTCAGAAAAAAACAAGGAATCTGCAAATATTATAATGTATTTTAACTTTGGTTGCTATTATTTATAAAACAAAATTATACATTGCATTATATCGTACATTATGAGCTGTGCATTACTGAATACAAAATATGATGAAAACTGTAGTTAGTGACGTAATCCATTACAACACACTTTTTAGGTAATATAATCTGATTACTTTTAGATTACTTTTGACATAACTCATTTATCATGTTGATTTGAAGAGAATAATATTGTAGCATATTGATATAAAAATGCAAAGAGAAAGAGCAATTATCCCACTCTTTAATAACAACATGAAGTGCATTAAACATACGCCAGGCTTTCTGTCAAACTGACCTGACGTTTCAGTGAGAAGAATTAGGGAGAATCAGTGAATTATGAATAATTTACTGCCAATATTAAGTCATCATGTAATAAATAAAGAAGTAATTGTACTCTGATTATGAGTACTTGAAAATGTAATATAATTAATTACAAGTATTTCATTTTAGGAATCTGATTATGTAATCCAGATTATATGTAATCAGTTACTACCAGCACTGATTATGAATACATTTATAATGCTTTATTCAGTGTGTAAAGGCTTAAGTGTTAACTTATCAGTTATAAATAATAATAATAATATAATAACTTAATAATAATAAACCAATATGATACAGTATGAAATATTCACTGCGGTACAAACTGTGGTAACTAGCGTCAGTCAACTCCAATAAGTTTATAAAATATTTACTCAAAATTAAAAATAGATAATCAATCTTGGATCGATTGGATCAGAAATGGCACAATGAGTAACTAACACTTATATCGCAAAGTGAATGCAATTATAAGCCAATCAGTCGTCTCAAAATTATGAAACACTAATATTTTGCATTATCACTATAACAAAACACTGAATAACCAATAGGCAAGGCTTTGGGTCTGAGTTACTAATGTTATTTATTTATTTTTTCATAGGTTGCACATTTTAGAGTGGCCTTTTATTGTGGCCAGCCTAAGGCACACCTGTGCAATAATCATGCTGTCTAATCATCATCCTGATATGCCACACCTGTGAGGTGGATGGATTATCTCAGCAAAGGAGAATTGCTCACTAACACAGATTTAGACAGATTTGTGAACAATATCTGAGAGAAATAGGCCTTTTGTGTACATAGAAAAAGTCTTAGATCTTTGAGTTAAGAAACAAAAGTGTTGCGTTTATAATTTTGTTCAGTATATGAGGAGTTTCTGTGTGTTTCTCCCTCATTTCTGCTTCAAGCTCTTGATAAACTGTGGCATTTCTTTGTTGTTTAGAATCCAGAATTCCCGTAATACTTTTGTCTTTTATGAGTTTAATAAAGAACTCTGTCTCGTCTTCTGTCCAAATATACCACGCCGACTTTCACGAACATCATGATCGACTTTAACGTACGTCAGGTGACTGTAAATGCACAAAACCTGTTTCCATTGGAGTTTTGCGAAATATTTCGAGTTGCCTGAAAAACCACCTCATGCGAGCGTAAAACTTTTGTACGATATGTGGGAGTTTTTGCTAAATTGACATGTTTCCATTGGCCGTATTTTCAATTCATGCAGTTTGGAGGGTAAAGGAAACGCGACTAGTGATTGGCTCTTTTATTTGGAAGGCCGTTGCACTTTCTCACATCCATAAGTAATAGCAGTGCACCATCTTAGTACATCTAAAGTCTTTGATTTGTGTATAAAGAATGAGTGGGGATCTGAAGAGTGCATTCAGTGTCTTCAGAAGAGCAGTGAGTATTACTGCCATTAATTCCTGTGTTTGTGTGGGGAACGCTGACCCCTGAAACGAGACCGATGCGGTGGAGGACCAGTATCACCAGCAGATCCTCTTATCAGCAGCGGCTGGTGTGTGTTATTTATGAGCAGATCAACACCAGCGCTAATGAAAGCCCTTCCTCATGACCCACTGCAGATTAATACACCACTTTACACTCAATACATCTTTAATTTCAGAATTACATGCTGAGTTGTTGTGTGTTCATTAGAGATATCTACACCTGCTAGAAATATCCAGTGCTTAAACATGCACTCCATCACTTATAACTTATTTAAGAGACCGAGAATTAAAGTGTCAAATGCATTAGCCTTTTTTAATGTTATGGCTACTTGGAGAAACTGCTTTATAAGGATTGTGTGTGTTTACTAGTCAACATTTCTCAGTTTTACTGCGCAATATTTTCACAATTTTGAAAAATTCTGTTTTATTATAAAACTAAATATGTAATGTTTTATAAAATACAAAGGCATACTTTCTTCAAGACATTTACATTGCTAGACATGAATCCATATTTATGCTTATTTGTATGGTAAACATGTAAACATTTTACAGTAAGCTCTCATTAGTTAATGCATTAACTAACAATGATAAAAACTACATGTACTTATAGGGTTTATTTAGGGTTAGGGTTTGGTTTAGGCTTAGTCACATGTAATTACGCATAATGTACAGTTATATGTAACACTGTAAATAAAGTGTAATCCCATATATTATTATTTTTATTAATTTTGTCAACAACAATAAAACGCACAAGAACAATACAGATACAAAACAACTTTTTTCCACCCCAGCATATACAAAAACTTAACAAAAATAAAATTACAATACATTTTTTTATCAATAAATAACAACTAAAGTAAATAAATAAAAATAGATAACATATCTTCAATTATTTGTGTATAATAATGTGTATAATTTAGAGGCTTTTGCATCGGAGGTCTTCATATATATATCAACTAAACAAATAAAATAACAATAATGATAATAGTAAAAGTAATAATAATAGTAAAGTTATATTATTTAATTATTATTATTAGTATTTAATATTAATTATATTATTATATAATAACCCCATATATTTGTACAGAATTTATTAACCTTTGTTAATGTTAGTTAATAAAAATGTTGATGTTTATGTTAGATCACAATGAACTAATCTTTTGATCTTAAAAAAGTATTATTAAATATTAAGATTAATTAATTGTAGAAGTATTGTTAGTTCATGTTAACTACACTGTAAAAACTAAAGGAGCCTCAAATATCCTGTCGGATACTCAAGGAACTTCAAAATGTAATTTAAGTGCCTCAAAGCTCTTTCTCCTATAGTAGGGTTACTGGAGGAGCATTGACATTCTTTGAGGTTCTTGCTGGGACTTATGGGATCCTTTAAGCACTTTGTATTTAGTTCAGAGGTTCTGGAGTCACCTTTTCATTACCATGAGACCTCGAAGTGCTTTGGGGGAAAATAGAGGAACTTGAATGCGATAAAAGGGTTATTGGAAGATCTTTTAACATTTAAGTGGTTCCTGGAAGATCTCTTATGTTAAAGCCAGCATCTGGAGGAACCCAATGGTTCTGTGAGGCCAGAATGAGAATATTATTATCCTATTATTATTATTATAGGCTACTTAAGTTTGATTCAGTATAGCCTACATACCCAGGTGAAAAAAAGACGTACTATTAAAAATGTACTTGAGTGTGTTTTTAGTAGGCCTACAATACAAATATACTTTAATGCATTTTTAATACATTTAACAGTGGCCTACGTCTTTTTCACCTGGGTAGCTTACATTTATTTAGTATCTATAGGCCTATTTTGTTAATTAATTTAAACCTTAAACAACAACACTAAATTATAATAATATTAATAAGAAGAATTCATTAATTATTATTGAATAAATAATAGTAATAAAATAATAATTTTTACCTACTTCTTCATAAATTATTATTTGAAGAAGAAGAAGAAGAACTAGGAGGAGAAAAGTTTTATTCAGTCACGAAACTGCTGCTATTCCTCTGCTGTCGTCGCTTCAGTGATCCTCGCGCTGCTCGCGCGCAACAAAGCTCAGCTGACCCACGTCATCGGGTAACGGCTCCGTCCTCTCATCAAAGCTTCCGCCGTTTGATCGGCTCTCCGTTACAAGGTTTGTAAACTCGCCAAATAAATATAAATACAGAGTCTACTCACTATATATTCAAACACACATATATATAAACTAAATTGATTATACATTACTACTTTTTTACAGTGTTTACCACTCGTTTATTGCACAGTATCTGGTATGAAGGTTTTAGCCGCGATGCTAACTACGTTGATCTAACGTAAGTTAATGAACAAATGGAAATTATTGACTTATTGTCTTAGATTGATTTAGTCATTCAATTCAACATATTCTGTACAACTGTGTCTTCAAATTGCTGATATAGCCTAACTAATGTAGCTGATTCCTGCTGTCGTCATTGGCGTTTGTTATGAATAACAAAAGCAGGTTAATATAGTTTGGTCTGTTTTTGTTTAGCCTAACTTTACTTACTACAGGTGCCCTCATTCTCTCAAATACCATTTTAAAGCCATTTACTGGTCAATAAATATTATGTTGTGACTAATCAGCTTTGTTCTTTTGTTTCCCCATGTCGGTACACGATCCGTTCCACCTGCACGATCCGTTTCACGCATGCGCGTAATTACGTAGTAGAAAACGTCACGGTTTTCCTACACTATCGGAACCACGCATGCGATGGCACAACTTGCGGCATATTTGTGTAACGTTATCCCCCATTTAGCATGTTATGTTTTGAGGTTAATTTTTAATTAGTCAGATGTTAGATAATTATAGGCTATACTTTTTAAATATTGTGTATCCTTATTAAAGTAAATTAGAAACAAAACACCTGCAAGTGTACACTTAGAAGAGTAAAAATGACAGAAGGCTACGTTAATTAAACTTTATTAAAACTGCATATGGCAATCAATTTGCACTTCCAAAAGTCATACATTTGTGGAAAAAAACGAAATAAACGAATATACAAATTTATTTTAAGTATAATAAAATAAAACATAAAAAACAAAGGCAGATCAGAACATTTAATTAACAAAACCGGGTTCTGTACATGGCAGACAGTAGAGCGAAAGCCGGGCGATAAAGGTCGGTAAATGGAATCAGTCAGGATACATCCACAAATCCAGAGGAGCAAAGAAACTAAATAGCAGAAAAATCAAAGGAAAAACTAAACAGGTGTGCAAGCGGTTACCAAAAATTTTTTTTCTCAGTGAGTTTCCAAAAAAGGAAAAAACATTAACGTACAACAAGTCTATGCGCTTAAGTCGCTGTCTGTTTGGTTTCCATGGTGACGCGTCATTGCTTGTTACGTGACACACACACCGCAGCCACAACAGCGCTGAATGAATGATGCTTTTATGTCATTTTTCCTTTTTTACATTTGTTAGCTATGGCATGAAATATCTGGTATTCCGATTGTCAAATACATGCAACGCAATATATACTGTATATAGCAAAAAGTATTGCAAGAAAAAGGCTAAATGAATGCGATCTTAAGACGATTTTTTAAATACTCGACGGGCCGGATTAAACAGCCCAACGTCAATGTTGTTTACAGAAGACAATAAGGAACATAATATGCATTTCTTTTTTTTAAATAATATGCATGGAACAGATCGTGCAGTGTCGTAAATCGTTGCAAAACAGAATTATCATTTGCGCATGTGCGTTTTCTACTGCGTCTACTACGCATGCGTGAAACGGATCGTGCAGGTGGAACGGATCCTGTACCGACACCCCAGAACAACCAGTACATTTCTAAAATAATCTGAACATTTCAGAGGCAACATTGAATTACAGTAAGTTACCTATATACCACATGCAAGTACTTTATTACTATGAACTTTCTCTGTGTGAAATTGTATTGTTTGACTGTGTACTTTTTTAATAAGTTATTCTCTGAAAATCTTCCCTCATGCTCTCAAATCTCATTCATGTTACTCAGAAAAATAATATCACAGGTTTGGAGCTAATAATGCTATGCATTTTTTATAGACTATACCTTAATCATATGCATTTGAACCCTGAATTATAACTTAAAGTTTAGTCTTTTTCGACAAAAAAAGGAAAAAGCTATTATATGACTTCAGAAGACTTACAACACAACCCATAACACATGAGTTGTGAACTCATTGACTATTTTTAGGATCTTTTCTGGGACATTTTTGGAGCTTAACTATTTTTTACATAAATTGTTGCATTGAATTGAACTAGACAAGTGTACATAAGAATAGTTTGAATGAATTACAAAAAAAATGTATGCTTGTGTTTCATGCAGTGATATTGAATGGTGACGGGTTGCATTATGCCTGAGATCTGCTTTCGGGTTCCACAGACAGAAAGTCAAACAGGTTTGGAACGTCACAAGGCTGAGGAAATTATTTAATAACTTTAATAACCTTACTAACAGTAAATTTTGTACTTTGCAGGGATCTCTGTAAGCTGAAATACAAGTTTGATCAAGAATAAAAATCCTCCTGTAGACCTGAAAATCACTGAAGTGCCTGGACCATTCACCAGAAAAGAGGAAAAGCAAACAGAAAATGAAGCTGATGCACCTTTTGCTGCAACTCGTTAAGTACCTCACGTGTCCCTTGTGAAGATTTTATAATTGATTGCATTTTATGTTGCAGTGAGTAAAGGTGCGTCACATTTGTGAATTTCGTGAAATTACACAGGCAAAAAGACAAAATTGCTGATCGTGTGGATTCTTATTGAAATGACTGAATTCACCAGTGAACATTCACAGAACAACAGATCATTTTACTGCACCTTAACTCTGTTAAAATGGAAAATGTTTTCTGCTTGTTGTGACATAAGGAATACTGTTTCCGGGTCGAAGCCTCTACTTCTACTTTCTCTATCTTGATTCCAGATATTGAGAATACTCAACAACCATTTATGGGAACTGTTGATTCAAGTCACACATTTAAGCTTTTCAAAAGGCATAGTGTACATTTCAGTCTCCAGTCTCACGGCATTCCAGACTTCAACATTTTATGATTCAAAATAGCTGAATAACTAAACCATCTGAGATTTCGGAATTGAGATAAAGGTTAGGATCCTAATTTTCAGGAATATTACAGCACAATGAGTGTATATTAGCACTGTTTGTTGTTTGTTTTTGGCATCTGATAGAGCTTTTGGACTTGGAAACAGTGACATCAGACTTAACAAGCGGACTGAAACACATGTTTTAAAATGAAGTGAAGATGGACATTTTTAATTAGTCAAAATTGTAATTTTTTACATTGATTTATTAAATGTAACATGTGTTTTCCATGCATTTTGTTGAGATGTCTTTTCTTGTGTAGCCTATTGTATACACATGGTTGATTATTCATGTTACTTATGTATTATACTATTTTGTGTGTGTGTGTGTATTCATTGATATTAATCTATTACTAGCTTTTTTTTTCAAGTGTATGTATTAAAATGGATCTAAAATATGTAATAAACAATTCTTATTTTGTATTTGGTTCAGTTTGTTTATTATAATAGAATTTAATGGTGGTAACCATAGTAACAACATGAAATTAATTTAATACAAATAAAATAAAATTGAAATTTGGTTCCTGGAGGCACCCACAGTGGTTCCACACAGTGCCTTATATAAGAGTTCCTCAGGAAACCTGTGTGGTTCCTCAGAGAACCGCCCCTTTTTAAAGGGTGCCTAGAGGATCTACAGACGGTTCCGCCGGTGTGGC
This sequence comes from Leuciscus idus, assembly GCA_021554675.1. Classification (NCBI taxonomy): domain Eukaryota; kingdom Metazoa; phylum Chordata; class Actinopteri; order Cypriniformes; family Leuciscidae; genus Leuciscus; species Leuciscus idus. Next base: position 4,230,557 of record CM038633.1, on the reverse strand, counting down.
AAAGTGAAGAACCCCAAAAGGTTCCTCCAGGCACCTTTTATTTTTACAGTGTAATGTTATCAAATTAAACCTTATTGTACAGTGTCACACACACACTTAATTGCACAATTGTCTTGCATTGTATGTTGTTTAATTATTAAAAATCAGCATTATTTTCATCCTAAACTGGCATGGGAAGATATTAATTGAACCATAAACCATATTTTTGCTAAACTATACTCAAGCTCAATTTAAAGCAACTTTCACCTGCTAATTGAATTCATAAAAATATCAGAATTAATAGTAGGAGGATTTCACACCTCATGAATTCATATTGAGTTTTTATTGAGACACTTTCTGAAAACAAAAGAAAACATATACACAATAGCTTTAGGTCAAACTCTAAAAATTGATTTTTTTTTTAAAAGGTTTTTTAGATTTACAAGTCTATTAATTGATAACAGCTAATTAATGGAAATGGAAAGATAAAACGCTGATTGTTCAGACGGACTAGCGTATTGACCATTCTCGTAGCCTAAGGGCTTTTCGCGTGACCTCACCGCGACCTGGACGCCAAGCGTACATCCCAGCGGAAAAATATCCATACTTCTCCTGTATCTCCCGACCTGAAACATATTTAACGACGGGTCATTCGAGGAGAAACCGTACAACTTGCTACTCCCACAAATATAGATTAATGAAGAGTCCGAGAGATGAGAGCTGGGGAGAGGCTAACAAAGGCTTTCTGATGGATTGTAGCGCTGTATTCATGAGATTCAGATGAAGCAGAACAAATGTTCATTTGTCAGATGTGTGTGCAGGTATTCTGTACTCCCATTCAAGTGTAATGTATTAAACCGCCCTCTTGCGCACAGTGCGGATTATGAGCTTTTTCTACACAGATGAGCCCTAAAAAGCAGCCATCATCACGGAGACTGATCAGGGCTACGCTCGTGAAACACCATTTGCGTCTAATGACTTCAGAGTGACAGAACGAAACGTGCGGCCGTGAGGACGTCAGGCCTAGAACATTACCCACAATGCATTTCAAATTGAATCCCAACTATCTGAGATGCTGATATGAGTTTTTAGTTATTGCTGAGGCAAGCATCACTATTACTTTCGCTCATGTTTAGAGTTAGTGAATTGAACAAACCCCTAACTTTAGTATTAAACTTAAGTGTGCCGTTCGTCCTGCGCCGTTTGTGCCGGAGACATGCGTGATTCCTCAAATCATGTGACTTGTTGAGGAGAGGTGTGCCATTGACTGTCGCCAGGCGAAAAATCACTTGTGTTCAAAAGATTGGAGTCGATAGGATTTTAAATGTTTTTGAGCATTTGTTTGATCAAGGATAAAGTAAAAAAAAAAAAAAGTAATTTTGTGTAATATTATTAAAAAATGTAATAGCTGTTTTCTAGGGGTGGATCATATGACTAAATTCTTGTTTCACGATATGAGACATTTTATTTCACGATAACGATATATATCACATTATAGTTATTTTGTGTTATTTTATCTAATTTCTGTTATTAAAAATAAGAAAAAATAAGAAAATTACACAGTAAAGAAAGTTGGGTTTTTTTTTTTAACCCAAGCATTGGGTCACTGTGTTGGGTTATTTTCCCAAAAATGTTGGGATGTTTTTAAAATTGTTGGGTAATTTCTAGTAATAACCCGGCTGTTGGGTTAAATACGTATATGTTGTTAGTTCACTTGTGTATTTTTAATTTATGTACACAATTATGTATATTTACATTAAATTCTAGACTCCCCGATATTTAGTTTGTAATTTAAAAATATATATTTTTTAGACATATTTATTGTTTTATGCAAATAAACAATCTGTAATTGAAAACAAAGTGTATTTTATTTATTAAAATAATGTCATAAATAAAAATAAATAGTTAACTTAACTGTTGGGTTACTTTTAACCCAACTGGCTTTTAACCCAATGCATTGGGTTAAAATAACCCACAGATGGGAAGGTGCTACACCACCCCATAGTTGGGTTACTCGTTGGGTTATTTTTAACCCCACATTATTAAGTGAGTACAAACAATAGGACAAATACAATATAACAAAAATATGAATTAAACAAATTAAGTTTTTCTGGTACAATAGGTTAATTTAACATGCAGTTAGATTTAGTTCAGACATTTAATAATCAAATGTAAAAAATAAATATTGCTTAGTCTTCACTGTATGAATTAAATATAAACTTATTAAAGCTAAAAAAGTTATTGAGTCAAGATCAGTAAGTTATTTTCTCTTTTATCTGATTGACATTAATGACACAGACATCAGGTTTATTAGGCTGCTGTCACTTTAAGACCAAACGCACGGATCCAATATACTGATACACATCCGGTTTACACACACCACTGTTTACTTTCACCTGAGACATAACCGTCTGTGTTTACATGAATACTGCACATGATGGGCATTCTGACATAATTGCGTGTGTATTCGACCATTCAAGCGCAATAAGACGTGAAAGAGAACTAAGAACTGAATTCACGATCTCAGGCGTGTGTGAGTTAGAGCGAGCAGCGCATTGAGTTCTTTCTCACTGTTATCGGGATTAATAACACTTTTTAACATCGAGCGCGTCCCACTCTTTATATTCTCATTCATGTATTTCGTCACTCTGCAGTGTCAAAGTGCTATTACAAGCCGTGATATACACGAAATAGCAAAATCCTAACGATAGCCATTTTATGCCGTTGTAACGATATATATCGCCATACCGCCCAGCCCTGCGTGTTTCCTATGTGAATATAGTAAAGTGTAATTTATTCCTGTGATCAAAGCTGAATTTTCAGCATCATTACTCCAGTCTTCAGTGTCACATGATCCTTCACAAATCAGTATAATATGATGATTTGATGCTCAAAAAACATTTCTCATTATCATCAGTGTTGAAAACAGTTGAGCTGCTTCATATTTCTGTGGAAACTGTGATACTTTTTATTTTTCAGGATTCTTTGATGAATAGAAAGTTCATCTTGAAATGCTGCACATCCTTTCTTTCACTCTCATAACAGAATTAAAAGGCTGTTAATGTCTGAATGAAAGCGGCTGCCATATTGTCTTAAGTACGACGGGTTTGTTTTAATCCTTGGCTTGTTTGGCATTCACAGATTTATCAACCGCCATTTCTTTGAGACGCTCTGAAAGGACGGCCCGGCCTCAAAGGAGCTGGAAAGAAAATATATAGTATGTATTAAGTAGTGTCTTTTGTGCAGGAAATACTTTTATCGTCTGATCTTAATAACCCTGACCATCATTTAGGCCAAATAAGTCCCTTTTAACTCTTCTCTTTCTTTGCTCTAAAGGCATGGCTCTAGCTTTAATTATGACATATTGATTTTGTAGTTAAGCCTTGTTTGGCTTAATGAAATCTTTTGTTGGCCCTAATTCTGTCTTCCATTGTTCCCCCGAAGCGCTTTGATTTTCGTCCTCACCTTTCTTGCGCCGTTTGAAATATTTAATCTCTTTTTGGTCATCGTCAACGTCAATGGCTCCCTTAAAACAGCCAGTGCTGCCATTTATCTTCAGTTTCCGAAAGCTCGTGCATTGACTCCTGGCCGATCAATTTCCTAAATGATGTAATTATCTGCTAGTCTTTTTTGCACATTTAAAGTTGAGGGTTTATTTTAGATCAATTCAGACCACTTTGTGTGCAAATTGCACAATTGCATTGCCTTCAGATTTCTCACAAATCCAATTGGGATTAAGGCCATTGGAGTGGAATGCTTAATGAGTGCTTTCTTCTTCTTCTTCTTCTTCTTCTTCGACTCTCTCTCGTGCTTTTTCTTTCTGCTGGATGGCAAATAGGTCGTCCTCCATTTGTAGACTGGGAAATATGCAACAGTAGCTCTGCAATTAGGCTAAGAGTAAGTTGTAAATGTGGCATGAATTTGTGTCCCTGGCCTGACTGTATATCGCATCTTATTTAAGGCCCGTCCACAACAATGATGAAAACTATAATCATAAAGATATTGAAGAAAAAAAAAATCTTAATATAAAGTACTCACTTAATAATGTTGGGTTAAAAATAACCCAACAAGTAACCCAACTATGGGGTGGTGTAGCACCTTGTGGGTTATTTTAACCCAATGCATTGGGTTTAAAGTAACCCAACAGTTGAGTTATCTATTTATTTTTATTTATGACATTATTTTGATAAATAAAGTACAAAGTTTTCAAATGCAGATTGTTTATTTATATAAAACAATAAATATGTCTCAACAAATATATTTTTAAATTACTAATAAATAGTGGGGATTCTAGAATTTTATGTAAATATACATAATTACATAAATTCAAAATACACAAGTGAACAAACAATAGATATATTTAACCCAAAAGCTGGGTAATTACTAGAAATTACCCAACAATTTTAAAAAATGACCCAATGTTTTTTGGAAAATATAACCCAACATAGTGACCCAATGGTTGGGTTAAAAAAGAACCCAATGTTTTTTTACGGAGTAATAAAGTCCACAGCACAACTTTAACTATTACAACACAGAGAAATAATATAGTTGGAATCACTTTTTTTTTCCTGCTGATGAACAATAAAAACATTGACAGCCAATCAGAATCCATCCTGTTTTAAAGAGCTCGAGCATTTAAAGCAACAAAGACAACAAAACTGAGAATAAACAGAACGATATCTAATATAGTTATGGTTATAGTTATGGTTCTTGCTGTGGATGGGCCTTATTGCTGCAGTATATGGTTATCTGTCTTCATGTAGGAAGTGTATTTAAAAGACACTTAATATTCAGGTATATTATTGATTTGACTGCACTATCGTTGGACACCAACACTGACTAATAACACTATTGTCTTTTTAGAGCTGCTTCAGTGATGTCCGGCCTGGGGAAAATGACATCTACTGTATAGCCTTCAATTCAATTCACATTTATTTGTATAGCTCTTTTCGCAATACAGCTTCACAGAATATGCATTACATTATAATTTAGAGTGATCTGTTATCAGAGGTGACTGTGTCAAGTTATGTATTTCAGAAATGTACATAATACAAGTTGTAAACATAATGATTACAATATATAGAAAATTTAGCATTGGTGCATGTTGATTCAGAGTTTGCGTCATCTGATTTATTTAAATATTATAAAATTTGATATATTTAAATGTCTCTTAATTTCTTAATGTCTTAAAATATCTTGAATGTAACTCGACACCCTTGCCTCATTTAGTATGCATGGTTATGAATATGCAAATGAGCCCCGCCTCCACTCACTCACTCAGCTCAGAGATCCACTGGTTGACGATCACACGTTGATCTGATTGGTTACAAGGTAGTTTGTGACGTCAGAAACACCAGCGATTTCAAAGCGTGTGTTTGAGACTGTCTTTGGTTCACTGCAGTTTTAAGGAGGAAATACTCAGCAATGCTGTCGACTTATGAATTTACACATGGTTTGAGTTAAAGCATATTAAAAACACCTCATAGACACATAAACAACATTAAAAGCTGGATTTTCACCACAGGGGGACTTTAAGAATGCGCGCGTTAAAGCGAGAGCTTTTTATGTTACTATGTTTAAGATGATGAACACAGTCGCTGTATGACCTGAAACTCAGAACAGTGCAGTCCTCCATATGTGTGAGTTCAGATGTGGTTTCCTCCAGGAGGTGTCGAGGTGTCCCAGAGGGAGTGTCAGGCTCCGGCTCTGGTCTGGTTGGTCCGGGCCGGTGTGGGGGGGCTCCGGAGGGAAGAGGGGACTGCAGGCCACTAAATCAGTGCACGCTTGTCAACATCCTCGGGCTGCGGGAATTACTCAAGTGAAAATAACAAATGGCTGTCATTGCAGAGCCAAAAACCTGTGATTATAATTATCACATCCCCAGTGACCTTGCATAAACTTTAATCTCTCTCCAATGGAGCATTTAAATAGCCTGTATCTACTGGCAGGGGGACCAGCGGTGCCGGGCCACTGGAACACACGGGATCAGTGATTCCCGAAAGAGCTACGGCACGGGCACATGCTCCGGGTCTCTTTGTGTGCCTTCCTTCCTCCGCTGCTTATTTGGCACTTGTGTGTGTGTGTGTGTGTTTGCGGCAGTTTCATAGTGACAAACCAGGAGAAACGGAATGTGGGAAAGTCACAAGATTATCACTCGGTCTCAGATGTTTCTCCACACAGTAAAAAAAACAAAAAAAAATTTTTAACCCAACCGCTGGGTTACACTTATTGGGTCACTATGTTGGGTTATAAAAAAAAAAAAAAAGAGTAAACCCCCTTAATGAAATAAAATGGATATTAGAAATAAAATATAAATTTTATTTTTACACAGTAAAAAATGTTGGGTTGTTTTTAACCCAACCATTGGGTTACACATATTGGGTCACTATGTTGGGTCATTTTTAAAATCGTTGGGTAATTTCTAATAATAACCCGGCTGTTGGGTTAAATACGTATGTTGTATGTTCACTTGTGTATTTTGAATTTATGTACACAATATTTATATTAAATTCTAGACTCCCCAATATTTAGTTTGTAATTTAAAAATATATTTGTTGAGACATATTTATTGTTTTACAACTAAACAATGTGTATTAGAAAACAAAATGTGTTTTATTTATTAAAATAATGTCATAAATAAAAATAAATACTTAACTTAACTGTTGGGTTACTTTTAACCCAGTACACTGGGTTAAAATAACCCACAGTTGATAAGGTGCTACACCACCCCAAAGCTGGGTTATTTTTAACCCAACATTATTAAGTGAGCAGTGATTTCACCCTCTGGTTTCTCTCGCTTCAGAAGAGATGTTGCACACACTCGAGATCTCAAGATGAACTCAAGATGAAGCTTAGATTTTATTAGTATTTAGAAAAATACTTTTATTCAGTGAGGAATGATTAAACTGATCAAAAGTGACAGTAAAGACATTTATAATGTCACAAAAGATTTCTGTTTCAAATAAATGCTGTTCTTTTGAACTTTCTATTCATCAGAGAACCCTGGAAAATCACGGTTTCCACAGAAATATGAAGCAGCATCAGTTTTCAACACTGATAATAATCAGAAATATTTTCTTTGAGCAGTGATTTAGTGATGTCCGGAGAGGAGATTGTTTTTAATGACCCTAAGTTTGATTAAACTGTCAAACTAGGAGGAAAATATTTTAATTATGAGGGAAGAACAAAACACTAAACTTGGTCATAAGGTATTTATCTGACAAACTTATTAGGCAAACTACGGTTACAGGTTTTATTTAATATGCAACAAATGCATAGAAAAACAAAAAGCTCACATGAAAAAGCCTATAATCAGTTATTAATATTTGGTCGGTTTTCTCTTGTTTTTGCATGTGTTCATAATTTCTTTGTGTGACAGCCTGGACAAAAATTATGTCACACAATTTGTCACATTTCATTCAAATAAGACAATCGCACAACTATGCAATAGACTTACTACACTTATTTACCTTTTTCTAGGCATAATTATATTTTCTCTGTCTCATCAGTTCCTCATCCCACCGGAGAGGGTATAAGTTTTGGAGAGACACATTTTGCCTCGTCGTGAAGGAACAACACGGCGTCGCTTGTGGCAGATATGAAATATGAATATAAAACACTTTTCATCAAATTCTACAAAAAGTAAATGATTCTCCATTCATATTAAAGCCATATTACTCATATTACTCTTATTGTATATCAACAATTGTCTTATTTGTGGCTTTTTCATCTCTCCAAAGAATTTTCGGATAAACAACCAGTACTAAAGGGGAAACTAAAACATGACACGCTTCTTGATGTTGTTTCAGGCTCTACTAGAACAGGTTTTCCTGCTTGAATGTTGATTATTTTCCTCATATTCTCTATTGTTGCGGCTCCTCTCTTCCCAGTCTGTCAGTAACGCTCTGTTTACTTCCTGTCTCTATGAAGCCCCTCCTTCTGAAAAGCACACTGTGCTCTGATTGGTCGGCTGGAGCAGTGTGTTGTGATTGGTCGAGCGCTTCGAGTGTGTTTGGGAAATGCCCCGCCCCTTACCATAACCACCAGTTTAACACACTACTAACTAACTCAACCTGGCCCCGCCCCTTTATTCTGCGTATGAATTATTTAAATTATTTGATTTTTTTATTCTTTTTTTTTATTTGATTTTATTTGACATGGACATACAATGACATAGGACGAACCATATGTATTAGTATGAGTGTTATAGCACACATGCTAATTTTCAACACCTGTCCACGGGAGGCTTTTAGCAAAGAAATACAATATCAAGACTAATATCACAATAATAATAACGATATTAACAAAAAATAACTACAGTATACCATATAACAAAAAAAACACAAAAAAAAACAAAACAAAAAACAAGCAGAATAAACAACAAAACATCAGAATCAAAGACTATTAATAGTAGGCAATTAATGTGAGCACTGTTGCTTTGTTTTTAGCCATTGTTTAAGTCCTCTTTTAAAAGCATTTCCATCGGTCTCTAGTTTTAAATCAGTGGGTAAAGCATTCCAGAGATTTGTCCCCTTTACTGAGAAAGCAGACTGACCGAACGAGGTCTTACACTTCGGGACTAGACAGTCACCTCTGACAGTGGCTCGTGTGTTCGCCCGATGAGAGCTCTGACGCCTACTTACTAGTTTAGAAAATGATGGTGAGACATGATTATTTAGACATTTATAAACCAATGTAATATAATTAAAATCAATAAAACTTTCAAAGCTCAAAAGCTTATGCTTTCTCAAAACATCACAATGATGCCATCTCATGGGTTTCTTGTCCATAAGTTTTATTGCCTGTTTGTAAATTGAGAAAATTGGTTTTAATTTAGATGGAGATGCTTGTGACCATGATATAATACAGTATGATAGATGTGAAAATATCATTGAATGCATATATAGTTTAGCAGTGCATGACAAGACAAATCCCTTCTGATAAAACGGAAACAATTTATAGTTGGTTTGACCTTCTTGCAGATGTGCTTAACGTGATTATCAAAATTTAAATTTTTGTCCAGAATAATTCCAAGATACTTGACTTCATTTACTGCTTCTATTACCTCATTTTTTATCTGTACCTCAAATATATTACTTATAGGTCTATTTCGTATAGAGAAACACATGGAAACGTTTTTTTTTAACATTAAGAGATAAAAGAGATAACTCCAGCCATTTAGAGATATTCTGTAATGCCTTTGTCAGGCGCTCACCTGCCAGACTTGGTGTTTTAGCAGAAACATGAACCACTGTGTCGTCCGCATACATCTGACAATTTACCCCCGGACAGCATTTTGGTAGGTCGTTTATATACATTGTAAACAGCAATGGGCCAAGTACAGACCCTTGCGGTACTCCCATGTTGTTAGCATGTAGAGGTGACTTAACCCCATTGACCCTAACACATTGCTGTCTCCCACCCAAATAAGACCTAAACCACTGTAAAGCTTCAGAGGATATTTTAAATTGATTTAATTTATGTAGTAAAATACTATGATTTACAGTGTCAAATGCCTTTTTTAGGTCCAGAAACACTGCCCCGACAACATTTCCTTTATCCAGTGTTTCTTTAATTTTGTCAAGCAGATAACAGTTAGCTGTTTCTGTTGAATGTTTGTTTCTAAATCCAAACTGCAATGGATAAAGCAGCTGGTTAGACTCGAAATGTTCCGATAGTTGCTCTGCGACAATTTTTTCCAGAATTTTAGAAACTACCGGAAGAATAGCAATAGGCCTATAATTGCTTGCTACTTCCTTATCACCTGATTTATAGACTGGTACAATTACTGCTGTTTTCCAGCTCTCTGGGAAAATTTTTGTTTGTATTGATAAATTTACTAAATAAGTAATTGGCTCTAACAGACAGCTTTCATATCTCTTGATTAATACAGCATGTATATTGTAAATGTCTTTAGACCTGGAGTTACTCATATTTACAATCACCTTTTTAACTTTATCACAAGATACCTCTTTAATACAGAATAAGCCTGTGTGGACATTGTCAGGCTTTTCAAGAGATGACTCGATACACTTAAAATTACTAGCTAAATCTTGTACAGATTTGATAAAAAAAAGTATTAAAAGCATTTGCAATAGCCTCATTACCATGAATCAAGTTATGACAAACTTTAAGACCACTTATTTGTGAGTATTTTTTTCTGCTTGAATTGGATAGTCTATTTATATGTTGCCACAATTTAGAACTATTTCCACTAGCTTCTTCAATTAGTTTAGAAAAATAATTAGTCTTGGCCTTTCGCAACTCTGCTACTACTTTATTCCTCAAGCCTGTATAAATAAGGTGGTCAGTAATAGTTTTTGTTGACAGAGACTTTTTAAGAGCAATATCTCTCTTTTTAGTGATCTGAAGGATGTCATTATTAAACCATGGTAAAGAGTATTTCTTAGGTGATTTTTTCCAGGTTTTTGTATGATTACTTATTAGATTATGTAACACAGAGTTAAAATAGCTTATACTGTTGTTTAAGTCTGTTTCTTTAATGAGGAATATTGTGACGTGTTCGTTCCCGGGAGAAACTCAAGACTACACTGGAGGCGTTTCAGGAGTTCAGAAACACTGACACTGATATAGAGAAGAACTTCTAAGCTGTACAATGTCTTCTGGAAGTGTTCTGGCACATATGTTCAGTTTGGACAGTACACAGTTCTTATTTAATATGTGTATATAAGCAGAATCATACAGTCTAACCCCTTCCTAAGAATGTTAATGTTGTTTTAAACCTCTCGATCCCAGTGTGATCCTGCGTGTGAACATGTGAGAGTCTCTGCTGATAGTCAGTAATGAGTCTGGTGTGGCCCTCGACGGTTCAGCAGGGGCCCGTGTGTGTGTGTGTGTGTGTGTGTGTGTGTGTGCGTGCGTGCGTGCGTGCGTGTGTGTGTGCGTGTGTGTCGGCCTAATTGATAGGAATCCCTCTGTTCCAGGCCGGCATCATTACTGCATGATTAGCTCTGATTACGACACACTAACGACCGTGAGGATCACCAGGCATGACGAGGCTGCCTTACAATTAGCAACACGATTTTATTTTCAATTAAACCCATCGTGAAATCATTCTGATCAGCAGCTTTTTTAACAAAAATAAAGCTCTTGTCATGATTATATTTACATGGATTATGCAGATCCCATGAGGTCTTAGATAAATCAGATGGCATTAATTATCAGCTATCTGCATAAACTAGTCCACTTCACAGTTTGTATTGGTCAAGAAACACTCATTTAGACAAGAAGAGAATATTTGACGGACATGTAAAGCGACCAATCACAGTTCATTCTGTCATTTATGGGCGAGTTTGCTTTAAATAGTTCGGTTATTATCGTATACTATGACTTTATTTTCAGGCAGCTGATAAAAACATTGCACTCTGATTCAGCCAATCAGACAAGAGCTTGCCACATTATGAAAGTGCTTATCATTTCTGTTTGTGTCAAATGGTTAGTAAATAGACTCGGTCTCACATTTTTTACTGGATAGGTTTAGTTTTCAATTGTTTCTGTGTCCTCTACAGCTTTAATACCCACTCTCAGCTCTGGGTTTGGCTTCATTGCTGTAATATTACTTACAGTAAAAGATGACATGTGATTTGGCCGTTTGCCTCAGTGAATCTTGCTGTTGTGATTTTGAAGTTTACAAATCAGGACTTCTTTAATTGGCAAACATGTTTAAACTCAATCATCAGTCAATGGCCACTTGAGAAGAAAGGCCAGGCATGATGCCCCCAGAGCATGTGTTCAGTCCTGGAGCAGGTGTGGATCAGACAGACAGGTGTAGATCAGACAGACAGGTGTGGATCAGACAGACAGGTGTAGATCAGACAGACAGGTGTAGATCAGACAGACAGGTGTGGATCAGACAGACAGGTGTGGATCAGACAGACAGGTGTAGATCACACAGACAGGTGTGGATCAGACAGACAGGTGTAGTTCAGACAGACAGGTGTAGATCAGACAGACACATGAGTGAAGTGTTTGACAGTGACATCTTCCACTAGAGGGCAGCAGACTGTACTGTAATGTTTAACTGGAAACACTCAGAGATTTGATCCTTATGACTCATATGGTAATGTGAATGAACTTCAGTTACATCTGAAACCAAGTGTTGTTGAACGATTTTCATCTGTTTTATCACCAAATGACGATCATTTCCATTAAGGTCCTATTAATTAATATTAATGCATTAATTGACAACGAACAATGCATTTGTTACAGTATTTATAATCTTTGTTATCATTAGTTAATAAAAACACAACTGTTCGTTGATAGTTCATGTTAGTTCATGTCCATTAAATAATATTAACAGATGCAACATTTAATTTGAAAAATGCATTAGTAAATGTTGTAGTTAACTAATGTAAAGTGTTGCTATAGTCATAAATGCAATAGCATAGAAAAGCAATAACAAATCTCTCTTTAACACGTCACATGATTTGAGATGTCATTAATGTCTTATGTGTTTTCATTTATGCCATGCACCTTCTCACTTAATAATGTTGGGTTAAAAATAACCCAGCGAGTAACCCAACTATGGGGTGGTGTAGCACCTTCCCAACTGTGGGTTAATTTAACCCAATGCATTGGGTTAAACGCCAGTTGGGTTAAAAGTAACCCAACAGTTAAGTTAACTATTTATTTTTATTTAATAAATACACTTTGTTTTCAATACAGATTATTTATTTGTATAAAACAATAAATATGTCTCCACAATTATTTAAACTACAAATTAAATATGGGGGAATCTAGAATTTATGTAAATATGCATAGTTGTGTACATAAATTCAAGTGAATACAACATATGTATATAACCCAACAGCCGGGTTATTACTAGAAATTACCCAACGATTTTAAAAATGACCCAACATTTTTTGGAAAATAACCCAACATAGTGACCCAATATGTGTAACCCAGCGGTTGGGTTAAAAAACAACCCAACATTTTTTACTGTGTAAAAATAAAATTTCTATTTTATTTCTAATATCCATTTTATTTCATTAAGGGGGGTTTACTCTACTTAGGCGTTTGGATCCCACTTTATATAATGTGTCTTTACTATTTACCTACATAAAAACACTAATAGTGAGGTTCAGTGCGCTGATTGTGAAGTTAAATCACGTGTGCTGCTATTGAGCTGGGTATGGTAAAGGTTAAGGTGTAATTATAGTGTAATTATAGATGTAATTACATACATTAATAACAGCTGTAATTACATGCAATATAAGTACAGTGTAAAAACATGTTTATAAGTGCATTGTATCACATGAGTAATTTGAATGTTTGCAGATAAAGACACTTCGTATAACGTGGGACCGGGTTGGTCTAAATCACAAACTCCAAGGTATGAAATGTTTGTGTTGGGTTTCATCTTCAGCCGGGGTCAGTTTGGCCCCCGTGGCCCTCGAGACGGGGCTTGACTCCTGCAACAACATATTAATAACGCCATTCTGATATCGCTTCAATATGAATCCAGCTACATGGTGTTAATTCCACTGGCTGTGACCTTCTGCATTGAAACAGCAGATAGCAGACACTGCAGGAATATGGATGCTGGCACACACACGACTGCTTTAATGCATGGCTCTGAGGTTCTCTCAGGTCTGTGTGTGTGTGTGTGTGTGTGTGTTGTCACGTACCAGGTCCATATGAATGTATTGCATGAGCATGCCAGCGTTTCAGAGGTCTCGTCATGACGGCGAGCGCTGAGGACTGCAGGTCAAGTGATTTGCCCCCGGGTCAATTGACTGCAGCTCTTGTAACTCTTGCACCATTAGCTGAGTCCCCTGACCCGCCACGCACATCACATTTACCTGGACTCAATCTTAATGTGATATGAAGACCCTAAAATTTGTTTGTTATGAAATCTCCTCCTTTAAAGTCAATTTATTAGCTCACTAAACGGGCCGGGTTTGAGCCGGGCTCGTGGAGATTGAGTCTGCTCTTCTCCTGTATGGATTTTAGATCATGTCGGGTTTTACTCAGAATTGGATGCAATTATTGAACATAAGGGTCGGTTTTCCTTCTTTTTCTTTTTCTTTTTCTTTTCAGTGGCCCTAATACAAAGTATTAGTTGATACATTAATTATGATATGGAAAAGCAGTATTTGTGGCCTTTTGTTATAATAGACATTTTGATTTATCATTTTATAAATGCATACAAATACATGCGGTTTAAAAATGGGGACAAAAATGTGTGATAATCTGGGAAAAAATATGACAATTAATAATACATATGTATGTTATGATTTTATATATATATATATATAGAGAGAGAGAGAGAAAGAGAAAGAGAGAAACTGTATATGTGTGTGCGTATATATATATATATATATAGACACAGACACAGACACACATATATAAAGTATATATGAAGAGTTCAGATGCAAAAGCCTCTAAATGCCATCTGAAATTTTCTTATAGAATGATCATTTTTATCAAGCTCATATATTTAAGTTCAGTAATTTCACTTAAATGACAATTAATAGGTAATCTTCATTGCCATTTAAGTGAAATTATTGAATTTAAATATACGAGCTTGATAAAAATGATCATTCTATAAGAAAATTTCAGATGGCATTTAGAGGCTTTTGCATCTGAACTCTTCATATATATATATATATATATATATATATATTAGACACACACACACACACACACACACACACACACACACACACACACACATATAGACACACACACACACACACACACACACACACACACACACACACACACACACACACACACACACACACACAGACACACACATATATATACAGTATAGACACAGACTGTGTCATGTCTGTGTGTGTCTATATATATATGTGTGTGTGTGTGTGTGTGTCTATATATATATATATATAAAATGTGTGTGCGTGTGTGTGTCTATATATACTGTATATATATAGACACACACACATATATATATATATATAGACACACAGACTGTCATGTCTGTGTGTGTGTGTGTGTGTGTGTGTGTGTGTGTGTGTGTGTGTGTGTGTGTGTGTCTATATATATATATGTCTGTGTGTGTGTGTCTATATATATGTCTGTGTGTGTCTATATATATATATATAAATATGTGTTTGTTTGTGTGTGTGTGTGTGTGTGTGTGTCTATATATATGTGTGTGTGTGTGTGTGTGTGTGTGTGTGTGTGTGTGTGTGTGTGTGTGTGTGTGTGTGTGTGTGTGTGTGTGTGTGTGTGTGTGTGTGTGTGTGTGTGTGTGTGTGTGTGTGTGTGTAATCAAATAATGTAATTAAGTGAAATATCCTGAATGACCTGGAGTTATTTTGGAGGTTGAACTGAACTACACTGCATGAATGTACATTCTGTATTTTGACTGAAGACACTAGAATATTCTGTCTGCTTTATAATGTGTTGAAGTTCACGGCTTTACACACACAGATTAACACTTGCACAAACACAAAGATAGATGCACACATGAACAGCACATAGCTTTATTACCAATACATAAATCATAATGTTTCAACAAAAGCTGAAGTTCATTTCCTCCACTGAGCTCTTATCTTTGTTTGGTGGTATATAAGACGCTTTGGCCGAGTAATTTATTACTTTTGCTGAATGGATAATGGCAGACTCAGTCTATTACCCAAGCTTTGTTAAAGCCCTGAATGCATTTTAACCTGCACTTTACCAAATCACCCAACACTTAAAGCGATAGTGATAGTTCACCCAAAAAACGACTTTACTCACGCTCATGTCATTCCAGATGTGTATGGCTTTCTCTCTTCTTCATTTTTCTATACATCACAAGTCTCTTTCTCAGCGGGTAGTTATAGGATCTCAGTTATAGGAGCTGGTCACCAGGGAGACTACATTTTCCCCTAGGGCTATTTTCCTGGTTGCATCCGCACCGGCAGTGGGAACACTGAGGTGACCTAATCCGTCACATACACTACATTGCCAAAAGTATTGGGACACCCCTCCAAATCACTGAATCCAGGTGTTCCTATCACTGCCATGGCCACAGTTGTGTACAGTCAAGCACTAGGCAGACGCTTCTACACACATTTGTGAAAGACTGGGTCAGGAGCTCAGTGAACTCAAGCGTGGTGCTGTGATTGGTTGACACCTGTGCAATAAGTCCAAGTATAAAGTTTGGTGGAGGGGGGATTATGGTGTGGGGTTGTTTTTCAGGGGTTGGGCTTTTAGTTCCAGTGAAAGGAACTCTTAATGCTTCCGCATAACAAGACATTTTGGACAATTTTATGCTCCCAACCTTATGGGAACAGTTTGGGGATGTTCCTGTTCCAACATGACTGCGCACCAGTGCACCAAAGCAAGGTCCATAAAGACATGGATGAGTGAGTTTGGTGTGGAGGAACTTGACTGTCCTGCACAGAGTCCTGACCTCAACCCAATAGAACAGCTTTGGGATGAATTAGAGAGGAGACTGGGAGCCAGGCCTTCTCGTCCAACATCAGTGCCTGACCTCACAAATGCACTTCTAGAAGAATGGTCAAAAATTCCCATTAACACACTCCTAAACCTTGTGGAAAGTCTTCCCAGAAGAGTTGAAGCTGTTATAGCTGCAAAGGGTGGGACAACTCCATATTAAACCCTACGGATTAAGAATGGGAAATAAGTTCATGTGCATGTAAAGGCAGACATCCCAAAACTTTTGCCAATACAGTGTATGTCCTGCGCTCTGGATGTCGTGTGGGACTTTTATTTTGACGGCGTGGAGAACGCGCTTCCACTCTCCATCTTCATTAGTTTACATCTTTTTAACAGTCCTATCTAATACGTTCATAGACAGAACTGTTAAACAACAGTATACAAACAAGTAGGGGTGAGTTAATGCATAAAACACACTTGTTTTAAATACTTCCATGCTAGCATGACGAAACTTAGTGTATTTACTAGTGTTTTTTATTAGAAAGAAATGTGCCAAAATTCAGAAATCATTGGAAGATATCACTGAACATTTGTTTAACCATAGCAATGTACATTTCTTGTGTTCATTTTTCATCTCTGTTTTTTGTGTTTATTTAAAATTATACAAATCTGATATTATTTTAATCTCCAATCTGTTATTTAACAGTTGATATGGTTCTTTAATGCTGATCTATCCAGCAGAAGACACTAGCAGGGTTTAAATCTCAGTTGCTCAGGTGGGGCATGTTGTCACACTGCGTTACAATGAGCCTCCATTCTATACTTTTATGAATTCTATTGAGAAAGAAACCATGATAAAAAGGTGAATAAAGACTGGGGACCCTATCTTGCACCCAGCGCAATTGACTTTGTACACCGACGCATGTATCATTCCTATTTTGCACCCGACGCACAGCAGACTTTTCCCTGGACAGACGCACGTCAGTAAATTAGGGAATGAACTTGCGCTCCCGGGGGCGGTTCAGCGAAAAGAGGAGGCGTGTTCCGGCGCAAACGTTCCTGGTGCTATTTTGCAGTTTCAGAAAACAAGTCCGCCACTGACCAGGAAAAACTGCGTTATTCATATGCTATTTTAAGGGCGCATGCTTGGCCATAATGTAGCGTGTGCACAACGCGCATACACTTTGCTTCTCTCATCTACACACAGATGCAGCAGTTGCCATTTTTGCAAACCATACATAATTACAGGGAAAATATTACCACATGAGGGAAATCATTGTGGTGTCCATGAAGATGTGAAAAAATAGGCATAAATCTAGCTTACACATTTACCCAAATTATTATACGCCTGTTTAACCGAAGCTAATTTGGGTGTTTCTCCATCCCCAATGTCACTTCTCTGTGTTTTACGGCTCTGATGAGAACGTCGGTCTCCTCGGCTGTGAACCGCTCCTGGCGCGCGCCTGGCAAATCCGCCGTTATAATAGCAATCCGCCATGGAACAAGCGCGCCTGCTCTTAAAGGGAATGTGAGATGTCGCTCTGATTGGTTTATTTCACGTTACGCCCAAACCACACCTATGAATAATGAAGCTACTTCAGACCAACTCATTTTAGATTTGCACCGAGATCCGCCCACAAAGTTACTTGCGTTTCGCGTTTGATACTTGCGTTTCCGATCGTTAAAATACGGCCCTGAGAGTCAATGTTCAGAAATGATCAATTATTATTATGTTTTGAACTTTGCCCCCCATTCAATCCCATTATAAAGCTTGGAAGAGCCAGGATATTTTTTTTTTATATAACTCTGATTGTGTTCAAAATGATATACACCGAGGATGGCTTGAGGGTGAGTAAATCATGGGATCATTTTTAGGTGAACTATCCCTTTAAGCTCACCAAAGCTGAATTTATTTGATCAAAAATATTAGTAATATTTTGAGATTGTATTAAAAATAATAATTCCAGTGATTAAAGCAGAATTTTCAGTCTTCAGTGTCACATGATCCTTCAGAAATCATTCTAATACGATGATTTGCCGCTCAAGAAAGATTTATGATTATTATCAATGTTTTTTTTTTTTCTTCTTCAGTTTACTCCAGTTTAGGGGTTTGTTCCCTAAACCACAGTAATAGTAATTCTTGCCAGTTATGTGCTGCAGTCTTCATAAAGTTCATGATGCATCACGTCTCTCTGTTGGTCTGTGCGTCTCTGGAGGGATTTGCTCAGAGAGACGTCGGTCATTTCGGGCCGTCAACGGGACACGAGGTCCTCCACTGACCACTGACCACATCACTCCTGAGAAACCATCAGATTTCTCTCATGTTGCACTTTCCAGTTCAGGAGCTGAACTAAAAGAAAGCAGCCAAGCATGCTCTTTTACAGCCATATCCAAGTAAATCTGCTGCGAGATTAAAGCTTCAGCCCTGTGAGAAAGAGAAAAGCTATTACACGGCTCTTCTTTTGTTGGTAATATCAATGCGACATGCTCGGCGTAGGCCTTTAAAGTTCTCGCTGTGGCAATGAAATCCTTTTAAATGCAGATATGTAATTAATTCTTCATGTTTAGAGAATTAAACATATCTTAGAATGCAGAGGCCGGTGTAAGCGTGGTAATTTTATTATGTGGCGGATAAAAGAAAGCCGCTGACCCCCCACCTCCTCCGCTAGCGCCATCACACAAAAACACCCTACAAATTCATTTCAGACAGCGAAAATGCAAAGTCCATCCTATGATAATAGAGAACAATGGCAATCAGGGCTTTATTCCCCAGGGTACAGTCTGCAGTCAGCATAATGTGCCCAGCCAACATAAAGCGCTTTCAGAAACAAAGAGAAGGAGCAGGAGTGCATGCCAACACTTATACATCACAGATATATTATTAACCTTCACACGGCAAGGTGCTCTACGGAGAGAGCGTTCCCGGCCCGTAGCGAACGACTGTGTCATTCACCGGAGACCAATGCACTCGAGATAATCCCAGCATATCTTATGCAGGTGTAGCGCGTGCCTTTTTTTAATTAATAAAAACCAAACGTAACGGTGAACGTTTTTCCCTCCCACAGTCGCTAGCTCTGGCTAATGTGTTGTAATTGACTCTGCAATTTTCTAATTGTGATTGCCATTTTAATTTTACTCTTGACTGTGCAACTAACAGTGTATAATAATTAAAATGGATTGCACGCGGTGTACCTGCATGGTTCAGCCAGGCTTGAACTTGAACCATAAGTTAACTATTAGGAAACTAAGAGGCTATGATCATTTTTCACAGAGCCAGAAATCTTTAGATCAACTGTAAATGGGTAGTTAGGAAGAGATTTTAAGTTAAAATGTACAAGGAAAAGTGTTTTCCCATCATTTTGCCTAAGTAGAAATATCCTGTCTCTCAATTAATGTGAGGTCATCATGCATGCATAATAAGTACAACATTAATTTGCAAAATGCTATTTAAAATAGTTTTAGATGAAGTATAGCATAACATTCTTTTCCCTTCAGATATTACTTATGCTGACTATTTTAACGCTATAAAGTATCATAATTTCATCTTATTTTTAGCCATATAAATATTAGCATCTGCATCAAAGTGCTTATTTTCATTTTGGCTTCAGAATAAAACTGAAAGCTCAATGTTCTCTCTCTATATTATACTAAATGAGCCATCAAATCCTGATGTACTGATATGCAGAAACACATATGCAAACTTTCTTTGGATTTGTATTTTAGATTTTGTCTAGAGGTTCAATAAAGCGTCCATTTAAAAATAAAAAAACCAGAACTTTTCGGACTTTATAGGGTTAAAACAATCACAAATCCCTTGAAATGCACCGTATATATTTCCTTTCTGCTCTTTCTGTTGTTTTTTCCTTAATGGCCAATATATGCAAACTTTCTTTAGATTTGTTTGTTTAGATTTTGTCTAGAGGTTCAATAAAGTGTCCATTAAAAAATTAAAAAGTGATTTTTCAGACTTTACAGGGTTAAAACAATTACAAATCCCTTAAAATGCACCGTATATCTTTCCTTTCTGCTCTTTCCGTTGTGTTTTCCTAAATGGCGAATATATGCAAACTTTCTTTAGATTTGTATGTTTAGATTTTGTCTAGAGGTTCAATAAACTGTCCATTTAAAAATAAAAAAGTGATTCTTCAGACATTACAGGATTAAAACAATCAGAAATCCCTTGAAATGCACCGTGTATCTGCTCTTTCCGTTGTGTTTTCCTCGATGGCGAATACCTGTTTCCCTCGGATCCCCTTGGGATGTGCGCCTCTGTAATGAAAAAGGTTCCTGCTCAGATTTTTAAGTGTATGGTCCAAGTGAGGCAGACACTTTCTAATTTAGAGGAAATTTGGTAAAACGGCTAGATTGTTTTTTTCCTCTGCTCGGCTGTGTGTTTTCCGCAGACAAATGTGGGTCGTTTCCAACCCAACTGTAGAAATTAGCTGATAGACATCAAGCCAGATAACTGAGACCTGCAGCATTAGGATGGGAAAGGACATTAATCTTTCCAAAATTAAAATCCGCGCCGCCGCGTTTAGGATTGAGGCCAGCGCCATACGCCAGCCGCCCGACCGCCAGTTTTGATAAAACTGTTTAAGGAGAGGGGAGATTTAGATAAATTGCCCGTGGTTCTGCTATAAGTGCAGTGGAACAGAGGAGGGTCCCTGTTAACCAGGATCACGTGGATATGAGCCGGCTGTTTACAGGGACCCCGTGAGGCCGTCAAGACCACCAAACCTGATAACCTGCTGTTATTGATGCCGGAGAGCCAGAAGCCAGCGCTATCTGCATGTGTTGCATACGGTGCAGTGTTTGTGAATGATGGGCTGGTGCATGTTTGCGTTCCGGAGGGGCATGCAGGATTCTTGGCTTTCTTGTCCGAGGTCGACACTAGTGTTTGTTCCGGCAAATCTGTGTATTGCTCGGAGGTTTGGAGAGCGCAGGCTAAGAGTATTCCCTGATCCCAGAGATCACGGGGGGGCCGGCCTGCTTCACGCTCCGGTGAATGCATGAAGGGTGTATATGTCAATCTAGCCAGCCGACGGGTTGTTCGGGATCTCGTGCTGCTAATGTGCTGCAAAAATGAACAAATACACACAATCTCTGTTTCATTCTCCCGCTGCAAAGGAGCCGTTTTTAATGTTGGTTTTGAAAGGAATCACCCAATGATGAAAATTGCGTCATTGAATATGGCGACACAAACATCAGACATCAATAGACCAAATGCCATGATGTGCAAGAATTATTTTTGATCCTATATGTGCGTTGATCAATTTTTAATTTGGTTTCAGAATGAATAAAGGCTTAGATTTCAATCTGTTCATCATACGAAGTGATCGATGGAGATTTAGGACGTACTAGTCAAGTAATATGGAATATATCAAGCTTTTTGAACCTTGGAAGTTTTGGATAACATTGAATATCATAATATGGACAGCATCTGCTGAAACAATCTTCAAAATATCTTCTTTTGTGTTCAGCGGAGAAAGAAAGCCATGCGGATTTGGAATGAATTTTCACTTTTGGCTGAACTAAACCAGCAAAATTCCCTTGGTCAACCAGTTTCTCCAGTTACTTTTGCTGGTAAAACAATATCCGCCAGCTAAACCACACTAATACAGTAGCTTAAACAACCTGGATCCTGACCAGCAGGATTTTCAGCAGGATAAACCTGGAGTTTTATTCTAATAAAATGCACTAATTAGTCAAAGCTCCTACTGTACATACTAAAACCTGTTAAGCCAATGAGTTAAATAGTTGATAATCGTTGACCAAATGCATTACAGTCTCTTTGCGCACCATTTTCTGAGCATCACACATATAGGAATTTACCACTTCCGACTTTGGATGGACCAGTTTTGGTGTCATTGTCTCTAAACCCCTAACTATCTAGCAGAAAAATACATGGATGCTCCCATGTCATCATAATCTCCCCAACAGACCGCCATGAAATTGACATTTAAGAATAACTGGACAAGTGGAAAATAATGCAATTCTGCAAGGCACATTTCAGGCGTATAGACAGTAATACGGCCAGTGTGTGTGGGGTAGGTTAGGATGCCGATGGCGAAAAGCGTCAGATTACCCGGCTCATGGCGGAGAGATAGAGGCACAAACCCAGCGGAGAGGCTTATCTGTGCCGGCCAGCGCTGGTCTGGGACCTGTCCCACAGCCCGCCGTTGACCAGCTCCCCTCTCCTCCAATAAACAAGCAATTACTGACCCAAACAACTGTCAGGGACTATGATCAAATAATTTAGCCAGAGTGAGAGGACCTTAATACAGGTCAATTTCACTCTGTTAGGCATGCTGGCTGAGGGAAAGCGAGAGACGGCGTCTCAGGCCTGTCAGGGGAAGGCTATTGCCGTTGCCGAATTTAAAGGTTACGTGCGGCAGTCCTGAAATATTCTATCCCACGCAGCGCCGGGATCCCATCACAACCAAAAGCCACTGCACCAGTCCTGCATGCCGCGTTGTAATGGGTTGTGTGGGTATTAAACTGATAACTGAATAAGATGGGGTTGGTGTACATATGAATATATATGTATACCGGGCTTGACATTAACACACGCCAACACGTCAAACGCGTGTGTATTTCAGCAGTGGTGTGTAACACAGTCAGACCTACTAGACACTTTGCCGGGTTGAATTATACATATAACATATACTTTTTTCAATTGTAGTCTTTTAAAAAGACATCTGAAATAATAAACTGAGTGCAATGTAGTGTTGTCAAAAATATAGATTTTTCGATACATATCGATACTGAAATTTTCCACAGAATATATACAGGATCCCAGCGTCTCTTTCTATCTCATCTCTCCGACAGAGAGTGACACACAAACCGCCTCTCCTCACTCACTCCATTAATTTGCTCCGGATGAATATAGTTGCTGTTACAGGGCTTGAATTTCAGCGTGAGATTGTGTGTATTGAGCATAATTTTACTCATTCCCTCAGATTTTGTGCTTAAACCCAAAGTGTGGCACATAAAGCCGCCTCTCAGGACTAAATTTCGCTATTTTTCACTGTTTATTGCCCTTAAACAGTCAAATACACTTAAAATAATGTCAAAATGCCAGTCTTGGCGAGTATTCACTTAAACACAGTCAGTTTTAAAGTGTTTTAAGTGAATGTAAACAGTTGAGAAAGAAAACGCATGTGTAACAGTATAATGGATCAGTGCGTCAGGTCTTAAAGGGACAGCAGCCTAATATTCCTGCTGCCAAATTATGAGATAATATTAAAAATATCTATATGGCCGATTTTTTTTCATTGTATCAATGTCAAAATTGTGGCCAGTGAAAATTCTGAGTGGCTCGTAACTTTAGAAAAAACACTAGCCACAGCGACTGATGAGCAAAACAGTTAATGTCAAGCCCTGTATATATATATATGGTATATGTGCTTAAATATGTATGGTTGCATATATATACAAATTGTTAACAGCTAAAACTAGTAAATTTGCAGTTCGTTGTGTTCACTGGGTTTTGTTGTGTCTCAGATCCAAAAGTCTAAGACCACTAAAGAAAAATGCTGCTGATTATTGGATTCAGTTTAATAATAATTAAAAACAAATTACCAAATGATATTGTCAGTATAATAATGGGATTGAAAAGTCAAATGTCAAATAACAAGATGAATTTGAGGATCTCTTAGTATGTAATATCTCTCTTTAGCAAATTTGCCTAAATATCTGATTTATTTATATTTGATTAGTGACCTAGGAAATGTGCAGAATATTAATATTTCTTCTTTATCTCTGCATCATTATTTTACATCTTTAAAAACTGCCAAACATTGCTTATTTCCAGATTTAAATAAAAAACTTTTCATATTTTCAGACACAAAGCATTTATTCCCCCTCTGATCGAGTCGGCCGAGCTGTTTATGACGCCCCATCATCTTTCTGACGGTTTCTGCTGGCGAGGAGGACAAACATTAGCTTTGTTCAGATTCAACTAATCTTGCTCAGCCTTCTCCAAAGTACAATCTCATCTGCCATCTAACCTTGGTCCAGACTATTATCAGATCTGGATCTAATTGAACCTTCATGGAATAAACCTTGTCCAGTCGCAGGGCACAGAAATCTTGATATACTCCACAAGAGTCGTCCATGACACGGGGTCTCCGGCTACTAAAGCCGCTTTTCCACCGCTCTCGTTGCTGAACCGTTCATTTTCCACCGTGGGTCTGATAACAGAGCTATAATACAAACATGTCAGCCCTGGCCTTGTTGTAAGGCAAGAGTTTACAGATGTTAATAGCGACCACGTTAAGGAGGGTGACCAGATATTTCTTTTAATTTTATTATTAACTACCCAGCAAGCAATAGCGGTCATTTCACCTTCTCGGTTAACTATAGACCCAATATAGTCCGGCTATCAGTAACACACTTCTAGACAAAATAACCTTGAATTTGGTTGCATGTCGTTTTTACCAAAATAACTTGTGAGATGTATGATACTCCATCATGTAAGCAAAGTCAACAGTGATTACAAGGTGTTTAATTTCATTTCTTCACTCATTTAATTTCTTTGTCATCTAACTGATGACTAGTCTAATCTTGGACGATGGTTTAGACGTCTATTAAATGTTCATTGACAGCCCAAATTTTGCCTTGTTTTAGCCTAGACATCAGGGCTGTGTTTGGATGCTATAAGACGTCTTTTAAACGCAAAATTGCTTGCTCTGGGTAGCGTTAACTTTGCTTAAATTGTGAGTTTACATCACAATTTAAGTGAGTTTACACTTTAAATCACGCAATTCTGAGATAAAAAGTCAGAATTGCGAGTTATAAAGTCAGAATTGTGAGATATAAACTATAAACTGGAGCCATTCCTTACCGTTCTTAAAACCAACCGTGGAAAAGCAGCTTAACTTTCCATTTCGCACTGGCCTTCGTCAATAAAATGTGTGCAAACACTGTGAGATGTTGTTGTGTGGTAAAAGGTATCAAACCAATTGTATAGGCTTTACAAAAAAGAATAATTCAGATTGTCAAAGTAAACAGTTTGGTAAGTGCAGGTTGATGGCTTCATCCTCCTCTTCCTCCTAGTGATTTCTCTTTAAATAGAAAAGACAAGGCCTGGAGCCTTTCGCAAGCTTATTATGGTAATAATTAGGAGACTGATTTTATCTCAGCCTGTACAATCACAGTGAGAGGCAATGGCTAAATAAACAGCCAAAGTCCTTGTGTCCCCAAGGGCTGTTCAGTGTAATTAAAATCAATAGGTTCTTCCTCCCAGGGCCTCTTTAACCCACCCAGCTAAGCCAAGGTGCTTTTATTGTTAAGCAGTCCTCATTCAGTTCTCCCACCATGACATACAGAGCGTTCTCATGTTCACGCTTCCATTACCGTAAATTGATGTATTAGTATTAAGACTGAAAAAATGAGAAGATTGTTGCGGATTTGCGGTAGGCATCATTAGGGATAAGTGAGACGGCTTTATCAACAATCAGCGTCCAGTTATCCGGTGAGGATGAGGAAGGTTAGTTGACCTTGACTGTTATTCACCACTCGTTCAAGGATTTAAAAAAAAAAAGTGGTGTTATGTTGGTATGACAGATTATGGAAGTTTCCGCCACAGAAAAAATTTAATAAAAAAGGTAATTGCGACTTTTTATCTCAGAAGTCTGATCTCAGAATTTTGTAATATAAATTCGCAATTGCGAGGTATAAAGTCAGAATTTTGCTTGATATTAAGTCGCAGTTATGTGTTATAAAATCAGAATTGCAAGATAAAAACTTGCAATTGCGAGAAAATTGCAATTCTGAAAAAAAAAAAGTCTGAGATAGAAAAATAAACTTGCAATTGTGAGATAAAAAGTCACAATTATCTTTAAAATGTCTTCCATAACAAATATTTACTGGTATTAACGAAACAATTCATGAACATAAGCTGATCAAATGTAATTAGTTACTGTACTGAAGTTTCTTTTTGGCCACTTTGTAGTTTTACTGAGTATCAAATATCCTATAGCAACGTTTACTCTCTTTTACGTTTCCGTGAATGCGAGTGCATTAGCAGATAGTGCTGAATCACAGGTGTTTGATTTAGGAGATGAGATCATGATGAGGCCGAAACCAGCACGTCCAGTGCAAGACAAGTAGACTTTGACTATTTATAATTTTTTTATCGGCTATATTGAAGAGGCCTTTGTGAGGGATATAGGTTTACCTACGGCCTTATCGTGCACTTGAGCTTAACTGAGACGTGAGAGTTTGTAGACGTTTAAGAGGCTGTTGTGTCAACATTCAATGTAATATTCAGTTTCATTTTGATTTTAGAAATAAAACACGATTTCTCATCTTACAAATCAATTGTTTCTTATTTCCACTAGCATGACTCTTCGGTGTCGAGGACTAGTGCATCTATGAGCCTACATTCAGTATGAGTACTCT
The DNA here is from genome assembly GCA_021554675.1 of Leuciscus idus. NCBI lineage: Eukaryota > Metazoa > Chordata > Actinopteri > Cypriniformes > Leuciscidae > Leuciscus > Leuciscus idus. The sequence goes on along the minus strand of CM038633.1, from coordinate 4,203,800 downwards.
TAAAATCAGATACTCTAAGACTTTTACTCAAGTCGTATTGGAATTGGTGACTTGTAACTGGTAATGGAGTCATTTTCACCGTTAGACATCTGGACTTTTACTCAATTATGATTTCCAGGTACTCGTTACACCTCTACCTTGGCTTGTTTCGCCGAGTGTAAATGCAGATATCGGATATATGTCACTATCAAGCATCTAATATGATTCAAATGGTTTTAAACTTTCAGAAAAGCTTACATTTTTGAATTTCTGAATGTGACGATAGTCATTTCACATAATCTCTGATCTTTTTAATGCCTTTGAAAGCCAAAACCCAGCGTTTACCCATACAGTAGGTTACACGAGCGGCACTTTTCATCAGATGTCTTTAGACCATCATTTGCCATCGGTTAGCAGAAACGCTTCTCAGTGAAACGATTCCCCGCTTGACAAATGAGACATCAAGGGTTGTATGAAGCTGTTCCTGCTCTGCACATCTGTCCGCTGATCCAGATGTTGCACAGATGACAACACGCCATCCAGATCCTCTAATAGCCCTGTGCCTGACAGAGTCAGTCGTGATGAATCGCACAGCTCTTCCCTGGATTCTCACACTTAATTTTCTGAAGATTGCTTGCCCATTCAAGAGGAGAGGGACCTGATTCGCACTCCTGTCCAGGAGCCCGGGGCCCTGATGAGATGTCACTATTGTTCAGCCGAGCCTTTGGCATGGAGGCTTAACTACAAGTGGCTGCTTTTAAGACATTGGCCCGAATTACTTGACTGGCGAAGCTAAATAGCAATTAGACAGCTCGCCCGCCAAACGGAAATTAGAAATTTGCCAGTGGGCTTTAGATGGGACTGAGTTTTCCTGCTCACGCAAACACTTTCAGACCACCTATATCTGACACCAAACGCCTTCATTTCGGTCTCGACCTCGGAAGAGTCTCTCCTGTGGACATTCAGAGTGTGTTTTCTGGCTGTACTGGATCGTTTCCATCAACTTGCCGGCATATCTGATATGTTTTGTCACAACGCATATCATAGTTTGTCAATCAAACGTCAGGTTATGATGATTTCTCTTCTATTCGCACCTTCCTTATTACAGCAATCATGATTCTCTGAGCACACGAGATTCGCATTCGGTGTTTGATAAACAGATGCAGTTTAGTGAGTCTCATCACCTGTCCTGTCACACGCAATGAACTCTCATTGGCTGAGATGAGACACGGCCAGATTTAACTGAGCCGGATCCTTTCTGAACTCGCACATTTGCATGGACATTATTTTGTCCACCAACTTTTCTTTATGCAGATTGTCGGCTTCAACTTTGTTATTCAAATAGTGCTATTTATTATGTTCAGAGAACGTTCCCAATGTTTGGAAAATTATCAAATGGAATGTTCAAGACAAAAACGTTTTAAAAAATGTGCACTGTGTATAATTATTTTGTATATATAAATACACACACATGTATATATTTAAGAAAATGTGTTATTTATATATAAAATATTTATATATAATATAAATGATGTATAAATATATATATACAGTATATATACATGTAAATAATTCTTAAATATGTGACCCTGGACCACAAAACCATTCATAAGTCGCACGGGTATATTTGTGGCAATAGCCAACAATACATTGAATGGGTCAAAATTATCGATTTTTCTTTTATGCCAAAAATCTTTCGGATATTAAAAGAAAGATCATGTACCATGAAGATATTTTGTAAAATGTCTTCCGTAAATATATAAAACATTTACTTTTGTGAGTGAATGCGGCACAATCGTGAACATAAATGAACAACTTTAAAGGTGATTTTCTCAATGTTTCAATTTTTTTTGCACCCTCAGATTCCAGATTTTCAATAGTTGTATCTCAGCCAAATATTGTCCTATCCTAACAAACCACACATCAATGGAAATCTTATTTATTCAGCTATCATATGATGTATAAATCTCAATTTAAGAAAATGTACGCATGTGACTGGTTTTGTGGTCCAGGGTCACATATATGCATGCATAGGTGTGTATTTATATATACAAAATAATTATGCACAGTACACACACATATATTATGTAAACAAACTTGTATTTTGGATGCGATTAATCGAGATTAATCATTGCCCTGCAAAAAAAAATAAAAAAAATTGGATGTTTGGAATGTTTAGAACATCCAGAAATTACGTTTTCATAGCAAAACATTGAAAGAACATTATGTTGGCTGGGTAAATACATTAATTTACAGCAGCAAAACTAATTTTATGGGTTAAATCAGGTACAAAATATCAAACAATTGAATGATAGCACTTTTCATAGTGTAGAAATGTCATGTGGCGCTCGAGGGTGTTCGGCAAATGATTGTGACGATATCATATTTGGTCCTCCAACTTTTTTATGCAGATTGTTGGCTTCAACTTTTTCATTCAAATATTAGGTTAATATATATATATATGTGTGTGTATGTGTATATGTATAAATGTGTTAAGGACTTTTTTTTAATATATATATTAATATATAAAAACATCGGAAATAATTGACCACAGACGTTTGTCTGAGTTGCAATGAAATGGAAGTAGCGATAGATGTTTTCTTAGATAGATAGATAGATAGATAGATAGATAGATAGATAGATAGATAGATAGATAGATAGATAGATAGATAGATAGATAGATAGATAGATAGATAGATAGATAGCATACACATTACAAGGTCAGAACATTTTTAAAAAGTGAAACCCTATGATTTGGACTTTCAATATAAAAAATGTTTGTCTTGTTTACACAAGTTCAGTGCTAAAGCACGACCAGACTCTCGGTTTCTCTTCCGGAGAATGAATCAGATGGACAGAATGAAAGACTAACAGATCTGTTCCTGAGAGCTCTAATCCACTCACACTCACTTATCTTCTCTGACAATGAGGCTTCCTCTCAGACTACACAACTTTCCCAGTGTACTTCGTCTTCCTGAAGCAAATTTGTCTTGTCTAAGTGTCTTATACCTCCAAGACAAACAGTTTAGCTCTGGCAGATCCAGATTTTGTCAATGCTTGAATGTTGACTGTCAGCTAATCTCCTGGTGCTGTTGGAGGAGAGCAGATCTTCCCACCGCAGATTTCTGCATGTCTGGCCATAAACACAGGAGACTCTGAAAGTGATGATGACTTCATCAGATAACGTCACAATCATTTGCCCAACACCCTCGAGCGACACATGACATTTCTGCACTATGAAAAGTGCTCACATTCAATTATTTGCTATTTGTACCTGATTTAACCCATAAAAATGAGTTTTGCTGCTGTAAATTAATACTCGGGTAACAAAAATGTTCTTTAAAATGTTTTGCTATGAAAATGTAATTTTCTGAATGTTCTGAACATTCATTTTGTAATGTTTTAAAAAAAAAAATGTTTTCTTTCTTGAACGTTCCATTTTATAATTATTGAAACATTATGTTACGTTTGAATGTTCTCTGAACGTTCTGAAACACATTATAAATAGTACTATCTGAATAACATTAGATGAGCATCCAACTAAAACATGTAATAAAAACACTCATGAACAATGACCAGATAGTATTGAACAAACGTTCTAACGTTACTGGAAGAACATTCGTTCATAACTTCGAGAGAACGTTCTGAGAACATTTTTGTCTTCATTTTAACTAGTTTATTTAGATGTTACTATTTTGTTCAGTGCAATGACTACTCTCTAAAAAACAATGGGTTAAAAACAACCCCGTTTTTACAGTAGGCGTATAGCATATTTCATATCGTTTTAATACATATTGCCTACATTTAAGCTCGTTTAACAAATATTATAGGTAAAAATTACAATTAATCTACAAACTCCTCGTGAACGCCCGTCATCACTTGACACTGGACATTGGTCAAGTAATGAATATCAAAGACGCCGACCACCAAGTCCTCTGTGATCCCATTTTGGTTGAAAGAGTACTTTGACTCGATGTTGAACAAGGAATTTCCACATCCTCTGATCACAAGCGCCGCCCCATCCCCGGGCTGGTACCGCAGATCAGCCCTGCCGAGGTCGAGCTTGCCGTCAAAAAGATGAAGAAAGGAAAGGTCCCGGGACCCGACAACATTCCCGCTGAGGCGTGGAAGCCACTCGGACGCGAGGCACTGAAGTCCTTGCCTGACGAAGGCACCACTCCCTCTGCCAGTGTTACGGTCCCGATCTGGAAAGGCAAAGGCGACGTCGGCAACTGCAACACCTCCCGCCCGATTCGCCTGCCATACCATGAAGATATTCGAGCACGTTAATGACACCCGTCTCGTCTCCATCAGTCCCAATCAGTGCGGATTTGTTAGAGGAAGCGGGATTCTTGATGCGATCCACGCTGTCAGGAGAGGCACCGGGAGAAGAACCAGCAAGTACACCAATCTCCACCAGTAAACTGGTGTGTGGTGGGTGTTCTGGCGCAATATGGCTGCCGTCGCATCATCCAGGTGGACTGTACATTGGTGGTGGTTGAGGAGATCCCCCCTTCAATGTAAAGCGCTGTGAGTGCCAAGAAAAGCACTATATAAATGTAATGAATTATTATTATTATTATTATTATTACCCATGGCCTTCCTCGACCTCGAGAAGGCATTAGACCGTGTGCCCCGGGACCTCCACTCTCACGGTGCCCCCGAAGAGTACGTACGGTGGATCCAGCTCCTCCACACCAACACCCCCAGCGTCGTCCGATGCCCCGCGGGCCTGTCCGAACCGTTCCCGACCACCATTGACGTGCACCAGGGGTCCGCCCTCTCCCCGCTCCTCTTCATCCTTCGCATGGACACTGCCATGGTGGATACTCAGGCGTCTCAGCCCGGGTCACTTCTATTCGCCGACGACATCTTCCAAGCTGACGAAGCCCGTCGTGGGCTTGAACGTCAAGTGCAAGACTGAGTATATGGAGTGCGGACGGGACCCTAGACAGACGGGACAATCAGAGTTAGAGGGCAGCCATTAAACAAAGTCACCAAATTCAAATATCTCGGTTCGCTCATTTGGAGCGACGGCGACTCCCTCCCTGAGTCAACACAGCATGGCTGAAATGGCAGCAAGTCACGGGCGTCCTCTGCGACCGCCGAATGCAGAACCACTCAAGGGCAAGATTTATAAAACTGTTGTACGGTTCTGAGTGTTGGCCAGCTACCACCAAACATTATTTTCAGATTGATTAGATTAGATTAGATTAGATTAGATTAGATTAGATTAATTAGTAGATAATTTTTTTTTTTACCTATAATATTTGTTAAACGAGCTTAAATGTAGGCAATATGTATTAAAACTATATGAATTAAAACTATATGAAATATGCTATAAGCCTACTGTAAAAACGGGGTTGTTTTTAACCCATTGTTTTTTAGTGTAGTCATTACACTGAACAAAATTGTAACATCTAAAGTCAATAATTGTAACCCTTAAAACTCATCTTTGATCACCAAAATGACATATTTAAATGTTCTTTCCTTGAAAAAATTTCTTCATGTCTTAATATATCTTGAATGTAACTCGACACCCTTGCCTCATTTAGTATGCGCGGTTCTATGAATATGCAAATGAGCCCCGCCTCCACTCACTCACTCAGCTCAGAGATCCACTGGTTGACGATCACACGTTGATCTGATTGGTTACAAGGTAGTTTGTGACGTCAGAAACACCAGCGATTTCAAAGCGTGTGTTTGAGACTGTCTTTGGTTCACTGCAGTTTTAAGGAGGAAATACTCAGCAATGCTGTCGACTTATGAATTTACACATGGTTTGTCTTAAAGCATATTAAAAACACCACATACACACATAAACAACATTAAACGCTGGATTTTCACCACAGGGCGACTTTAATGAACTACATGTACTCGGGCGTTATTGTTAGATTAGGGTTAGTTGCATGTAATTATACATACTCTACTGGTATTACCATAGTAAGTACATGTAATGTGTAACAAAGACACTATAATAAAGTGTTCCCTTCTCTTCTTTTGTGACACAGATCGTCGTATAGAGAATAACTTGTGTTCTTAGGAAGAAAGTCACATGTGTTTGGAACAAAGGATGATGAACTTCTCTAACCTGTGATTCTATGGCACTAGTTTTGTGGTCATGGGGTTTGAATGCTATGATCCTGGTAGAGCGGGATTAGACAGGGATCTTCCCCTGGTGTGAGATGAATGCCAGCGCTGGGCATCTGAAAATAAAGCGTCCCGGACAGAAGGAGACGAGGAGAACACAGCCAAGGCCGTCACTTACTCGCTTTGACAAACTGCAGCCATTATGCAAGCGTGACAGTTTTTCTCTGAGGGCAATTTCTAAAAATTATTTCAACAATGTAATGAGTGAAATGTCACCACTCGCTAATTATGTTTATGCTAATTGTTAATTAGGCTCTCAATGAGCATTGTCTTAATTAACAATGGCTGTGAAAATATGTGCAGGGCAGTGAAACATAAATGAGTCCAGTAATTGCCAGCCTCTGGTGAGTAACACAGATATATTGGGATTTTACTGCTTCTGTTACAATGACTTTTTATTTTTGGTAATAATTTTAGTTAATAGCGAGGGCTGATAGAACGGATGAACTTCATGCTATCATCTTGATTTACTTAATGCAGTCTTTTTTGACGTTTTGTTTTTGTTTTCTGTGTGCAAACATCTATAAACCTTTATTAAGCAAATAACATGTTGACTGACTTTTCCTCTCTCAAATGCTTGACAGGGTCACACGAATAACACATAATATTCCTCTCATCTAGTAGAGTCAAATGAGTTTGATTTGACACAATACTGTAGAGCTCTACTGTGGTTAACTGAGCTAGTGGACAACAGTTTAGTTCAGTGTCTTCAGCCGATCATTAAGAGGCCAAAGCCACACTTAATCTGCCGCCGCCTGTATGATGATGTATTATGAGGCTATCCACACATGCATTGCAATGCATTATATCTTTTCATAAACTATTGTATCTCCAGTTATAACACACTTTAACACTATAATGCATTAGAATACTATAATAGCACATGAAATTGGCTTCTGTAGGGCTGTCACTAATGATTATTTTGGTAATTGAGTAATCAGGTCTATTTTTATAGTTGAAGTCAACTGTAAAAAAAATTTTAAAGTATATATACACACACACACACATATATATATATATATATATATATATAAAACAATGAGGCAATAATTTGTTCAAAAAGTATCAATAAGAAAGTGATCATATTGAACAACACTATTAAAATACATAATGTAATAAACATAATCAAGTTACGTACATGAAGTATTATAACGAATGCCTGCAGAGGACGCCAACATCTGCTGATTGTTGTTGTTACACTTTACAGCAGATCAAATCCTTATTTAATATTGGCCAAACAACATTTATTTCACTTGTCCACTTAATCTTTTATATTTATCCGCTTGTTTAAGACAGAAATGCTACTGTTCTACAAATGGTTTTGTTCGTTTGGGAATCACACTTGTGTTGTTCATGGTCAAAAGTAATGTAACTTTTCAGTAAAATCAATGTCAAATATTTTTGTTCAATAATATTTTTTTCTTTTGTATTTTGAGATATTTTTTTATATATTTATGCAATAAATATCCACTGAAAAAAAAAAAAATTGTATTATTACTTTTCAATTAAAGCTGAATTTCCTGTGCTTTGTGTGCTTTCAAATGCTGTGTGCGTTTCTAAATATTGCTCCCAAAAATTTCTCTTTTTTCATATTTCCCATTGATTTCATATGGCTGTCATTTCTGACTGCGAACAACACAAGTGTGTATTGTTTTTACAACCATTTAGGTTTTTCAAATCAAGTGTACGAATTTTGTGTGTGTGTGTGTGTGTGTGTGTGTGTGTGTGTGTGTGTGTGCGTGTGCGTGTGCGTGTGCGTGTGCGTGTGCGCGTGCGCGTGCGCGTGCGCGTGTGCGTGTGTGTGTGTGTTTGTGTGTGTTCACATAGTGACTGCCACAAAAGTTTCGCACCAATCCGATGAAGTAGCGATTTTAAACAATTCTAAAATGACGAACAACACCAGAGGGTTTTAACTTCATTCTGAAATTGCGATGAACAACAGTTCGCATATTTAGAAACAGATTGATGTATTCTCCTGTGCTGGCGTAGGTTTATAAATGATTTGTAAAACGGTTAGTTCCAGTCCTTGATTCTGATTGGTCAATAGTTGTGTTTTATTCACGATACACCCTAGCAACCACTCTTAGCAACGTAAACGTGATTGATCTCATTGATATTGTTCACTGAAGCTTATAGAGTATTGTGAGAGATCGAGTGAGCGAGTGTACCTGCATTTACAGTAGACTTAGTATTTTCCTTCAGCTCAGTCTTATATTTGTTATAAATAAAACAATTCTGTTTGAAATCCCGCTGCGATATCTTGTCCTTTTACCAGTTCAGGGTGTTCCTGTGCCCTCTAGTCCAGGGGTTCCCAAACTTTTTCGTTCTAGGACCCACCTAGACAAGTATAATCAATCTCAAGACCCACTTGCACTGGTGCTACCAACTTTCTCAGTTGGTCGCACCAGCATGATTTGGTCGCACATTTTTTTTTTTTTTTTTTTTGCTACATGCCATGGGATTAATCAATGCATGCTGATGGTCTTAATCTGCATTCCCTAGTTTTGCACTGATGTAAAAAGACTGACAGTGACAAGCCTTCATGTTAGCAAAATATTTTAAACTTTTAACTCTTAAAAAAACTTTTAAAAACATGTATGTTCTTTAATGTTTGATTATAATTTTACCATCTTCACATAGGGATGGGAAATGATAAGATTTTATCAATAATAATAATGCCACTGACGATTCTGATTATCGATCCGATTCTTTAACGATTCTCTTATCGATTCTTGATAGCACTGTGTGGAAAAATGTAGTCATATGCTTTTCAAAAAAAAAACAAGGGTTTTATTTTAAAGCTTAAGCTTGAGTAAGCAAACTGTACTTTTTATGTAATTTATGTAATAAATAGAACTTTATTGTAAAGTGTTACTGATTCAAACGTCTCCTGAGTTCACTGTTGGAAAGATCAGTTGTCCATTCATTAAAATGAATCGTTCAAAGCAGTCATTAGTTCGCGAATTGGACGCGTCATGTGCGTTGTGTGATTATTCCAGCAGTTAGGACATAGACATCCAAGATTTGTGTCAACACAGAAAACATTTCATCACTGGATAGTTTTTTTCGTTTAATTAAAGTGTTGTTTTATGTCAGCTGAATGTCTGGGACGCTTTTCAGAGAAGATAAGGCAACAACTTGTTTAGCACAATTCACACCCAGCGGTAATTGAGGAAGAAAAAAATCATGTGCTCCACATGAAACTTTTGTCTTCCGACCTTTTACCACCGTGTCGATTTATTTTGATTAATATGTGCGAGGGAGAGAGAGCAGGACAGCGCTTAGTTTGGAGAAGGTGAAGTCTTTTTTACACTTTCGCCTGGCTCCGAAGAGAGAGAGAGAGCGCGCGCGCGCGACCGAGTACTCTCTCTGCTCGTTCTTTCAGTTAAACATGCACTGTGACTCTGTCACAAGCGCAGCAGTTCATCTACATTACTCAGCGATCAAATAACACTTTGGCGGGCGCTAAAACTCATAGTCGTTTGGTCATTAATCGGACTGGTTTTGTTTCACTCATCGTAACGTAAATTTAGCTGCAGCTAAGTGCCTTTGTGCGACCCACATTTTCTCACTGTGTGACCCACAAGTGGGTCGCGACCCACAGTTTGAAAACCACTGCTCTAGTCATTGGTCAGTTGCGTCTTGCTTCTCCGTGTTCACAAAAACTTACAGTCCTTTCAATATAAAAGTCTTCACTACTGACTGATTCACTCATAAAGACTTCGCTGCCATCTAATGGTGAAATAATAAACTTTACTATTTTTTTGATAAAAAGTCATGTAAATGTTAAGGCAGGAATAGGGGCAAATTTGTCACCTTATTCAAACACTTTTGATATATCAAGATATTTTAGTACAAACTTCACAATAACTCCTTTTTCCATCACTTTTTGCTTGTTGAAACCTCTTTACTAAATAGTTTAGAAGAACTCCTGTATTATTCTGCTTTTAGTAACTGAGTTTATAGGCTACTGTATGGATGTATAGTGTTTATACAAGGATACTTGACAAATGAATCCTTTAGTGTTTGGAGCAGTGTGGTTCACCTTCAACATCCTCCACAATAAATCCACTCAATTTAATGCAATGTTTTTTGTTGGGCTTTTCCAATTCTAGGTTCAATTTTCAATTTCAATTCAATTTTCCTGGGTCAGCTTAAGGGCGTTTAACTTCACAACAATTCACAAGTTACTAAAAAAAAATTTTTTTAATCATCACCATCATGAAAACTGAACATCATGAAAACGTTTTTCCCCTCAAAATATATGAATATTTCAGAGATGCTCATGTGTTACTAAATATTTAGTGTTTTTAAAATGTCACTTTTCTTCTCCATTCTGACGCGCAGTTTGAACTTTAGCAGATTGTCTTGATCATGTGCCTAAATGAGCTGCTGCCATGTGATTGGCTGATTAGATATGAGATGCTGCCATGTGATTGGCTGATTAGATATTTGCGTTAACAAGTAGTTGAACAGCAACATAGTACGATCGTCCCACATCTGGATTGTGTGGAATCCATGTGTACCAGATGTGGGCCGGATCTGAGCCGACACCATGTTGCTGTCTGCTTAATAAAGTGGCCAGTGAGTGTATGTATGCAATATATACTCCACTTATTGTTCAAATAAAGTGTTATACATCTATACGCTGCCACTTTTCATAAACTAAAACATCTTCTGTTGTTCATCTATACGCTACAGTACTTGACGATACACAAATCATTAATGGCATCATTTCATATTGTTTGCTTTCATGACCCCCCATCCCCAATTATTCAGCGATGTTCAATCCACTCATCCAAATGAACCGTCATTAGGAGCCACTAATGACGAACAAGTTGTGAATATTGTACAACTGCTCCAGAGTGGAACATCTTGTCTTAATTATCCACACTGAAGCCGTGGATCGAGCTATTCAGAGGCTTGATTGAATTTGACGTGAACAGGGAAGGGTTTGTGAATGGAGATTACAACAGTGCAATCCTAATGACCATTCAGAAATATTAATTTCCATACTCTGATTTTAACAGCCCATCTGCTGTGTGTCCAAACCTGGGGTTTAGTTCTGTGCTCGTTTTATTCTCCCATTTCTCATTACGCCGTAAGTTATACATCTGTTTCACTCGCTTTAACGTAAAGCACACTCTGCACACCAAATGTCATTTTGCTGACGCAGTAAAGCCATGCTTTACAGGTTGTAACTGTAGCCAAATAAAAGGGATTAATGGTAGTTTCAGCTGGCAGGGACAATAAAAGAGGAAACCAATTATTTGAAACCAGCAAAGCTGTGAAGACAACTTATTTTTGTTGGCTGTTTTCTTTTTCTAGACTTTATCTACTGGTGAGAAGACATCTCTTTGGCTCTGTCTTTATGTCTTTGATTACTCACAGATATCTCTCGAGTTGGAGATAATGATAATCTGCCTCTATAAAGAGACATCGTGTAAGTGTTTCACCTCTCTACTCGTGGCCTGAGGATTTCACACTTCAACCACTGTTATTAGAGTGAAATATGAAAATCAGCCGAGAATTTCACTAAAGTACAATATACCAACTGTGGATATAGAGAATGTAAAAAAAAAAACAAAAAAAAACAAAAAAAAAGGTCTTGATTGATTTTAGAAACATTAAAACAAAAAAATAAAAAATAAACAGGAGAGAAAAAAAAACCAATAACTATATTATACATATGTCAAAACAATGGTAGCCTACATAAGTTAACTGAAATATTAGGTTCATCTTCCTTCAAAAATCATATAAAGAAATTCCATACTTTGAAAAACCTTTTGGGTTTTCCCTAAATAATATATATGAGTTTTTCCAAAGCCTAACATTGAGTTTTTCCAATGACGAGCGACTACAAGTTTAGCTTGTAATAAGCAGAAGATCAACATTTTCTCACCAGAACTAGTTAAAGTGCAAGTCACAGGGAACATATTTAATATACAAAGTTTAGGACGTGAGAACATTTTGCTTCACCACGAATGATAAAAAGTCTAAAACCTTTTCCCAAAAAGGTAGATCTTGGGGACACCTCCATAAGCAATGATATAAAGCTCCTAGGTTACATTTTATACATTGATTGGGAATGTTAGGATTAAATGTATGTAGTAATTCTAGAGTTATGTATACTCTCATAATCCACTTGAACTGCAGAAGTTTAAACCTGGTATTAATTGGGTTTATATATATATATATATGGGTTTTAGGTAAATCAGAAATTCAAATTTAGTTTATGAAAGGGATAGTTCACCCTAAAATGACACCCTGGTGTTGTTCTAATGTCATACGCCTTTCTTTCTTTTTAGACCACAAAAATTTGAATTATTAAAAATGTTGTGCTCGTGCTCGTCCATATAATGGCAGTGAATAAAAGCTTTAAAAAACAGGATGCAAAAGTATCCCAGAATGATCTGTATTCCACGTGTTCTGCGGGTTTATGATGGGATTTGGTGAAAAACTAACAGAGATTTAATGTATTATTTAATGAAACTCCTGCCGTTGATCTTCTGTGTTCATGAGACTCTATTATATTGCACTGCAAACACAGCTTTAAGTTGTCAATGTTGGCATATGGCCATGGTATAAGCAGAATAATCCACGGCTAGCTGTGCGTTAAACCATTTGAAAGCACTCCGCTTCACATCGGGCGGTTCTTTGCCCCCACGTCGAGCATTAAAATCATTTAATGCACAGCTATAAATGGAGCATAACTATAATGTGTACAGTATCTTGTGCTTGCTGTCGTACTGGATTGGTGTCATGAGATTTAAATGCTCTAAGGTAAGAATGGTAAACAGGTTACTAGTGTAAATCCTGCAGTTGACACTTTTAGGCTGCATGAGCAATCAGTTTTACTTCTGGACAGTGCATTCATCATTCATACCTAATCCTAACCTTTAAACATATCATAACGAATCATATCCAGAGCACAGGCCTGAAGACTGAACCATCAGAATATTACATTAATAGGTTTTATGAATGAAGCCAGTTTCATCTGGACTCTTGAGATCTGACGTTGTGCGAGACAATGGTGCTCAAATGAATACAGACTGACTGATCAAGTGATGGAGTGAATGGCATTCTCTCTTCAGTATAAGTGTGTAGGTATGGTGGATTTACAGGCGGCGTCCAGTGTGTTCATTTAGCTTATAGGACTCCTGGTTTCAATGCATTTAAACAGCTTCTGTCTGCTGTGATGCACAACTCAGAGCTCCAGATACCAGATACCAGAGCGGACCTGCATAAATCCCCCAAACACACTGAGAAATAAGAGGAATCAGACTGTCATCAATATGTCCTCTTGCCTCAGTGGCCGGGGAATGTTTATCTGTGAGCCGAAGGGCCGTATTGCATATTGACTGCGGCCCCGTAACCTCGGCGTGACACGAGAGCAGAGCCTCTCACCTGAAGACATCGTCCCAGCACACGTTTGTCTCCGGCCTTCAACATCCTGGATGAATATCACACCAAAATTCTCATTACCAGAATGAATCTTTGTGATTACCATAATCTCACTGATGATTCTGATAACAAATACTGTGATAATGTTTTTTTCCACATGTATTCCCAGAGAGCAACATAGTGTCGGCCCAGATCCTGTGTGGAATCCATGTGGGCCGGATCTGGGCCGACACTATGTTGCTGTTTTTTAAAACCATCTTTGTAAATATGTTTTTACGTTATATCAATGATAACTTTTTTATGCATTACAATAATGAGATTGTGAGGAATGTGATTCATTTTCAAAACTGTCATTGATAATGTCACAGTATAAACCAATTAATGGTCAACAAATCAAAAGTGACTGTAAAGGTTTACATTGTATTAAAAAAAAAAAATTATAAAAAAAAAACTTTCCACAAACACCGTTTTCAACATTAATGATAATCATAAATGTTTCTTGAGCATCAAATCATCATATTAGAATGATTTCTGAAGGATCATGTGACACTGAAGACTGGAGTAATGATGCTGAAAATTCAGCTTTACTATAAATTCACATAGAAAACTTTTAAATCGTTTTTCCCCCCACATTTTTTACTGTATTTTTTATCAAATAAATGCAGCCATGTTGAACATGAAAAACACTTTAATTTTTTTTAAAAAAATCCTCACTGCCAAGTCAGGTGGCAAGTGTAAGACCAAGTGTCCCTGACACAGGCCACCCAGGGATGGGGGAATGAGCTCTTCAGATGGTTACTGTTCCGCCGCTGGCTCTCTGGAGTCCAGCGGTACCTGAATTATCAAAAGAGTGAATTCCTCCGTTCCTGGGTCCCTGTAAAGCCTTGCACCCCTCGGTCCCCTCTTGTGTCGCCAGCCGGCAGCCGGGTTCGAGGACCCAATTACACCTTCTCCTGCACCCCCTGCCGACCCGTGGAGACAGGTAAGTGTTGCATCGCACACTCAGACCTGGCTTCGGGCTGCCCCCGGGCCTTCAGAGCCTGGTCCCTGTCCTTCACCTCGCTGCCCCACTCCGTACCGTCTGTGGTGCCTCTGGTCCCCCTGGCCCAGTTTGTGGAAGCCTGGAGTGTGCTTCCCAACCGGTCCAGCTGGCTCCTCCGTACCATCAGACTCGGCTACACGATTCAGTTCGCCTGGCATCCGCCCAAGTTCAGTTGCGTTCATTACACTTCGGTGTTGAGCGAACGTGCCCCTGTCATGCGCGCAGAGATCGCGGTCCTACTGGCGAAGGATGCGATAGAGCCGGTTCCTCTAGCCGATATGAAGACCGGCTTCTACAGCCTGTACTTCATTGTAACCAAGAAAGGTGGTAAGTTACAGCCAATCTTGGACCTTCGACTCTTGAATCAGGCCCTTCACAAGCTTCCGTTCAAGATGCTAACGCAGAAAAACATTTTCAAGTGCATCCGTCCCCGAGATTGGTTTGCAGCGATCGACCTGAAGGACACGTACTTTCATGTCTATATCCTGCCTCGACACAGGCCATTCCTGCATTTCGCGTTCGAGGGTCGAGCAAATCAGTACAAAGTCCTACCCTTCGGGCTGGCCCTGTCGCCCCGCGTCTTTACGAAGGTCGCAGAGGCAACCGTTGTTCCCATGTACTCATGGGTTTGTGTACTCAACTATCTCGACGACTGGCTGATACTAGCTCAGTCTCGGGAATAGTTGTGCGAACACAGGGATTTGTTGCTCCAAAATATCAGCCAGTTGGGTCTTCGGGTCAACTGGGAGGATTTCTCGGTATGGAGCTGGACTCGGTCCAACAGACGGCACGCCTCACAGAGGAACGTGTCCAGTCGGTGCTGACCTGCCTGAATACTGTCAAGAGCAGAACAGTGGTCCCACTGAATTTTTTTCAGAGGCTCCTGGGGCACATGGCAGCCGCAGTAACACCGCTCGGCTTGCTCCGTATGATATCACGCACGGACCTGCACGCATTTTCGGTCGACGAATCGTGCCTGGAATTCGGGCCGGCTAACTCTCACGTCATCCTGAGATCCCAGCCTGGATATGTGCCCAAGGTTCCTACCATTCCCTTTCGGGACCAGGTGGTGAACCAGCAAGCGCTGCCCCCGGAGTTTCTCTGTCCTGTCCGCTCCTTGCAGTTATATGTGGACAGAACGCAAAGCCTCAGGACCTCAGATCAGCTCTTCGTCTGTTAGGGAGGCCAGCAGAAGGGAAAGGCTGTCTCCAAGCAAAGGTTGGCCCACTGGATAGTGGATGCCATCATCTTAGCGTATGAATCCCAAAATGCACCTTGTCCCCCGGGACTGCAAGCTCACTCCACTCGGAGTGTAGCCGCTTCCTGGGCGTTGGCGCAGGGTGCCTCGCTTACAGATGTTTGTAGAGCTTCGGGCTAATATAAAAGTTATGTGTACATATTGAAGTGGTGTGTAATGCTGTCAAATCACTAGCCAATTTGGCAGGTTATACTCACTTTGCTGGGGAAGTTTGTATAAGCCAAATCTGTGCAGATGTAGCTCAAATACTCAACTCGTGAGTCATCATGAAATATTAAATACAGCATATTGCGCAGAATCTGCTCATATCTGGCTTGCTTGAACATGCACGTCACTAAGCAACAAATAACGGCACGCTTGTTCATTTGCATTGAAGCAATAGCGAAGATTAAAAAACATTTAACCTATGCATATATATATATATACACTGCTCAAAAAAATTAAAGGAACACTTTGAAAACACATCAGATCTCAATGGGGAAAAATGTCATGCTGGATATCTATACTAATATGGACTGGGTAATGTGTTATGAACGAAAGGATGCCACATCGTTTGATGGAAATGAAAATGATCAACCTACAGAGGATTGAATTCAAAGACACCCCGGAAATCTAAGTGAAAAAATGATGTAGCAGGCTTGTCAATTTTGCTGAAATTTCATTGCAGCAACTCAAAATGGTACTCAGTAGTTTGTATGGCCCCCACGTGCTTGTATGCATGCCTGACAACGTCGGGGCATGCTCCTAATGAGACGACGGATGGTGTCCTGGGGTATTTCCTCCCAGATCTGGACCAGCGCATCACTGAGCTCCTGGACAGTCTGAGGTGCAACCAGGTGATGTTAGATGGACCGAAACACAATGTCCCAGAGGTGTTCTATTGGATGTAGGTCAGGCGAGCGTGGTGGCCCTTCAATGGTATCATTCCTTCATCCTCCAGGAACTGCCTGCATGCTCTCGCCACATGAGGCCGGGCATTGTTGTGCACCAGGAGGAACCCAGGACCCACTGCACCAGCATAGGGTCTGACAATGGATCCAAGGATTTCATCCCGATACCTAATGGCAGTCAGGGTGCCATTGTCTAGCCTGCAGAGGTCTATGCATCCCTCCATGGATATGCCTCCCCAGACCATCACTGACCCACCACCAAACCGGTCATGCTGAACGATGTTACAGGCAGCATAACATTCTCCACGGCTTCTCCAGACCCTTTCCTGTCTGTCACGTGCTCAGGGTGAACCTGCTCTCATTTGTGAAAACCACAGGGCACCAGTGGCGGACCTGCCAATTCTGGTGTTCAATGGGAAATGCCAATCGAGCTCTCTGGTGCTGGGCAGTGAGCACGGGGCCCACTAGAGGACGTCGGGCCCTCAGGCCACCCTCATGAAGTCTGTTTCTGATTGTTTGGTCAGAGACATTCACACCAGTGGCCTGCTGGAGGTCATTTTGTAGGGCTCTGGCAGTGCTCATCATGTTCCTCTTCGCACAAAGGAGCAGATACCGGTCCTGCTGATGGGTTAAGGACCTTCTACGGCCCTGTCCAGCTCTCCTGGAGTAGCTGTCTGTCTTCCTGGAATCTCCTCCATGCTCTTGAGACTGTGCTGGGAGACACAGAAAACCTTCTGGCAATGGCACGTATTGATGAGCCATCCTGAAGGAGCTGGACTGCCTGCGCAACCTCTGTAGGGTCCAGATATCGCCTCATGCTACCAGTAGTGACACTGACCCTAGCCAAATGCAAAACTGGTGAAAAACAGTCCGAAAAGATGAGTAGGGAAAAAATGTCAGTGGCCTCCACCTGTAAAACCATTCCTGTTTTGGGGGTTGTCTCACTGTTGCCCATCTAGTGGACCTGCTGTTAATGTCATTAACACTAAAGCAGCTGAAACTGATTACCAACCCCCTCTGTTACTTAACTGACCAGATCAATATCCCAGGAGTTTAACTGACTTGATGATATTCTCTGATTAAAAAGTGTTCCCTTTATTTTTTTGAGCAGTGTATATATATATATATATATATATATATATGAATATATATAAATACAGTATATATATATATATATATATATATATATATATATATATATATATATATATATATATATATATATATATATATATATATAAACTGTGACGTAGTTAATCTGGCTTATTCCTTTTTGGCTAGAAGTTCTGAATGGCCGGTAACTTAAAACATTTGTAGCCAAATTGGCCGGTGAGTGAAAAAGTTTTTTTTTTAGATTTTTTTTTTAGCTTTCATCTTTACATTTTTTCCCACTCCAGAACTGTTAGTTATGATTCATGTGGAGCTTCTGCATTCTGAGCTCATTGAAGAGAAGCGCGCCCTCCTCTGGCCAGAGTTAGCACTGCTTTCTTCATAGGGTCTGTCTCTGTATCCGTGTCCACTAACATCGAGATTTTAGCAGAATAAGTGTAGAAATCATAGAGTTTATTTCTGGTGGCTTTTATCAGATTCCACAATAAAATCTAATACAGAACATCATGAAATAATGCTTATAAAATTTGATTATCACGAACAACACCACAACCGTAATGACATTTTCTTTGGCCCAAAAACGTTTCCTGAATATAACAACATAAATGTATCATAATCCATAAAGCCCGTGCAGTTGTTCTTCTCCTCGTCTCGTGTGCGTTCACAAGCCCTCGCGCTGAGATTGAAATTCTCCTTCTCATTACCAGTCTTAATAGACTCCTTCGACCTCATCCCACACTGAGATACCATCTGATCCATAGAATTAATTAATTATAGCCCAAATATTACAGATTATTAAAAATAGCATAAGTAATAGTGTAATATCTCAAGCTGTCGAGTTTAATAGTCAACATTGTCTTGGCAGCTCTTATCAGTGGGAGACACCCGGTCAGAATATTGATTTCTAGTCGTTTTAACCATCATCTGCTGTTGTGATGGAGAATTGTCAGGCTTTTACTGCTCTGTGCTCATTTAAAATCATTAGATTGCTTCTGACGCGTTGACTAAAGCTGTCTTTCTCCCAGAGCACTGGAATATTTATATACTGTGAAAACTGACAAAGAATGTGCATGTGTTGTGCCAGAGGAACAAGAGCTGGAATAGTCCAAAATAACATCATTTAGTGCCCTAAAAATCTGCCACGAAACAGCCTTTTTCATCTGCCACAATATCTGCATTATATAAATGATCCGTTTCTGAAAAGATTTTGTGGTTTCATTATTTTAGCTGATGCATTTAAAACAGTTGAAACCGGAGAGTTTTTAATGATCAACTCGACCAGACTGAAGGAGATTGGTCAAATGATCTGGAATATGTAACTGGTTTGTTCTGACATGTCAGAAGTGTCATGTTATTTAATTGTCAATAATGAATATGTTATTATGGTGATTTCCCTCACATTTGATGTAGGCTGAAGCAGTGAGGAACTTGGTTCGATGTGAATGGGACAATTTACATGCAAATTATTGTGCATAATATGATTAAATTGCCAAAATCATGCAACGGGCTGCTGGGAGGGAGTGGCAATTCGCCCAATCAGCTGGCCGAACAGACACGTGACTTGAGTGTTCATGGATAGACATGTGCTATGAAGACATCTACTTTAGTGGACAAGGTCTCGAGACGCGTCTTTTATAAAGTTGAACTTATTGTAACTTAAGCGTCGCGTTTATAGAAAGCATGCGCGAATATACTGTTAAAGACGTCCGTCTAGCGCTTGTTTGTGTAGAAAAATAATGGAAAGGTGTAATGGAAAACGCGTTCTGTGTGAACCTGCAAACACAAGGTTTCGTGCTGTAAAATCTGCATTATTTAATCAGCTTGGGGTGATGCATTGGGATTATATGTAGATTTGTGTGCAAATTTAGCCTACAGTCTGGAGAAACTGTTTTTTTTTTTTGTTTTTTTTTTGGCCCCAGGAAAGATGAGATTAAAAGTTGAATGCAGCTCTTCATGATGACGGGATAATCATCTTCATCCTCACTGCTGATCGTTTTACCTATTATTTAGTGCAACTCTTAATTAGTTGCTTCCAAGGATCATTGCCTTGAGTGATTGCGAAGAACTGACCTTTCATGTCGCACATCTGAAGCAAACAGAATTCAGTTTCGTCACACTTCTGTGGGGTTTTTCATGTGAACTACACCATTAGGATTTTCACTCGAGGTTCTTATAAGTTCAAAAACTTCTTGTTTTTTTTGTAAACTAATATAGAAGATAATCAAAGTATAAATGTACTCTTAGGGTGATGATTCTAGACTGTGATTGAAACAGAATACATGTTTATATATATATATATATATACATGTTTATAATACTTCATATTATAAGTATATATTTATATATAGCCTACGTATATACAGCCTATTTATAATCGTTTCTATAATAGCTGTGTGTTTGTGATTTTTGTGGTCAAGTGCATTATAAAGACTCGCTGCTTCCAAGTGTCCCGTTCTCTCGTTAATTTCTCTGGAAACAATGATTATCCTAACCTTAAGCCATGCAGTGCGGGAGATGGGAGATGGGAGGGAGAAAGTAAGGAAAAATAAGCCTATTTAGTGTGTTTCCAGTCCAGTGCTCTCGCTGACAGCTGTGTATATCAGGGGCCACATCATCGCTCACTCTCCTCACACTCCTCACACACTCCAGACGGAGATAATAGGCTATTAGAGGCATGGGATTAATTTGTAGCCAATTACCACTCACAGTGGAATATGAATGCATAAATAAGCCACGGCCTGTGTCTAAGTTTTGGCGAGTGTAAAGGGAAGGGGAGGGAAGCGGAGCCAGCTGCGCGCGCGTGTGTGCGTGTGTGTGTGACATAAACGCGGGGTGTCCTGAGGGGACGGTTCAAACCCAAAAAGGACCTGAGCAAGGGGACATCAGCATCTCCAGCTGGATCAACTCCTGACCAGCATCTTCCAGACGTGTTTCAGCAGCATGTCTCGTGTTGAGTGAACAGCAGAAGCGCGAGAGCTGGAGAGATATGAACCGGGAGAAGGAGAAGACTGGAGACCCCACCGGAGTGATCGTGGCCCCGCAGGACGGCATGGACGACGCGCTGCCCGTGTTTCACTGCGCCGCGGGGAGAGACGCGTTACCGGCGGACAGCAGAGACACCTCACCGAGACACGAGCACGAGCACGAGCCCGCGGGCGCGCCGCCGACCATACACCGGACCACGTCCTTCTCGGTTCTGGACATTTTGGACCCCAATAAATTTACTAGTAAGAGGCAAGCGCCTAACAGGACAGGTTGTGAGTTCATGTTTGGTGCGGAGAACAGAAGCGAAGACTCAAATCACACGATCGAGCACAAGTCTTATCAGGAGGACTACGACTGTAAAAAACCTGCAGGGATTTTGAGTAAGTGACCATGGTTATTCCCCTTATTATTGTGTGTGTGTTTAATATTATGTTTAACATGACGCGTTAAAGTAGGCTACATAGTTAACAACATGGACATTAGTTTTCCCCCCAGAATATTAAGGTTAAAATTATTGGAATCTTTTATTAAAAATTGTTATGCAAAATGTGTAAGTGAAATGTGTGTTTTAGCTGGGCAGTCACGAAAGTTTTTCGCCGTTATAACACACTTTTTTAATCACTTTTCGCTCGAATTATTCTGTGGTGTGTCAAATGAATTTATAAACGTGCAAATATTTCATGCAGTCTCATAATTATTTAGGACATAAAATAAAAACATTGTTGATTATTAGATTGAGTATAGAATGCCACTTCTTGAAATGTCCTGCCCCTTAATTCACACCTCTACGTTTTATAACAAAATGATTTCTTTATTGTTAACAAATGCAACTTGGCCTTTAGCCGTCTTCTTCTTCTTCAGCTGAGGTCCATAAAGAAGGACTTTAACTAAAGTTTATTTACAGAACTAATTAAACTAGTTTTGAAGTAATTACAGTCCCTA
Organism: Leuciscus idus; assembly: GCA_021554675.1. Taxonomy (NCBI): domain Eukaryota; kingdom Metazoa; phylum Chordata; class Actinopteri; order Cypriniformes; family Leuciscidae; genus Leuciscus; species Leuciscus idus. The sequence goes on along the minus strand of CM038633.1, from coordinate 4,182,040 downwards.
TAAATGGCCATTATAAGTCTTTCAAGTTTTTGATTGAGTGGTTGTGAAGTGAAAGAAAGGTTTAATAGAATTCGGCTTTTAGACTGGTGGAAACTTTCATTTATTGTTAAATGTTTGTCACTTGGTGTGTGTGTGTGTGTGTGTGTGTGTGTGTGTGTGTGTGTGTGTGTGTGTGTGTGTGTGTGTGTGTGTGTGTCAGGTAAACTCCATGGTAAACTATATGAAAACAACCCCTCAGACGAGTCTTGTGATTAGGACCGCACTTTTTAGTTTTTTTTGGGACCAACGATCGATATCACCCTTAATAAGTATAATAGGCTTTAATCTTGCAATTATCCGAATTTTACCTCTATAATTTAGATGTTGAGAGAGAGTTTGCAAGCTGCCTGAAAGAGATATACTCATTTCTATAATAGGATATCGACCAGATCCTCCCCATTATCCGCGTCTTTACGCACAGACCTGCCTTAAATTAAGCGCAATCGAATGGCTTTAATTGTTTTTTTTCTTTAGATATGTTAGCGCTTTGTCTCGAGTCTAAATGGTGAAAACAGAGAGCGCAGTGTTCATGAGGATCATCTTATCTTCTGCGCCTGTGTTTGCAAGGACAAATATGTGTCAACCTCTATGATTGATCGGAGGCCGCGCGCGAAAGCAATTCTCAATAAACAGTAATTGTGTGCTGCAATAATTTGATAAGGTTTGTGCTGTTTTTAACAGCCGCTTTAAATGCTTGAGTAAATTGAGAGTTATCGATTAGTTGTGATTTAAGATGTCAAGACGAATTGACACGCCAAAGGAAGTGGCATCTATTCACTCACTTCATAAACAAGACAAACAACGCTCATGCAGAAATAGCAGCTTCATTTCAATTCTAAAAAAATAATAATTCTGTGGGTTTTTTTTAAACTAGTAATGCTGTAACATAATTATTTAAATCAGAAGGTCCATGCATCTGTGCGACAGTTTATTTCAAACATTTAGGAAGAAAATATGTTTGCGTTAACCAGTGGACAGCCAAAGACATTTTAAATAGCCTAGTAAATTTAAAGGGCAAAATAAAATATTATATTTTAGAATGTATTATTTACACTTAAAAATAAAGGTTCTTTATCGGCATCGATGGTTCCACAAAGAACATTTAACATCAGTGGAATCTTTCAGCTGCACAAAAGGTTCTTTATAGTGGAAAAAGGTTCTTTAGATTATTAAAATGTTTTTCATACTAAGAAAAAAAAGGTTATTTTAAGAACTGATCACTTAAAGATTATTTGGCGAAAAACAGTTTCACTGAGAGAAAAAAACTCTCTTTTAAAAACTTTTAGGGCCTTCATTTTTAAGAGTGTAAGGAAAAAGGGGAAAATAAATAACATTTATAGCTACTTACTAAAATGCCTATTTTTTCCTTCCCCCGTATTCATTTATCGAAATTCGGTGAACCTGTTGGTGGAGACACATCCACGTCAGTGAGTGTGTGTGTGTAGCTGTGTGATTCACCTGTCCATGCTGGAGTTTTGACGGGTGTTTTGGTGTGTTCCCCAGAGGACGGGTTCGTGTTCCGGTCAGATGAGCGCGAGTCTGACGGAGAGCTGTGCAGCGAGGAGAGCGCGCTCACCGGGAACAACGACACCGAGTTCGGGCAGCACGAGGACGACGACTCCATCAGCAAGAGCCCGGACGGACAGCAGTCGCAACAGTCCTCAACAAACGGACAGAATCACTCGGCGAAGCCCAAGCGGAAGCGCTCCGGTTCGGACTCGAAGTCAGGCAAACCCAGGAGAGCCCGGACCGCGTTCACGTACGAGCAGCTGGTGGCTCTGGAGAACAAGTTCAAGTCGACGCGATACCTGTCCGTGTGCGAGCGCCTGAACCTGGCGCTGTCCCTGAGCCTGACGGAGACGCAGGTCAAAATATGGTTTCAGAACCGCCGGACCAAGTGGAAGAAGCAGAACCCGGGCGCAGACACCAGTGCGCCGACCGGCGGGAGCGGAGCAGGGCAGAACGGGTCCCTGAGTCCCCTGAGCCCGTCCCCCCCCATGAGCGCACACCTGTCCATGCACACCGGCTACCCGGGCCACGCGCCCGGGGGACTCGTGTGCACGGCGCAGTTGCCGTTTCTGCCGGGTCACGCGGTTCTGTCGCCCTTCATGCTGGGCTCGCAGACTTACGGCGCGCCCACGTTTTACGCGCCGCACTTATAAGAACAGAATCACGGGAGGAGGACAAAGAACATCTCTAACTTGAAGCACTATATTCTCTCACACACGTGCAAAGACACTTGATAGGTTTGTGATGGGAAGCGAAATGTTTTTCAACCTTTGCTGCACTGTGGCAAACCCAGAACTCAGTTTACGTGCTAATAATTAGATTTCGAATTGCTTCATTTTGATAAAATGTGAATATTTCTCTAGGTCAGACTGTAAATATTCAATTATTATGAAATGTGTTTAGACTTTAACTTTGAATGCAAATGTAGTAGGGAATAAAACGGTATGTATCGAAACAAAGAATGAGATTGTCGTGTACAAACAAACATAGGCCTAATGGAAAGTTTATCTTGAGTTTTTTTACTGTGGGCCACATGATTTAATTCTGAAGTTGCATAGACTATGCTATTATTTAATTGTTTGTCTCACAATTAAAATGTTGAAATAAAATGACTAAGTTGTCAACTATTCCGTTGGCATAAGATAAACATAAGAACTAAAGTCTTTACAAAGGTTTGCAATGATCCTGCACTATTTAACGCTGAATTTTAACGCAGAATTTGATCAACTGAGAACCCGCTTTAACGAATAGCAGGAATAAATCGCGTTCTATTGCTTCTCATTTCATGCCATTTTTAAGCTGTAGAAAGTCTGAAACCATTGCGTGTAATTATGGAAATATTGTGGTCGACTGAATTTATTTGAACTTAACCTAAAAAATGTAATGCAATCTTTTTTAAAGCAATTTTAGTGCAAATACAAGAATAAAATTCAGTTCCAGAAGGTTTAAAACATTCGAATTCGTTTAGAATATAATGTAGAAAATGTTACATTTTTCATTCTAAATATTTACGTTGTTTTTCTTTCTTTCTATTTGAGCACTAATGAGACATAATGTCCTCTTTAAATCGACTTATTGATTTGAGAGTTGCTTAAATATCAATAACGATGTCAGCTGATGGCCGTGGAAGGGCAGGTGAGAAGTGGGCTACTAAAATATTTCGATCGCAATTTACAGTTTATTGTTCGTTAAAAATATTGTTTGGTCAATTAGGCTATTGCTGTTATTAATATATTTCCGTGTATTAGTTAAATTCATTTGATTGTAAATGTTTAACACGGGTCTCTATTAAATCGTTTCTGAAATCTGCGCACTTTTTGAGATATTAAAGAGTCAAACACTTCGAGATGAAATCATCAAATATGTCGCGTGATTTCCAGCTTCACGCGATTGTTTTCAGTGCGTGATTTGTTGTTATTTTGCTTCCTTAATATTTGAATGACATAAAATCTTACATTACACCCATGCGTATACCAAACTGTTCATTTAATCAATTATATTCATTTTTAAATGAGTTTTGCGTCAAAATTGTAAATGATTCTAAATTCGTTACTTGATTTAAAAAAAAAAAAATGTATATAGTTTCGTGGCCAGAAATATAAATACACAATTTAACTACATTACTACATATTTACTACTACGTATAATTATAATTATTAGGCTACAATTCGTTTTTTTTTCATTATTATTATGAGCTATTATAAATATTATAATCACAATGGTCAGTGTGTTTTGTTTTGTAGCTTGTGACGTGCTTTTCACAAGTTTACTAGTATTATTATTATTATAACAATTGAGATCTTTATTATTATTACTATTATAAATATTATTAGAAACATAATGTGCATGTGAAATAACTATAATTTTTATTTTGTTATATTGCTGACATATAAAAAGACGGACTCGTTCATGATTATTTTTGTCCGATTGGCGCTCGTTTATGAATCATCTTACACATATTTCTATACATCTACACAAGTTTGATTTCCGCTGCCGAACAAACGCGCGTGAGGAATATGAGCTGATGATGAGGAAACCAGGGGTTATGCTTCTGAAAGAGTGTAACAAGCGAAGCTTTAAGCTGTTTCCTTCTATCATTAGAAATGTCGTATTTTTCTACAATGTCCTGTTGAATTTAAATGTTCAACAAATGATGTAAAACTGACACGTTTTCCCGCTGTTTTAAAATGACAGTCACCTTGTGAATAATTGATCAAATGATATATTAATATAATTTCTACAGAAATGCTAGTAATAAACAGTTGCAGTGAGAGTTTCAGCAGGTCTAATGGATCAAGGGGAAACTGTGAGTCTACAGTGAGACTGAAGAACATGCAAACCTTTATCATTAATATATCAATCCTCTCCATTACAAATGTAAGAAAACCCTCAAAATACATGTTTGCTGTGGGGCATTTTTAATATTTACAACAAAGGAACCCTCAGTGAAAAACTCTATTAATATTCAAATACGACTGTGACACATTAACAACACACTAATGTTATAAATTCTGAAATATATAAATATTACAATGTAGCAAACAATGACAAAAGTTGAATTCAAAATTTAAATTAGTTATATTCCAGGCAGATAAAAAATAAAATAAAAAAAATCATAAATTATTTAAAAAAAAACAATCTATAACGTCTAAAGTTGATTATAATGGTGTGACGCCTCAGTTCAGAGCGTAGTTAAACTGATTGGCGAATTTGTCATGTTTCCTCTTGTCCATCTTGTTCATGACGTCCGTCACTCGTCTCATGGAGCTCCTGTGAGGGAAACATGCGCTTCACATTACACTTCTCCTAATATAAGACACAAATATGAGTCCTTTGTAGATTTGAATCTTGAACATCAGTGCACTCACTTGTTGAAGACTTTCTTCTCTAATCTGGAACGAGACGTATTGGCATTTTGCTTCAAGTCTGTAAGGTTTGGGTACTTTTTCCTTGACTTCCCCTTTCCGCCCTTCTTCCCCTTCCCGTAAGTCCTGGATGATCCCAGATCTTCTCCGGTCGCCGCCTCGATGTCCCTCATGAGCTCTGGGTCTCTCCAGTCTGAAACAGTGTGAGGACGCTGGGTGACATCATCTCACTGTGTGCCATCGACACACACACACACACACTTCTGCCATCGACACACACAACACACTTCTGCCATCAACACACACAACACACACTTCTGCCATCAACACACACAACACACACTTCTGCCATCAACACACAACACACACTTCTACCATCAACACACACAACACACACTTCTGCCATCAACACACACAACACACACTTCTGCCATCAACACACACAACACACTTCTGCCATTAACACACAACACACACTTCTGCCATCGACACACTTCTGCCATCAACACACAACACACACTTCTGCCATTAACACACAACACACACTTCTGCCATCAACACACTTCTGCCATCAACACACAACACACACTTCTGCCATCGACACACACAACACACTTCTGCCATCAACACACACAACACACTTCTGCCATTAACACACACAACACACACTTCTGCCATCAACACACACAACACACACTTCTGCCATCGACACACAACACACACTTCTGCCATCGACACACACAACACACTTCTGCCATCAACACACACAACACACTTCTGCCATTAACACACACAACACACACTTCTACCATCAACACACACAACACACACTTCTGCCATCAACACACACAACACACACTTCTGCCATCAACACACACAACACACTTCTGCCATTAACACACAACACACACTTCTGCCATCGACACACTTCTGCCATCAACACACACAACACACACTTCTGCCATCAACACACACACTTCTGCCATCAACACACAACACACACTTCTGCCATCGACACACACAACACACACTTCTGCCATCGACACACACAACACACTTCTGCCATCGACACACACAACACACTTCTGCCATCAACACACACACTTCTGCCATCAACACACACTTCTGCCATCGACACACACAACACACTTCTGCCATCAACACACTTCTGCCATCAACACACACAACACACTTCTGCCATCAACACACAACACACACACACACTTCTGCCATCAACACACACACTTCTGCCATCAACACACAACACACACTTCTGCCATCGACACACACAACACACTTCTGCCATCGACACACACAACACACTTCTGCCATCGACACACACAACACACTTCTGCCATCGACACACACAACACACTTCTGCCATCAACACACTTCTGCCATCAACACACACACTTCTGCCATCAACACACAACACACACTTCTGCCATCGACACACACACACACACACTTCTGCCATCAACACACAACACACACTTCTGCCATCAACACATCAACACACACTTCTGCCATCAACACACAACACACACTTCTGCCATCAACACACAACACACACTTCTGCCATCGACACACACACACACACACTTCTGCCATCGACACACACACACACACACTTCTGCCATCGACACACACACACACTTCTGTCATCGACACACACACACACACACACACTTCTGCCATCGACACACACACACACACACACACACACACACACTTCTGCCATCGACACACACACACACACACACACACACACACACACACACACACACACTTCTGCCATCGACACACACAACACACTTCTGCCATCGACACACACAACACACTTCTGCCATCAACACACTTCTGCCATCGACACACACACACACACACACTTCTGCCATCGACACACACAACACACTTCTGCCATCGACACACACAACACACTTCTGCCATCAACACACTTCTGCCATCGACACACACACACACACACACACACTTCTGCCATCGACACACACAACACACTTCTGCCATCAACACACTTCTGCCATCAACACACACACTTCTGCCATCAACACACAACACACACTTCTGCCATCGACACACACACACACACACACTTCTGCCATCAACACACAACACACACTTCTGCCATCAACACACAACACACACTTCTGCCATCAACACACAACACACACTTCTGCCATCGACACACACACACACACACACTTCTGCCATCGACACACACACACACTTCTGTCATCGACACACACACACACACACACACTTCTGCCATCGACACACACACACACACACACACACACTTCTGCCATCAACACACAACACACACTTCTGCCATCAACACACAACACACACTTCTGCCATCAACACACAACACACACTTCTGCCATCGACACACACACACACACTTCTGCCATCGACACACACACACACTTCTGTCATCGACACACACACACACACACACACACACACACACACTTCTGCCATCGACACACACACACACACACACTTCTGTCATCGACACACACACACACACACACACACACACACACACACTTCTGCCATCGACACACACACACACACACACTTCTGCCATCGACACACACACACACTTCTGCCATCGACACACACAACACACTTCTGCCATCGACACACACAACACACTTCTGCCATCAACACACTTCTGCCATCAACACACAACACACACTTCTGCCATCGACACACACACACACACACTTCTGCCATCGACACACACAACACACTTCTGCCATCGACACACACACACACACACACTTCTGCCATCGACACACACACACACTTCTGCCATCGACACACACACACACACACACACTTCTGCCATCGACACACACAACACACTTCTGCCATCGACACACACAACACACTTCTGCCATCAACACACTTCTGCCATCGACACACACACATACACACACTTCTGCCATCGACACACACAACACACTTCTGCCATCAACACACTTCTGCCATCAACACACACACTTCTGCCATCAACACACAACACACACTTCTGCCATCGACACACACACACACACACTTCTGCCATCGACACACACACACACTTCTGTCATCGACACACACACACACACACACACACTTCTGCCATCGACACACACACACACACACACTTCTGTCATCGACACACACACACACACACACACACACACACACACACACACACACACACACACACACACACACACTTCTGCCATCGACACACACACACACACACACACACTTCTGTCATCGACACACACACACACACACACACACACACACACACACACACTTCTGCAATCGACACACACACACTTCTGTCATCGACACACACACACACACTTCTGTCATCGACACACACACACACACACACACACACACACACACACACACTTCTGTCATCGACACACACACACTTCTGTCATCGACACACACACACTTCTGCCATCATGAGTTCTTCATATACTCAGTATGATCTTCTGTTTAACACATGTATGCTGTGGAATAAAGATCTGATCACGGCCTCATCCTCTGGTGTTGGTATGATGTGTGTGAAAGTAATGCCATTCTTAATCTGACAGTGTTGAAAAAGATACATAAACCTTGGATTAGAAATCAATATTAAATACTGATTCGGTGGTCGAATAATTTCTTATTATTATCATGTTGAGGAGAGTTGTGCTGCTTAATATTTTTGTGGAAACTGTGATACTTTTTTTTTTTTTTTTTCAGGATTCTTTGACGAAGTTAAAAAGGACAGAATTTATTTGCAATAGAAATCTTTTGTATTTATTATAAATGTCACTTTTGACCAATTTAATGCATCTCTGCAGAATACAAATATTGATTTATTTTTGAAAAAAAGATTGTAAAATTTTAATGATAGAGATAGACAGTTAGACAGATAGATAGACAGATAGATAGATAGATAGATGATAGACAGACAGTCAGACAGACAGACAGATAGATAGACAGACAGACAGACAGACAGACAGACAGACAGATAGATGATAGACAGACAGACAGATAGATAGATAGACAGACAGACAGATAGATAGATGATAGACAGACAGTCAGACAGACAGACAGATAGATAGATGATAGACAGACAGACAGACAGACAGACAGACAGACAGACAGACAGATAGATGATAGACAGACAGACAGACAGACAGACAGACAGACAGACAGATAGATAGACAGACAGACAGATAGATGATAGACAGACAGATAGATAGATGATAGACAGACAGATAGATAGATAGATAGATAGATAGATAGATAGATGATAGACAGATAGATAGATATATAGATGATAGACAGACAGACAGACAGACAGACAGACAGATAGACAGATAGATAGATGATAGATAGACAGACAGATAGATAGATGATAGACAGACAGTCAGACAGACAGATAGAATGATGATAGACAGACAGACAGACAGACAGACAGATAGATAGATAGATAGATAGACAGACAAATAGATAGACAGACAGATGACAGACAGATAGATAGACAGATAGATAGATAGATAGATAGACAGATGACAGACAGATAGATAGATAGATAGATAGATGATAGACAGATAGATGGATAGATAGACAGATAGATAGATGATAGATAGATGATAGACAGATAGATAGACAGACAGACAGACAGACAGACAGACAGACAGATAGATAGATAGATAGATAGACAGATAGATAGATAGATAGATAGACAGATGATATACAGACAGATGGATAGATAGATAGACAGACAGACAGACAGACAGATAGATAGATAGACAGATAGATAGATAGACAGACAGATAGATAGATAGATAGACAGTAGACAGACAGATAGATAGATAGACAGATAGATGATAGACAGACAGACAGACAGATAGATAGATAGATAGATAGATAGATAGATAGATAGATAGACAGATAGATAGATAGACAGACAGATAGATAGATAGACAGACAGATAGATAAATAGACATACAGACAGACAGATAGATAGATGATAGACAGATAGATAGATAGATAGATAGATAGATAGACAGATAGATAGATAGAAAGACAGATAGATAGACATACATACATACAGACAGACAGATAGATAGATGATAGACAGACAGATAGATAGATAGACAGATGATAGACAGACAGATAGATAGATAGACAGACAGACAGACAGACAGACAGACAGACAGACAGACAGACAGATGGATAGATAGATAGATAGATAGATAGATAGATAGATAGATAGATAGATAGATAGACAGATGATATACAGACAGACAGATAGATAGATAGATAGATAGATAGACAAATGATAGACAGACAGATGGATAGATAGACAGACAGACAGACAGATAGATAGATAGACAGACAGACAGATAGATAGATAGATAGATAGATAGAAAGACAGACAGACAGACAGATAGATAGATAGATAGACAGATGATAGACAGACAGATGGATGGATAGATAGACAGATAGATAGATAGATAGATAGACAGACAGTCAGACAGACAGACAGATAGATATAGACAGACAGACAGACAGACAAATAGATAGACAGATAGATAGACAGACAGACAGACAGACAGATAGATAGATAGACAGATATATAGATGATAGACAGACAGACAGACAGATAGATAGATAGATAGATAGATAGATAGACAGATAGATAGACAGACAGATAGATAGACAGACAGATAGATAGACATACAGACAGACAGATAGATAGATGATAGACAGACAGATAGATAGATAGACAGACAGACAGACAGATGATAGACAGACAGATGGATAGATAGACAGACAGACAGACAGACAGATAGATAGACAGACAGATGATATACAGACAGATGGATAGATAGATAGATAGATAGATAGATAGACAGACAGATAGACAGACAGACAGATAGATAGATAGATAGACAGACAGTCAGACAGACAGACAGACAGACAGACAGATAGATAGACAGATGATAGACAGACAGATGGATAGATAGATAGACAGATAGATAGATAGATAGATAGATAGATAGATAGATAGATAGATAGATAGATAGACAGACAGACATATAGATAGACAGACAGACAGACAGACAGACAGACAGATAGATAGATAGATAGATAGATAGATAGATAGATAGACTATAAAAAGAGTAATAAGTAATTAAAGAGACACACAACATTTGTATTTAAAAGGTATTGTAATCCATCCTTTAAATGAAAGCAGGAGTATCTGAGATATTGTTCTGACGCTGAGTTCTCCAACGCTTCTCGTAAATCTGTCTTGTGTGAGTCTCGGCACTCAGAATCATCAGCTCTTCATTAAACATGTCCCTTACCGGCGAACATGCATATCTCGCAATGATAAAACGGTAGCCGTTAAATTATTTACCATCTCTAAAGTGTTTAATTGCACAGAGCACTGCTCTTCATCAGTCTGAGGAAGACATGTGACCAACACACAGCGTTTCAGAAGAACCCGAGGAGCGCTAGCGGGATTAATGAGGCTAGCCTTCAGGCTGAGGAGGAGGAGGAGGAGGAGGAGGAAGATGACGGGGTTAAACTTGAGCTGAGCAGCAGGACTCACTCCTCTGTCAACAGCTCGCATCTGCAACAGCTGCACAACACACACTCACACACACTCACACACACACACACACCAGTGCTACAGATAACACACGTGTGGAGTCGCGCTCTCTGGGAGGCTTGCACCTTCCTCAGAAAGGAAAAGGAATACGCTGGGATCAAAGTTAAGTTCAAGAAATAACAAACTCATCTCTCGTTTTCTATGGAAGAAAATCAGGCACTTAAAATGGAGATGAACGACATCATTTTTAGGAGGACAGAAATGCATAAATATTAAGCTTATACTTTCATTAATCTTTGTGTTATTTCATCTTATCATTTTAGGGTTTATGGCATTTCACTATCATGGCAACAAAGTTGTAAAATGGCATATAACTTTACTAATTTTATTAGTAAATATTAATTTATATTAACATGTATATTGTTTACATGTTGTGGCTGTACTTTAGTAACAGTGATTGTTTTAATTAGTGCTGGACAACGGTTACGATTAATCGCATCCAAAATACAAGTTTGTGTTTACATAAGTTATGTGTGTGTACTGTGTATAATTATTTTGTATATATAAATACACACACATGCATGTATATACAGTATTTAAGAAAAATGTGTTATTTATATAATAAAATATTTATATTTATATATAATATAAATGATGTATAAATATATACATATATATACAAAATATACATGCATATACATGAACATTTAAAACATTTAAAAGAAGGGTTAGACTATATTTTAATGTGTCCTTGTTACAGTGTAATTACATATTTAAGTACTGAGTAATAATAATTAACCACATGTATTTACTATAGGGTTAAGATCAGGATTAGGGTTTGGTTGAGGGTTAGTTGCATGTAATTATGCCTAATTAATAGTTATTACTATAGTAATATACTTGCCTTTCCTGGAAAAGTGTGCATATGAAATCAAAGTGAACACAAGCACAATACTGATCCATTACATTACACATTTAATATATAATCTGACTACTTTTGAACTAACTTGTTTATCATATTGATTTGAATAGGATAATCTTGCACGTTACTGACATAAAACTACAAAAAGAGAGAAAGTATATTCCATCTTTGTCATCAACAACATAAAGTCCATTAAACAATACATTACTTCAGGGTTATACGGAGGAACTGCAAGGGTTTGTGAGTTTAATTCAAGGATATTAAGTGATCATAAAAATGTGTTTGAAAGAAAAGGGTTTCCAAAGACATAGAAATACATGGTTAAATGACTCACTGAGTGATAATTCAAATAATAGTGAATGTGTTCATTAGGAGTCTGATATGTAATGTTGCAAATGATTTCTGAATGTGTATAAGCAATATGCTTTTTTAGAAAGGAAAATTTAAAACATTTAAAAGAAGGGTTAGACTATATTTTAATGTGTCCTTGTTACAGTGTAATTACATATTTAAGTACTGAGTAATAATAATTAACTACATGTATTTACTATAGGGTTAGGATTAGGATTGGGGTTTGGTTTAGGGTTAGTTGCATGTAATTATGCCTAATTTATAGTTATTACTATATTAATAAATACATGTAACGTGTAACAACGACATTAAAATAAAGTGTTTTGGGGAGACAATAAATTATGAATGATTTACTGCCATTGTGTGAATAATCAATAAAAAAGTAACTGTAGTCTAACTACAAGTAATTACAAGTAACTAATAATTTAAAGTCGCCCTGTGGTGAAAATCCAGCGTTTAATGTTGTTTATGTGTGTATGTGGTGTTTTTAATATGCTTTAAGACAAACCATGTGTAAGTTCATAAGTCGACAGCATTGCTGAGTATTTTCTCCTTAAAACTGCAGTGAACCAAAGACAGTCTCAAACACACGCTTTGAAATCGCTGGTGTTTCTGACGTCACAAACTACCTTGTAACCAATCAGATCAACGTGTGATCGTCAACCAGTGGATCTCTGAGCTGAGTGAGTGAGTGGAGGCGGGGCTCATTTGCATATTCATAGAACCGCGCATACTAAATGAGGCGAGGGTGTCGAGTTTTACATTCAAGATATTTTAAGACATGAAGAATTATTTTCAAGGAAAAAAAAAACTTTTAAATATGTAATTTTAGTGATCAAAGATGAGTTTTAAGGGATACAATTATTGACTACATGGGGACTTTAATTACAAATACTTAATTTTTGGAATCGGATTACGTAATCCAGATGAAGTAATGACAGCACTGGCAGCTTCTGTAACATTTTTTCCCTGAGAGTCTATGATATTCTGATCTCCAGATATGTCTCAGGTCCCTAACTTCAATGTAAATCAATATGATTTTTCATCGAATTGCAAGTAGGCGCTAGATCTGAGGTCACACTTACTGTAGATCAGGGGTTTGTTTAAACTCAAGAGAACGAGAAACTTGCGTCAGACACACAAAACAAACAGTGTTGAGAGTCACGAGCATCAGAAGTGTTTGGTCGGGCTGAAGCAGAATTCAGTGGTTCGAGTGTTCAGTCGAGGGGCTGATGGACACCGGCAGCGTGTGTGTGTGTGTGTGTGTGTGTGTGTGAGGGGGGGTCCTGCGGTTACCCTGAGAACCGGCATGTCCACGGCACAGGGCGTGACGGAGTCGCGGGGATCGATAGCTTACTTAGTTACAAAAGATGCTATTTCACAAGCCAGTGGTCAGCGGGCCCTGAAGTCAGTTGCCTCAGATAACTGTTTGTTAACAAGTAAAGTGTGGCCAAAGAAAGCACATCCGACGCTCCAGTGACAGCATGGAGACGCCGCTTAATTGGCTTTTAGCACCCGACTCCACAAGAAAAGAAGCCGGAGAGAGAAAGAGAAGGAGTGAGATGCAGCCTGTCCTATTATCTGAGTATTGATGATGACTTGGATGGGATTGCATCAGTTCATCTCTTCCTGGAGTCCCGCAGACTGTGGGTGATGGATGTCTGGGATTTGGGATTTGGCCTGGACACTGGCTACTGAAGGGCCGGGGGTCTCCGAAACACGAGGGAAAATGAAAGAAGATTATCAAGCTTTCAGGTTTGGTGTGTGTGAGGTCGATTTGGCAAGGATGCATTAAACATGCCTTGAGACAGGGTTTGACAAATGAAAAAAAGCTAATAATTACATCAAATGTGACATTAAAATAAAAACACATGACTGCACAATTCATCTGAACAAGTAAATGCTGCTTTTGAACTCCATCTATGTATGTACGGCGAGTTTAACGTGCATTTAGGGAGTGCGATGTGCGCTTGGTTCACTTAATTTGCATAATTTCCAACATTTTGTGGACAGAAGTTTACAGCATTTCACCAGCATTCCTCCAAAATACAAGTTTGAGGATTTGAATGTGAGAATTTAAGACATAAATATTAATGATGAGAGATATTAATGATGTAATAATTATTAGAATATTTTTTTATTTTACAGGACCATTTTAATTTACGACAGTAATATTTTTATATCTATGGAAGCTTGTTTCCGCCACAGAATAAAAAATAAAAAAGGTAATTGCGAGTTTATTTCTCACAATTCTGAGAAAAGATGCCAGGATTGCGAGATATAAACTCGCAATTGTGAGGAAAAAAGTCGCAATTATCTTTTAAAATGTTTTATTCTGTGGCGGAAACAAGCTTCCATAATATCTTCACATAATAACAATAATCCCTATATTTATAAATAATCAAAAATAAAATCTAAACAAATCAAAACAAAACACTTTAAAAACGATAAGATATTTTATCTGTGCGTGTCATGTGACCATTAACCAACATTACAGAACCGCAAACATGTGAATGAGTTGTTGTTACATTAATAAAATAATATTTAAAATTACAGGGTGGATATCGGCGGACAAAACAGTTTGGGAAACCCTGCCTGAAGACGAGAGGTTTGGCGAACATTTTAAGAGGCAGTTCCCCAGATAAGACTTTCTTCTACAAAAGGAGGTATTTTGAAGAATGCTCACGCTGCTCTTTTCCATACAACGACTGTATATAAGCACTGTCACGCTCCGAAATGACAAAACACACCATTAAAAGTAATACACTGTAAATCTACCTAAAGATTAAATAAAGGTACCATTGCTACCTGTCCTCATAGTGAGAAAACCTCAAGAACACCTTTTGTGTTACACAAAGAACGGCAAAAGAACGTGCTCTGACTAGTTAAGTTACATACAGTCAATCCAGAAATTATTCACACACCAGATATCATTTTTTATATTTATTTTACTAGTGGATGCAGGACACTATAGTTCATTTATGTAAGTGAGGAGGGCAAAATAAAGTAAACTGTGACACATTATACCCACATATTCTTCATTCAGTGGCTACCAGTAACATTAATAAAAATTTGGGACCAAAAATGATTCGGACACTTTGAGCTGATCATGTTTTGCTGAAGTGTTTTTTCTTTAATAACTAATGCTCTTTTTACACACAGACTGAACACAATGAAGCATTGCTTGGTGATTGGTTGAGCTAAACTGGTATTATCTAATTGTGTAGTTAAATTTAACAGCTGACAGATATTCAACATAATTCATGTGTGAGACAGTCTAACAGAAGGACGGACAAAACCAGTCAAATATCAACTGAGTTCTGCTCATATTTTATCACCATTTTCTAAACTATAGCGAATAAACTGATAATGTGAGAAATGTTGAAGGTGTCTGAATACATGTTGGTTTGACTGTATATTGCATGTATTGTCTGACCTGGCTGCTGCTCCTGGCGTTTCCACTTCTCCTTCTCCAACCGCAGAGCATCTTCTGGGTTAACAGGCCTTCCCAGCTCATCCCGAGGGATAATGCATCCATGGAACGGGCACTGAAATTACATCACATTTCATTTCAGTACTTTATTCAGCCGGTCTCCTGCTCGCACATTGTTGCTCGTCTGACCTTTACTCTGTCTTGACGTTCACACAAAGATCCATCTGGCATTGGTGCTCTGCACTTGTGCTCCACAGGTTTGAATTTCCCAGCGAACGTGATGTATCTCGACTTCATCTCTGCAGAAAGCTCCTCGTTTTCCACTTCTTCTTCCACCTCGTGAGGAACCCAGAACTGGTGCTGTGATGTTTGCCTGAAAACCAGTGAAAAAAACAGGTCTGACAGAAAGAAGAAACACACATCACTTCATCATGTAGAAATTGCCTTCACAAAGTGCATTTTTGCATTGATCTCAATGGCTTTTCCAGCCCGTGAAATGATGATTTCCTAATATTTCCAGGTTTTGCATGACTCTATATTGTACGCATAAATCTTGTATCATGATGCCAAACAGTAAATCTCCAGATCAATGTTTTCATCAGTTAATATAGGAGAACAGGAGTAGATGTGAAGTCATGCAATGGTGCTCTCTAGTGGTCACTTCACACCACTCACACTCCAATGAGAGACGGGTGAATGCATGTTTCTCATGAAGGAGAGCGTACTTGATGATCTTTCCGGCGGTGGGCTGCTCCTCTCCCCAGTAGTAAAGATCCACTCCGAACGGGACGACGGGCGCCTCCACCGAGGCTTTCTCTACCTTCATGCCCTCCTGACCACTGCTGCTCACCATGGACTCAGACACACTGAAACAACCACAACACACTTTTTTTAACAAAAAACGTCTGTGTTTTGGTCATTCATTCACACGACAAACGCGTTTTGGGCCTGAAAACGCAAACTTTTGAAAACGGGTTTAAAAGTGCAAGTTTTTGAAAGCGAGACCGGTATCGTCTCCGTGTAAAACTACAAAAACCTGAATTTGTGTAAACAGTGATATCATGCGCATGCGTGTTACATGTTCAGTGTATAGATGCGTAGTGTTTCTTTATAAAGTGACATCGCCATCTACTGGCCTGGCAGCAGAATACAGAGCTTTTGTGGATCCGTGTGAACGGGATCGTTTTGACAACGTTGTCGTTTGTATGCGAAAAACACAACAACCATAATGAACTGATCTTCACTATAGATAACGCTTTACAGTGACCTCTGTTTATGACAACACATATGACAGTTTATCTGTACAACACACTTACTCTCCTGTTGAGGAATAAAACACCATCATCTCCACCTCGCTTTACAACACTTCAAATCCCTCAGTTCTCTCTATCTCCTGAAGCCAAGCTGATGATGATTCTTTTATTACCAGCTGTCTCACACACACACACACACACACACACACACACACACACACACACACACACACACACACACACACACACACACACACACACACACACACACAATCTGATGTTGATTCTTGTTTTATTACGAGCTCTGTCTCGTTCTTTTTTCTCCAGCAGACTCTCCTCTGTTCACACACACACACACACACACACACTCAGGATCTGATGTTGATTCTTGTTTTATTACGAGCTCTGTCTCTCTCTCACACACACACACACACACACACACACACACACACACACACACACACACACACACACACACACACACACACACACACAGGATCTGATGTTGATTCTTGTTTTATTACGAAGCTCTGTCTCGTTCGCTTTTCTCCAGCAGACTCTCCTCTGTTCACACACACACACACACACACACACACACACACACACACACACACACACACACACACACACACACACACACAGGATTTGATGCTGATTCTTGTTTTATTACGAGCTCTGTGTACCTTTAAATATTATATTTTATGAATATAAAAAATGAAAAACATAATAAAATGTTTTTCAAATCATAAAATATATAATCTGTATTTCTGCTACAAATGTAACTCTGTTACAGTAATAGAGGAGGGGAACATTTAAAGACACATGTTGAAAGCTCATGGTCAGAACTGCACTGTTAGACTGTTATAGAATATAGTATAGTATATAGCAATTTTAGTAGTGGTCAGCCAATACAGTTTTTAAAAACTATTTTATATTTAATTTACACAATACTTTCTCAGATTTCACTAAAATATTTGACAATATTCCATACTGTTAAATCCTTTTGAGCATTTAATAATTTCCATATATTTCAGTCTTTTACTGCTATCATTTTTTTCTTCTCTTTTTCTTCACTCTCAGAGAAAAGGTACAGAAGCTGTCCCTGGGGAGTGCATATTAATACCTCAAAGGCACATATTGTTATATATTAGTACATAAATGGTACATATTAGAACCTTTTTAAAAGGTACTGGTCCCAGTGACAGCTTTTGTACCCTTTTCCTGAGTGTGTACTGCACATCAGTGTGTGTATGAACTGATGGAGGTCAGATCACCTGGTGGACGGGGCAGGGTCGAGCCTCTGTCGGAGCACACGCAGCGTGGCGGCAGCACAGGTGGGGTCCTGCTCTTCATCACTCATCTTCCTCCTGAGTCGAGACAGGCTGGCGGACACGAGGGGAACGGGACGTTTGACCGCAGCTCGCGACGGCTTTGCTTTGACCTCAGAGGCTGATGTTGAGGGAGTTTCATCAAGTCCTGTGAGAGACAACGAGAAGAATGACAAAAACAAGTCAAACATTCAGAAGGCCACATCTAGACTGTATTGTTCAGGACCCCAGCACACGCACCGGTGGTCTGATGGACTGAGCGGGGTCCTGTGGGAGTGTGCAGGGGCTTAAGCTGGACTTAAGAGAGTCACGAAGATCTGAGACTCACCCGAAAGCTTCCCGGCTTAAAACTTGAAAGTACGGTGAATTCCTCATAAGACTGTTTACGGGACACCTGACCACTATACATCACTGAGGACCTGGGTCTGTTCTTACAGCTTATCAACCAATATGGCTTTTAAAAGTCTACATAATGGGCAGTATTTTTACATACATTTAATAAATACTGTATGTGTATTTTGATTTTATTTTTTTTTATAAATAACTGAGGTATTTTATTTTACTTCACACACATTTTCATGTATTTGTGCCCATTCCTGTTCAACTTTAGCTTTAGCTTGCAGCAAAACTAGGACTGTTCAACGATTAATTGCGATTAATCACATCAAAAATAAAAGTTTATGATAAATAAATACACACATGCATGTATATATTTAAGAAAAATCTGTTATTTATATTAAATATTTATATTTAAATAGAATATAAATTATATATAAATATATATACAGGCAATATGGAAATATTTGTATATATTTAAGAAAAATCTGTTATTTATATAAAAAATATTTATATTTATATATCATATAAATTACATAAATATATATACAGTATATACATGCAAATATTTCTAATATATATATATATATAGTATATATATACACACACACACATGCATGTCTGTGTGTATTTGTATATACAAAATAATTATACACAGTACACACACATATATTATGTAAACACAAACTTTTATTTTGGATGGGATTTGGATGCGACTCCTCCAGTGTAAGCCTATGAGATTGGTTGGCCTGTTTTATTGTCCCCCTGCAAATATAACTCTGATCACTTATCAACAAATCTCTAACCCTAAATATAAGCAATAGTGAAAGTGATGCCTTAGTTCAGTTAAGCAGAAAGAGTGGTTTACACACTACAGAAACTATGTTAAGGTCTAAGGACAGGATGAGAAACGTATGGCCAGATTCGTACGATCCTGATCTCCATCCTCTGGTGTGTACAGTTAATCCAGGCTCACTCCCTTTCAACGACTCACTGCATTACAGCGGCGCTCCAGTCTGTGGAATCATGAAATACGACCAAATCCTTTCTTTTTCTGTTCAAATTGACCAAAATGGTAGCTATTTGTCTGAAGCAATAAAGTTGCAGGTGCTAAAGAGATAAATCAATAAGAGGAAATAGAGAGGCCCAGCAGTAGACATAGAGTTGAGCTGCCAATGGTGGCGTTATTGATTTTCCTGAGTTCAGCAGGCCTTGTAATTAAAATGTAAATTTTGAGAGAGATAACGTCCTGACAGGAACGCTGGGATAAAGGGATAGATAAAAGCTGTTGTGAAAGGAACGGCGAAAGAGAAAGAGAGAGAGAGAGAGAGAGAGAGAGAGAGAGAAAGGAGGAGAGGAACAGACAAAATACTTTTCGAATGAAAAGGTTTCTCTCCAGATGAGAGAGCCGGAGCGATTCTGAAAGAAAAAAAGAAAGAAAGAAAGAAAGAAAGGGAAAGATTAGCGAGAGATGAGCTGGAGTCCTGTGACAGGTTGATGTAATATTAAATGAAACGGCTGATGCTAACTTGCGCTGATTGATAAATCTGAAATGATGGAGTTAACTTGGCAGTAAATCAGAATTATATTTCCCACGTCCCGTTTTAGGAGTATTTAAATTATACTGCGAATGGTTGCGCTCTTAATGCACAATTTCCATTTTCAATCTATATTCCTTTGCATATAGAGTGCAGCAAAAAAAAAAGTAGTGCTTTTCGCATTTAATTCAATAGAAAAGAACTGACATACACGCGTCTCTAATCAGCCTCAGGTCTGATTCACTGCGGTACAAGATTGCTGGTGGCGTTTGCTAAGGTAAGCATCACTAGTGCTATTGCTCATATGTGGGGTTAGGGTCTAGATCAGATCTCTAACCGTAAGTATTAAAGGGGTCATGACATGAGAAATCAAACTTGCCTTGATCTTTTGACATTCAGGAGGTGTTTGTACCAGAGTCAGCGAGTAAAACTTTCTCATTTGAGTAAAACACGAAGCATTTATTTGATCAAGCTACAAAAACAGCAAAATACATTTGCATATGACATCAGCGAATATTTTTACATCATCGCACCATAGGCCCCGCCCACTGGTCACTTAACGGCTAACGTTTGCCTACGCTGGATGTGAGTGTCGCGTTACAAGCAGAAGCCATTATAATGACTGGCGCTGTCTACACTGTCCAGTTTAAACAGCTGGTTTGTGTCTCTGTACAGACTTCAGAAGGTTTCCAGCATCAGGAACAAGTGGATTGCTTATTTTAATGGCGTCCCGGATTAGTCGGATGTTTATATGTTTGTTCGGAGCATTTTATTTTGTAATCGAGACACAGTGCAATGGAGAGTTCGCACAGAAACTTTAGTTGAAAGATGAAGCATCACAAATCACAAGTAAATGATTTCATAATGCTTTGTCTGTAAATGTTTTATATGGATAATGTTTTCAGAACATGTTGAACATGAGTGTTGCTATGGTTTCCTATGCAGTGACATTAGCCAATCATAACAGTGTCTGTTCACTGACAAGCCTTAAAGGAGCCGCACATTAAAAACTGATCATTTCAGACAGAAGGTCAGAATGAGGGTTACATATATACATATATATTATTTGGTTTTTGTGCAAAAGACTTTATTAACATTATAAGTTAAGTTCAAGGAACATTTTAAAGTAATAAAAAAATCCATGTCATGACCCCTTTAAACTTCATTTGGTTGGTGAGCAGTTTAGCGCACAGACGCAGGTGTAAATCACGGCTCTAAGCTAATGGGCGCTCATTAACACCAGCGCATTGTTAATTTGGCATGGCCAGTGCACTGATCATTACATACTTTACTGCAGAAAGCAGCTTGGCTCTGTGAAGTTGTAGAAATGATATCCTAATGAATCTCCAGTCACAGCCTGCTTAGAGATGCCGAGAGGGAACGAATGAAGAACGAGAACAGGAGCGAGAGCTGAAGTCACATCTCATCATTACTGTACGGCGTGGAGTTCATCAGACATTAGCAGGACAATCTGGAAATGACTAAACCACTGCATGAACCTCATTAGCTACTGTAATCGATTATTTTCATGGCAGTGAATTCAAAACGGGACAGGATTTGAGGTCAAATATAATCTGTGGTATTTAGCTGGTGTTTGACCTATCGTGTGACCTCTGTCTTTCGCCTGTGGCTCCCTGTCAATAGAGCTGTCCTTGCCCAGATGGACAACAATCTTCTGCATGTACACACAGTCAGCTGTCAAAACAGATTTGTATCTGCGGCCCCAGGTTATAATTGATTTAAACGAGGCTTAAAGCAATTTATTATTACCTTTCAAAAAGAGATCCGAGTTTATTAAATGTGCAGCTGTTTTACAGTGAATGTGATATTATTGTGCTTCTCACATTTCACACCAAATTATCATCAAACGGTGATTCTTATAACAGTAATGCGATACAAATGATTATTTTACCTATAAATCAACAAATTAAAGGCAGCACAACAAATGTATAATATTACTAAGATGTGTAAATACTTTGCAATTTAAGTTTTTTTTTTTTTTTTAAAGAATTTAGGGGGAAAGTGCTTAATTGTCATAAAATGTCACAATGCAAAACTATACATATATATATATATATATATTTTTTTTTTATCATTATTTTTCCTTTGATTTTGTAGTGACCTGGAAATAAATGTTCTTGACAAGATTTGATGAGACACATCTTTATAATAATACAACATATTTGTTAAGATATGAATCAGTAATTTTTCAGATTTTTCAACTAAAAACATGTGTATCTAATCAGTAACTTCTTATTAATAAGCGAATACACAAAAGTTGCAAAGGTTTGAATGTTACCATGTTTTACCATGCTATTACTTCCTTTACCCCCTTTTTATTAATTAAAACAATTAAGAAATTCAAGAACTAGAGCAAAAACCAGTGTGATGCAGGATAATACATATTTCTCTCAATATTTATGAGACATTTTATTTTAATATATCATTAGATGAAACTTATATGAACATATAATAAGAAAATTACCAGAATGAACTCCATTGACTTCAATGGATTTAATTCAATTCATTTTAAAACATATAACTCATAACTGCTCAAAACAGTCTAAATTTATGAAACCTACATTTTCTTTATCTAACAAAACAACATCAGTATTACTCTGAAATGTTTTCAAACAAAATATATTCATTTTACTTGTAAAAACGTTCACTTTCATATGGAAAAAAGATGCTAAACCGCTTGAATCTCAAATGTTCATCAATAAGGAGGCAGAAAAATGTGGACTTTTCCTTTACCAAACACCATTTAGACTGTTTGGTCTATGAACGTTTGCTCTACAAGCACATTAAGAGTGTATTTACACGACAACAATGAACTAAAAAACAGACGACCCCCGTTCACACGCATCTGCAAAATGTATTTAATTTATTAATTATTATGCATGTCAGGCCAGTAGATGGCGATGCCACTTTGTCAAGAAACACCCCGTAAACACAAACAGTTTTCACAAATTTGTGTTTTTGTTGTTTGCATGGAGACGTTAAAGGCTTTCTTTTCAAAAACTTGCACTTTGAAGCCCGTTTTCAAAAAAATCTTGAGTTTTCAGGCTCCAAAAACACAAATAAACCACCAAAACACATGGAAAGGTTTCTGTTTTCAGTTGAAAACAATGCTGTGTAAACATACCCTAAGACATTCATTTATGTCATTTTGTTTTAATTTCCGAATTATTGTGTGTGTTTATGCGCAATCATATTTATAAACTATATAGGAGTGTAGGAAAGAGGCTAAATGTATTTTACACAATCAATTTGAGACAAATCTAACTAAAAAATAGATGAAAAAAATCTGCATAATTTCCTTTCGGATCAAAACGGACCCGAACGCAAAAGGTGAAACAATTTAGTTTAATTTTTTTTTTTTTTTTTATTGTAAAAAACAATCTGAAAATAAATAAATAATGTGTATTTTGACAGTCTTAACACACTTACAAAATGATGGATAAAAAAAATATTAAAAAAACGGACCCGAAGGCAATAGCAGGGTTTTAATGCACTGTCAAACGACCTATTTTTGACCTAAAACTTACATCTTTTGAAAAGCAGAACCATAAGTCGTGCGTTTCATGCTTTACACCTTAACTCTCAAAAACAAACTTTCCTTTCGCGCTTTGAACCTTTCAACGGCTAACCCTTTCAACTAAACTCACCAATCCCACACTGAAATATCCCCTGCCCCGCACTGCAAACAAACAGGCTTCCCCAGAGGACTCCGAAGCGTCACCATAAGTGTGTGGTCATATCCACCAGAGATTATGTGGATTATGCGTGATGCACCTGAACAAACTCACCGTACTCAGCCCGCAGATGTTCAGGAACATGAGGCTCATAGCCCTCCTTCTCCGGCACGTCCACAAAGTCCTCCTCGCTGTCCTCTCCATCCTCAGGAGCTCTCATCTAGCTCAGAAAACACACATTACAATAAATAACACTTAATAAAGAAGTATTTTTTCTCGGTTTTCTCCGACTCTATGCATGCTGTAAAAACTAGTGTTGCAAAACACATCCAGTTTTTTTTGCTGGTTCTCCAACAAACAGCGCTGGTGTGCTGACAGTGTGTAATTCTCTGTGGGCTGATTAACACTCAGATGGGATATTCACTGTGGCCTCAGGATATAACACAGATTTACAGCACTCTCAACCGCAAACTCTGCAGTAACGTGGGACATCTTAACATTTTAATTCAAAGCCTTAATAGAATTTCCACTCGACCACATCCAATTTTTTTTTTCTGGTGCTAGTCTATCTGAGTATTGTCCCAGCTAACTGTGACTGTATAAAATAGTGCTGGTTATGCTAAATACGTTTTCCAGCATCTGTCAGCATGCAAAGGAGACCATAATAACTTGCTGGGTTTCAGAAAGTGGGACAACCCCCGAATAAACTAGATCTGCCGGTGGATTCGCACTTGTTCTGGGTGTCTTAGTCTTAGGTCGAACTGTTTCTGATAACATCTTTTTGCAGGCTGTTCTACAAAAGAGAGGGTGATACGAGTCTGTGTTCACATCATGCGCTGACTTTAAGGAGACCAGCTGGCACTAGATAAACCCGTCTTAACACAGACCAAACCAGATCCAGACTATAGACCTGATCTGAAGTGTATTAATGCTCAAGCTGAGCTGAAAAGCTTTCATAAGTCTCATGGTTTGAAAGAAATCAATGCCAAAGCTTATCGTCCACTTTTAACACTTGCATGTGACGGATTTGATTTTACAAAATGATTTCAGTGAATTTTGAGCAAATATTGTGTAAAATAAGCACTCTTTTAAAATACTCGGGGGCAAAAGTTTGGAATAAATATGATTTTTTTCATGTTTCTGAAAGAAGTCTCTTCTGCTCACCAAGGCTGCATCTATCTGATCAAAGATACAGTAAAAATTCTGAAATATTATTATAATTTAAAACATCTGTTTTCTATGTGAATATCTAGTAAAGTGTAATTTATTCCTGTGATCAAAGCTGAATTTTCAGCATCATTACTCCAGTCTTCAGTGTCACATGATCCTTCACAAATCACTCTAATATGATGATTTGATGCTCAAGAAATGTTTATGATTATTATTAATGTTGAAAACAGTCGTGCTGCTTTAGATTTTTATGCAAATTCTACCATTCAAAAGTATGGAGTAAAATCGATCTTGAAAAATTAAAAAAATAATACTTTTATTCAACAAGGACGCATTAAATTGATTAAAGTGACAGTCATAAAGACATTTATAATGCTACAAAAGATCATGTGACACTGAAGACTGGAGTAATGATGCTTTGATCACAATAATAAATTACATTTTACTATATATTCACATAGAAAACAGCTGTTTTACACTGTAATAATATTTCATAATTTTTACTGTATTTTGATCAAATAAATTCAGCCTTTTTTCAAAAACATAAAAAATTCTTAATTATTCCAAGCTTTTGACTGCAACAATTAAATAATGAGTAAAACATTTATGTCAGCATTAAATGAGCTCTCCAAATACTTTTTATTATTAGCATTTTAACAAAAAAACATCTCAATCAACCACTATATTTGAGGTAGGCCCATCACTCGAGTGCATTCAGGACAGTTCAATACTTATGGTTATTAACTCTAAGTATGTTCAATGAAAAAGAAGTGATGACTTAGCAAACACAGCTAATTAAAAGAATAAAGCTCTATAATCATATTGTGTGTCTGTAAGTGGTGAAGACGAATGTGGCTGGTGTGTTCAGGTGCGCTTCTCTCTCTCTCTCCGTCCGCCTCATCCATCACTCGCGCTGTAAGTTTTGTTATCACTCCAACACTAATCAAAAGAGAAAACTGTCACTGCCACTGACCTGTGGAACCTCCCAATTATGCTCTTCAAGAGCGACAGCAGCACTTAACTTCCACTGCCGGCTAAATGACCACCATCAATCTACGCTGAATAGCAATGAGCCACCGGGCTGCAAATGATTTTTTTTTTTTTTTTTTTTTTTAAGGTACAGAAATCCCAAGCCTGGAATTTATGAAAGGTGAAAAGCAACTCAAGGCTATTTCCCCCTCCTCGCTCAGACTCGCGGGCCTGGGGAGACCACAACGTCTGCATTAGTGCTAAACACAATTTATGCCTTTTAATTTACTCAAAAGGTGCTTAAGCGGCCCGCGCGCTACAATGCAGAACTGAACGCCAGTTTTTAAATATGGGGGTCGTTGGAATAAAACGGTTTATATAATCTGCGTGCCCTTCCTCTTTCGAGGGCACTGCTTAAAGTCTAGCGTTCCTTTTCCATTTATTCTGTCTAATTGTCTCGGTGATGACCTCGATATAAAGCACTAAAGATTCTAGCTTGCTTTGCTTTTATTTTTCATTATTGCGGGACGGCGATATGTTGACAGTTGCAGATTGAGGTATAAACTGTCTTTGCATGAGGTCTCAATTACGTGCACTGGTGGCGTTTCTCCAGAAACCAGCGCGCCCTCTATAGTGAACACACACACACACACACACACACACACATCTGTGCGCTTTCTGTGCCTGTGAAATTAACTAATCCCTAATGTTCAAGCCCTGTAGTCGCAATCGAAAATTTGTAATGCAATGAATAGTGATACTTTAAAATCAGCATAATATCAAAATGATACTTGATGTGCGAGATTATTTCTCATCTTGTATTAAAATGCAATACTCTGCTGCATACACCCTTTATGTGAATATCCTGTCTAGTGCTGTCTATCAATAAAAAATAATTTAAAAAACTAGATTAATCACATTTTTTTCTATGATTAATCGCGATTAATCGCAACTAAAAACACTTACATTTTTTTTTATATATTTTATAATGTAATCATTTCACAGTTATTCTCCAAATTAATGTAGAGATAACATAAAGACAGTATATATTTATATATTATGTATACGTTTTTTATATATTTTATAATGTAATAATTTCACAGTTATTTTCCAAATTAATGTAGAGATACAAAGACAGTATGATCAAAATGATCCTTGATGTGCGAGATTATTTCTCATCTTGTATTAAAATACAATACCCTGCTGCATACATCCTTTATGTGAATATCCTGTCTAGTGCTGTCTATCAATTATAATAAAAAATATCTAGATTAATCACACATTTTTCTGTGATTAATCACGATTAATTGCAACTAAAAACACTTACGCTTTTTTATACATTTTATAATGTAATAATTTCACAGTTATTCTCCAAATTAATGTAGAGATAACATAAAGACAGTCTATTTTAAAAACTTGTTTAGTGGCATCTTATTTTATGACTGAAGGCCACTGATACTAATACAGCTACTGATGTCTCATGAAAAAAATGTTTTCCCCCAATTTTAAACATTAATTATAGCCATTCAACATTACAATGTAATTAAAAGCTATAAATGTTTTAACATTTATAAGGCTTAAAAAAAAGCGTGATCATATAATGTAACTCTAGCCAAAGGATGACAGAAAAAACAGATACTGTGTTAATTGTAATAAATATTTTTAACACATCCTTTATGTGAATATGTGGAAAAAACTAGATTAATCACACATTTTTCTGTGATTAATCGTGATTAATCGCAACTAAAAACACTTACGTTTTTTATATATTTTATAATGTAATAATTTCACATTTATTCTCCAAATTAATGTAGAGATAACATAAAGACAGTATATTTTAAAAACTAATTTTTTATTACAGAAGGCCACTGATACTAATACAGCTACTGATGTCTTTCCCCCCCCAATTTTAAACATTAATTATAGCCATTCAACATTACAATGTAATTAATAGCTATACATTTTTTTTACATTTATAAGGCTTAAAAAAAAAGTGTGATCATATAATGTAACTCTAGCCAAAGGATGACAGAAAAAACAGATACTGCGTTAATTGTAATAAATGTTTTTAACACGTTAAACTGGGAAAAATGAATCGGATGCGTCTCAGACAGCACTAATCCTGTCTCACCCGGGAATATTTCAGATTCAGGCTGATCAGTGTGTTCACTGTTGTTGCATTTAAACATACGGTTTAAATAACCTCATGGCTGGTACTTGAGAGTTTAATTAGTTGCTTCCACGTTTTTCATAGTATTTAACACATGTAAACAGCACTGCTAATAGCCGATAGAGTCCACAGGGAAACAGAGAAACGGGAAAGTCTGTCCCCGCTTTAAAAAAAAAGGTACATTCTACTTAAATTGAAACATTGATCAGTCTTTCTGCAACCTGCAGCTAATTACAATCTCTGAACATCATTTCAATCTCACCTAGACTGTTTTATGCCTGGCTGCCACCAGATGAAGAACAGACTGTTTATTCATCTTGTCTTTATTTAACCCAATGCAGTTACTTTCTTGATAGATTAAAGTACATTGCACAATGGAAATTGTAGCTGTTATGTTTAAATCACTTTAATTCTTTTGCGATAAAATCAGCACCGTCAACCTGCGAAGGCACAAGGCAGTATTATAATTCTCGGACTGGAGTGTGTGTGGACACTGAGAACGAGTGTGTCTTTGCTGACGCAGGTGTTGCTGACATTTGAAGAAAACCACCTTTGCATTTAAAACACTCATTCTCTCGGCTTCCACCATGATCTGTGTGCGAGGACAATAAAACACCTGACAATCAGGTAAAGTAGCCCAGGAAAGTTTCTAGGGAATGATACAAAACATTTGGAGAATTTGATTCTTTCGTAGTTCACAAAACGATATCAGCGTGATGACTGCATTCTGAAACATGCCATTACTGGTCAAAAGTAAACTAATTATGTAATAATTATAAAATAATCATAACATTTAAATGAATATATAGATTCATTTCTAAGAAATATATTTTAGTATAAACTGCAGAATTAACATTTGTAGTGTTTTATGCTTTTGTTGTGTTACTGTATTTTCTACTATGCAATAATAGGTATGAAAATGTGTAATCAACAAGATCAAATAAAAAAATGTTTTATGTAAATGTAAATGCTGGGATATCCCAACCAGGGTTATTATAGTAAACTAAAACTAAAACAAAAATGAAAACCATTAAAAATATATATATTTTTGTTACTTGACTTAAAATACTTAAAATAAAATATATTTATAAAAAAATAAACTTATTTGATTTCAGATAATTGCCAAACATTTCTTAATTTTATTTAGTTTAAGCAAGCATAACTGGGAGAATCAGACTAACTGCAACAATTAAAGACATTTTTATATTATTTTAGTCAAAATGTCTGAAATATCACAAATACAATCACTACTAATATGAATTGTTTATCACTTTAGACCAATAAGTGGCACTGTTATAAAATTATTATGGTGTGGTCAGTGTGAGCCGACAAAGAGAGTTTGGTGTCAATATGGCAAAGGGTTGTGGAGTTACAGCCTCAGAATCAGCTCGGCATCATGCCATCACATTTTCTTGATATAAATAACATCAAAAATCAAAAAGCGTTTAGTAACTTTTTGCCAGCATGTCTGAAGATGATCTGAGCCGACTTTGGTGAAAATTGGACCAACGGTCAAGGAGGGGTTAAAAAAAAAAGGTTTTCAAAAAAATTCAAAATGGGGGACAGCAGTTTTCAATGTCTCACAATTGGTATCATTGTTCTAGGCATGACCCAAGGAACCTATCAAGACCACTTTCATTAAAATAGGCAAAATTAATCAAAAGCTATTCGCATTTCTTGACTTTCATTATAAATTTTGACCAGAATGTGGCGTTATTCTGTAAGCACCTTACAGAAAATTGGAAAATTGGGGATCATTCGACTCGGTGTGGTGTTAGAATTAAAATTTTTATGAAATTATAATTATAAAAAAAATTCATATCTTCTAACCAGTAGGTGGCGCTGTGTTGAAAAGCTGAATGTAGCCTCAGGTTTGTGATGACATGCACCATGACTCATCTCAATATGCTAAAGCGTTGTGGAGATATAGCCTTGCATCCAATTTGGCGAGTTCTTCATTAAATTCATTTGTGCGTTATTCGAGAACGGATGAGTTTATCAAAAAGCTTTTAATAACTTTTTGCCAGCATGGTCTGAAGATGATCTGAGCCAATTTTGGTTAATATCAGACGAAATATCTTGGAAAAGTTCAAAAATATATATTTTTTATTATAGAAAATTCAAAATGGCGTCTTGAGCCAAAGAAGTTGTTAGCATAAACGTGAGTGCAACTTTGGACAGTTGGTGGCGCTACAGGGATTGAGTTAGAGACTACAAAATTGCTGTGGTTAATGTTCAGACGGTCCTCTATCTGTGTGCCAAATTTCACAAATTTTTACCATACGGTTAAATGGGCTGCCATAGACTCAATAGCAGAAGTAGAAGAAAAAGAAGAAGAACACTTAGGATTACAATAAATAAATACAATTTTGTATATTAATAGCACTGTCTCTAAGCTCTCTGACTGGTCTCATCAGTAGACATGCACATATTAGAATACTGTAGACTGTAGGCTAAACGAGTGTACAGCAGTCAGACGTTTACAGTGAACTCTATTGATCCCGCGCCGGCCTCTACCCTGAGACCGGTCCAGATAATGAGTTTCCGGTTAAATGTCCCCCACTTACTGGGAAAAACACATTCCAGCAGGGCTAAAGTGCTCCTCGCGCCCTCCAATATATTTTGTACGGTCTAATTAACTCTGTAAGCAATCTCAATTACTTTGTGCCCAGGGAAGCGTTGGCCAGGCACACTCCTTAAGCAAGTCTGTTATCCTTTTAAAAAATGAGCTGAGGAGGTACAGCCTCGGACAACTGAGCCCTACACTTCATTTGTCTTTGGCCAAGTTTGATAGCTATGCGTTTAAAAACCCATTCAATCTTATAAACCAAAAATTAAATGTACTCAGCTGTGATGGTCCTCTGTGCATCTGCTATTTATATGCTAATCTTCTCTCTTACGGGGAAGGTCTCGCAAATTATTACGGCAAACCAATAACTCAGGTGTATGGACTAGCGGGCTAGCTGACCGAAGAGCAAGAGCGAAATGCGCTTTGTCACGAGGACGCGTTCTAGACAGCCTGGAGTGAGACTCCATGAAGTTTCCTGTCATATTTCAATTTGAAAGCACATAATGTTGCGTATATATATGTGTGTGTGTGTGTGTGTGTGTGTGTGTGTGTGTGTGTGTGTGTGTGTGTGTGTGTGTGTGTGTGTGTGTGTGCTATAGCATGTTATTGTTTTCAGTTATTAACCCTTTTTTTGCCCTGGAATGTACTTAAAATTAAGTTATTTCTTCTGCCCAAAACAAATATTGCCCAGGAACATGTACAGTATACTGAAAAATTTGGCAACACTTTATTTTTACAATGTCCTTGTTACACATGTAACATGTTACATGTACTTACCATAGTAATAACAGTAAATTATGCATAATTACATGCAACTAACACTCAACCAAACCCTCATCCCAACCCTATAGTAAGTACATGTTGTTAATTAATATCACTCAGTACTTAAATATATAATTACACTGGAACAAGGACACCTTAAAATAAAGTGTAATCAAAATGTTTAACTGTGTTTAATGTTTAATCAGTGCTGGGCAGATTACTTGCAAATTGAGGTTACTGATTAGGCCTACATGATGAAAATTGTAGTTAGTAACAATCTAGAATACTCATTTTAGGTAATGTTTTTTTTATATATGGATGCTGAATAAATGCACTTACACCACCTCTGTTTGACAATACAGTGGGCCCTATCTTACATCCAGCGCAATTGACTTTGTACAGCGACGCATGTTTCATTCCTATTTTGCACCCGCGCACAGCGGACTTTTCCCTCCACAGACGCATGTCGGTAAATTAGGAAATACACTTGCGCTCCCGGGGGCGGTTCAGCGCAAAGAGGAGGCGTGTTCCGGCGCAAACGTTCCCTGGTGCTATTTTGCAGTTTCAGAAAACAATTGTTTTCTGAAACTGCAAAATAGCACCATTCAGTTATTCAGATGCTATTTTAAGGGCGCATGCTTGGCCATAATGTAGCGTGTGCACAACGCACATACACTTTGCTTCTCTACTCTACACACAGACGCAGCAGATCCAGAATTATTGGATTATTAGGAATATCACTGTTTTAATTTCTGAGAGAAGTTTCTTGTTTTACCAGTATATGATATCAGGAAACTAGATGAGGTCAAATAAACCATGCGTATGGGTTGACATTCTCTTGATTTGTGCTTAAGTTTTCATTGACTAAAACTAAACTGAGACATTTTGTCGACTAAAATTTGACTAAACAAAACTAGTACAGGGTTGACTAAATATGATGAAAACTAAAAAGTACATATGACACAGGACTAAAACAGCCGACAAAATGAACACTTCTACCCAGCACTGTGTTTAATTATGAGTAACCAAAAGGTGTAATTTCTTCCATGTGATGACAAATATTAGCATGGGATGGTGATCAACATGGTGATAAATAAACACTGGATAGTTTAGGATAATGGGATAACTGGGTCAGTTCACACAGTTAACATTTTTTGAATCTGAAACTCATTATCATGTGATAAAGGCAACAATTATAAATAGTCATTTTACAGCTTTCTCAGATAGGCAGGAGTTTAAGGAGTTGAAAGCAATTTTCGTCCCGTGTCAGAGCAATGATACAGGGAATAAAGTAATGGAACGCTTTTAAGAGTAAAAAGGAAAAACTAATTATGATAAAGACCTTTTAGCTGTTTCTTTATCACAAAGCACTGACTTTTTGCATTGAAAGTCATCACTGAGAGTGATAAACCTCTCTGGCATGCAATCGAGTGCTCTGTCAATGTCACGCCCCTCCTTTCTCTGTTCTTTTCGCCCAGTTAAAAACGGATAACATGTGTCATAATGATGTGTCTTCTAACTGCTCGCTGTGTCCCATTCCACCCTAGACTGAGCAAATCTCCATTAGCACATGAGTCGTGCCCCGCCGCACTGGAGCGATCTCATGCTGTCGATGCAGAGATGTTCCACCAAATACCATAAACACTGTAATCTAAACATGTACACTACACAAATATTCTCAACTCTTCTCATCTTGTGGTGCACATGGATCACTTGTGACAAGCAAACATTATCCTCCCAAGCACAGTATTTAGACAAAAGTCCAGTGATGTGTGAGGAAAGGGCGCCCTCCTCTGGGAATAATGCATTATTGTTCAGTTGCTGTGTTCAGAATGGTTATGTTAGCTCACTGCTTTACTGTGTGTTGTGCTGTCATCTTACAACACACTCAACACAGAACAGTCAGTTGTGAGTTTGATGAGTTTAGCAATGGGAAAATGGACAAATAACACAATTCCATTTTTTATTTCGGAAAAAGGAAATTAGGTTATAAACTTGTTGAAAAATGAATGTATTGTATTATTAATTTTAGTATTATAAATGTCATATACAAGTTTACATTGCTGAAGTTGTGTATACATATGGTTAAAAACAAAAGATGATTTAAAGAGGATCTATTATGGCCTCTCTACTAACAGGTTTTCCTGCTTGAATGTTGATTATTTTCCTCATATTCTCCATTGTTGCGGATCCTCTCTTCCCAGTCTGTCAGTAACGCTCTGTTTACTTCCTGTCTCTATGAAGCCCCTCCTTCTGAAAAGCACACTGTGCTCTGATTGGTCGGCTGGAGCAGTGTGTTGTGATTGGTTGAGCGCTTTGAGTGTGTTTGGGAAATGTCCCGCCCCTTACCATAACCACCAGTTTAACACACTACTAACTCAACAAGGCCCCGCCCCTTTATTCTGGACATTAATTATTATAATGAGGAATATTGTGACGTGTTCGTTCCCGGGAGAAACTCAAGACTACAATGGAGGCGTTTCAGGAGTTCAGAAACACTGACACTGATATAGAGAAGAACTCAGAGCTTGTTCATGCTCAAACAGCAACATCACACACTGAAGACAGCACAATAGGTCATTTTTAAGCAAACAACATTAGAAACATTACAATCTGGCTTTGATGTAGCGGTAAAAATGTAATGGGTCCTATTATGCACTTTTATGAAATGTCTTGAGTTTGTTTTTGGGGTGTACTAGAATACGTTTACATGCTTGATTGTTCACATATTTTACATTATTACAGCTCTCTCCCCAGTCTGGCTCAAAAACCCAGATTTCGATGAAGCCCCTCCTTCTGAAATACAAAATGTGCTGTGATTGGTTAATTGGCCCAGTGTGTTGTGATTGGCAGCGCTTAGCGTCAGTTCGGGAAATGTCCCGTCCCTTCATAACTGCAAGTTCTTCTCTAGCGTAAATATTGAGGATGGCGTCAATTTCAAAACAATTCGAGCCTGATTCAGACCCTGACAATGTTAACGAATAAGAGGATCATGCAGAACGGATTTCATGCACTGACTTTGCAAGCACGGGATTTGCAATTTCACAGGACGTTTCAGAGTGATATATTTTTTGTTATTTTCTTATACATTATCGATACGATGTTATCCACCATTTAATCGTGATATTTGTCAGAAAATTAAGGTAATACAAACAGCAATCGATCGAAAAGCCATGATTCATTTTCCTAAGGAGCGGTGAACCGTCTTACAAAAGCAACAGAAAACAAACTGTTCTCCATTAAAAATGTGCAGCGCACAGATAAACGTTGGGATTATAATGTTCAGGAACAGTGTTTAAAATAAGTTTTAACCACTCTAAGTTTGTCAGCCTTAGGAAGGTCAAACAAATGAGTTTTGGAAACGTTGTGGAAAAAACAGTGTCTCTTTGACAGAGACAACACTGTCTTCTCTAATGCAGCTCATCCAGACCTCGTCCACCTTTCTGTGTATTCTGTGGGTGGAGATTATTTAAATGAGAAACATTGTGACTTCATAAGATCCGGATAAAAAAAATGCATCGCCGCCCAAACGAGCCGTTCATTGTAGTTTGTAAAAAGGGGATCATAAAATCCTTTTAGATGGACGGATAACAAACTGGCTGGAGTAGTGCGGCATGCCACAAAGAGAAAACATCTGTCAGTCAACTGTGCAGAGCCACACAACACAAGTCGCGTTTCCATTACCCTTCAAATTGTGCAAACAGAAATTGCGAATTGAAAATACGCCCAATGGAAACACGTAAATTTCGCAAAAACTTCCATTTATCGCAAAAAAGTTTTTCCGCTCACATGAGGAGGTTTTTCAGGCAATTCGAAAAATAAATATTTCGCAAAACTGCAATGGAAACAGTTTTTGGACATTTGCAGGTCACCTGACGTAGACGACGCGGTGTGTTTGGACAGAATACGAGACAGAGTTCTTTATTAAACTCATATAAGACAAAAGAATTACAGGAATAATGGATTCTAAACCTCAAATAAATGCCACAATCAAGACCTCGAAACAGAAATGAGAGAGAAAC
Organism: Leuciscus idus; assembly: GCA_021554675.1. NCBI lineage: Eukaryota > Metazoa > Chordata > Actinopteri > Cypriniformes > Leuciscidae > Leuciscus > Leuciscus idus. Next base: position 4,145,963 of record CM038633.1, on the reverse strand, counting down.
ACCCAGAAACACCTCATATGAGCCGCTCACAAGTATAATAAGGGTCGTTCCTTACCATTAATGCTTGGAAAACACACATACGTCTCCTTTGATTAATAATAATGGCCAGTGCAGTGGCTGGGATATAGTACATAAACCTACCAACGTCCTTTGCCATGGTTTTTGGAATGATTTTACTGATCACGAGAGGAAAAAATGAAGTTTCAGTCGCATAACATCGGTTTATGGAAACCCCGTCATTTCGCAATAGTTTTTTGACGACATTTAGAAAAAAATCACAAAAGTTTTGCGCAAATCTGTAATGGAAGCGTGCCTACAGATGCTTTCAGTGAAGGAGATACTGGGAGCCACAGGGAGTGAGAGTCTAGTACTATCAGCACTGCTTAATGCATTTAATAGTGTTAAAATACCAGATTTACCCTCAGAATCAGTGCAAAAAAGCTTGAAAAAAACAAATCTGTCTGGAAAACAGTCTCACCACTCTTCTCTCTCTGTTCTTGTAGTCGATATGAAGAGCCTCATGCTTTCTCAAGGCGAGCTCCAGTGACTTCTTCAACTCGGTGGCTCTCCTCATCAGTTCTTCCTCGACGCCTACCTTTGTAAAGACCTGTAATACACATTACAAATCACACAATAAACAACTTCGTTCAAGTAAATAGTGCATTTATGAGATGTATGAAAGAAAATCCAAAGGTTGTAGCGCGATATGCCACAATATGCAACAGCATCAACACTCTCATGATGATTTGAGGATTGAATTCTGTTTGCATCATTGATCATCATTTTCCTGATATCACTGTAAAGCTGCTTTGAAATCATCTGTATTGTACAAAGCGCTATAGAAATAAAGGTGACATGACGATTTAAACCCTTTAACATTTCCTGTAATGGTAACTGTATGATATCATACTACTCCTACTATTTCTGCAGTATACCATATTCATATTTTCTTATTTCTCAGCCTCCACTGTTGAATATTCTTGTGTAAGACTGCCCTTGTGTAACTTCTTTTCGTTATCTTATGTGTACGTCATGAACACAGCTAGACAAAACCAGAACTAGGCCTTGGACACACTTATACACACACACACGCACGCAAACAAGAACTCAAGACTCGCACAAACACTTTAACATCTGACCTCTCGTTATTGTATCTCTAAATATGCCATATATGGTAGGGCTTGATCTTTGAGCACTATGATTGGATGGCCGGGACAGCGTGGATGATTCTGCTTGTGTATAAATATGACTCTTCTTCCTTAATAAACTTGATAATGTTATGGTACTTCACTGTCTCTGTGTCTGCTCATCATTCTCTCGAAGAGCCGGTTTCCACCTGATGACTGACAGCTTCAAGGCTGCAGAAAGTCTCGTGAAAATGAATACTTCATAAGCCTGTATGACCTACTACTGGACCATCCGATGACGTGAATTTAGTCCTTGGCCAAAATGTGCAGTATTCAACAGAGACAGAGACAGCCAAAAGATAAAGTGCCCATATACTGCTATTTTTGTTTTGGAGTCTCCTCAAACATGTTTACTGGCATCCAAGGTCCAACAAAAGTTAATCTTCTCATAACATCCACTGCAGCATCAGCTCTATTCTCACAGTCTGAAACAGTCTGATAAAGGATTCGGTCTCTCTAAACCTGCCTTTCCGAGAGTCTACTCTGCTCTGATTGGTCAGATGACCCAGTCTGTTGTGATTGGTCTACTCTGCTCTGATTGGTCAGATGACCCAGTCTGTTGTGATTGGTCTACTCTGCTCTGATTGGTCAGATGGCCCAGTCTGTTGTGATTGGTCTACTCTGCTCTGATTGGTCAGATGGCCCAGTCTGTTGTGATTGGTCTACTCTGCTCTGATTGGTCAGATGACCCAGTCTGTTGTGATTGGTCTACTCTGCTCTGATTGGTCAGATGGCCCAGTCTGTTGTGATTGGTCTACTCTGCTCTGATTGGTCAGATGGCCCAGTCTGTTGTGATTGGTCTACTCTGCTCTGATTGGTCAGATGACCCAGTCTGTTGTGATTGGTCTACTCTGCTCTGATTGGTCAGATGGCCCAGTCTGTTGTGATTGGTCTACTCTGCTCTGATTGGTCAGATGGCTCAGTCTGTTGTGATTGGTCTACTCTGCTCTGATTGGTCAGATGGCCCAGTCTGTTGTGATTGGTCTACTCTGCTCTGATTGGTCAGATGGCCCAGTCTGTTGTGATTGGTCTACTCTGCTCTGATTGGTCAGATGCATCTGCATGAACAACACAAACCAAACTCTTCCAGTTTTAGCTACAAGTACACAGTTTGAGGGCAAAGTAGATGTTATTACTGACGACTCATTTCAGGCAGTTCAGAATCAGTTCTTTCTGTCAGGAGACAGTCACTACATTTATCTGCACTTTGATCTTTGTAACTTTTCAGACCTTCTACATTCACAAACAGCTACATTATACAGTACATGAAAAGGAATATCCAAAAACGCAGAATAGGGGCAGCTTAAAAAGTTTTTACATTGGAAATTTTAAATTGGATAATTTTTTTTTTTTAAAGTTTTGTGTAAAAGAGCAGCTTGAACATTCTGCTAAGCATCTCCTTCTGAATAAACAATGACAGATTGCTCATTTGGGGATGAATGATTCCTTTAAGCGGTCGCAGGGTTCACCTGGATCCAGGACTGCACCAGAGGCAGGTGTCTGGTTGTGACGAGTCTATGAAGATCCCTCACCGTGTTTACCAACGCCTCATTCTCTTCCGTCTCTTTCAATTGTAAATCTGCGGACATGATTCAGATGGTTACTCACAAAATCTCCCAATAAGAACTCCAATTCCATGCCATGCTATGACATGATGGAGGACACATATCATCCGACCGGCTGTGAACCCGATCGCTCAGACGCACCTGTGGACACATTGAGCTCCAGCTGATATTTGTAAGACATTAAACCAGTGCTGCGGAGAAACACATTCACATCAGGAACTTCCCCCGTGTCACTCTCGTCACTAGACTCGTCTGTTTGCCCTTCATCGCTCCTCTTTTCTGACATCTCTCCGTTCTGCTCATTGCTCAGGTCTTTACTGCAGCAGGGCTGGTCAGATTTGTCCTCGTCTCCCGTAGAGCTGTTAGCAACTTCTGCTTCCTCGTTGAACAGGTTTAAGTCATCAGTTGCAAGCAGTTTTATGCAGTTGTTCATCTCAGTCAAGGTTTCCTCAATCCCAGTCGTCATTTCTTAATGAAAGAGACAGCAAAACAAGCATTATAGCTTGGGAACGCACACTGTTTTATCATCTTTAACTATGGATCAATGGTTATATCCATAATTATGTTTTGACACCTGGTTAAACTTAGGCAAGCATCACTATTACTCCTTTTTTTAATGCAGTTTGTGTTCGTTTTTACAGTCATTCTGGCCACAAAACAGTCATCACAGCCAGTCCGATGTACTAAACCTGCATTGTGCATTCATATTGTGTATGTAAAAAATGTTATATATGTTTAATAAAAAAATAAAATAAAATACAATTTGTGAAAATAACTATTTTAACATGAAATACCATAAGAACATTCATTTAGATCAGGGGTTCCCAAACTTTTCCATGACAAGGCCCCCCAAATACTACTAGGTTCTGGCCAAGGCCCCCCTTTTGCAGGATGTGTTATTGAACCCATCGACAATACTGCGGCAAATGTAGAAATAAATAAATAAAACATCTAGGTGAAAATCAGATTATGTGATGGTGTTTGATACCAGCCAATCAGAAAGATTATAGAGATGAACCGATTACAATTTTCAAGACCGATTCCGATTTTTCATTGATTTTGACCTGCAGATACAGATTTTAGCCGATTCTGATTTCATTTTTTCTAACCACTTTAAAGCACACACAAATATTTATTTTCTATAAATATATTTTTTATAAAACACCACTTTTACCCAAACTGATTAATAAAAACAAGTTTAAATGGGTAAATTTTCTATAAATTTTTTTGAGTCTTCATTTTCTTTTCTGACATAGCCTACTCCAGTTCTTGTTAAAACACACTATAGCCTACATGCAAATTATGTGCATTTTTGGTACTTTTTGTGTGAAATCATATTTATTTTGTCCATCAAAAGTGTGCTTTCGCTTTAATTGAGCGCGAGCAGCGCAGCAAAAATAGACGGCGCCGAAACCCTCCGCTTCATACTGCTCACGGCACGCGACGCTCCTGCTTGACGCTCACGCGCTGCTCCTGCTCGCGGTGTGAACGCACTCAATGAACATGCACGCCGAAAAACAATCGCGCTGCTCACGCGCTGCTCGCGGTCTGAAACGGCCTCACAAGGTTTCCTACATGTGCGTTCTGTGTGCACGTGTGATGCTGATGTTGCGCGATGTTAATCATGCGGCGCCCGAGTGCATTGGAATCGGCATTATGTCAGACTGAAAATCGCCCGAAAATCGGCCAATTCTGGTCACCAGCCGATCAATCAGTTCATCTCTAAAAGATTAGCATTAAAAGTATAATGTTCAGATAGGCTATGCAACAAATTATTATAATGTTATTTCATAACAATACTCATATTAACACTTTTTTTTTTTTTTACGTTTTTTAACTTTTTTTTTTGCTTTTTTTTTCAACTTGCTGCGGCCCCCCTGGCGCCCCCTGGCGGCCCCCAGTTTGAAAACCCCTGATTTAGATCATGCACACATAAGATACCCACAAGTTTCACTGTGCAGTTGTTGGCACAGTCATTTAATATTTATTTTTTATTTATTTATTTTTATGCCATGCCAGCTTCTTTGGCTATTTTCATGATGAAAACCATACTTAAAATATTTAATTATATATATATATCTCCATACTTAATTATTTAAAATAGAAACTAATTATGACCCAATTTTCTAAAATTAAAATTGGATTAACTTGATTAAAAAACGTTTCCCGGGTATTAACATAATTAAACAATTGTCTCAGAGGAGTAGAAATTATTAAATATTGTAGTACGAAATATGTGATATTTTTTCATCATGGTGCACATAAATGCATCACTTTAAAGGACTAATAGAGAGAACACTACAGGAAAGAGGGAAACATGTTAGCGTTCTGAAAAATGACATCAATGTTTTAATAATAAGTGACTGTAAAAAAAAAAAAACTATAATATTCAATTTCACCAACCTTTTACTTTTCAAAGCAAGTCATCAACTACTTGTGGCAAGGCCTCTGTAGTCAAGAAGTTATTAATTGAAATGATTGATTTATTGAGGTAAATATTTAGCGATTTCTTTTTTCTTTTCTTTTTTCCAATATTATACTTTTTCCAGGATATAGTTCATTTATTTTACAGCATGTCCTGGAAACTGTCTCTTGATGTTTAACCATCATAAAAATTATTTGCTTAACAATATTGATATTTATTAATATTGATTCTTGGTGGAGCTGTGAAAGCTTAACATATGCAGTTAAAAATATAACATACTTTATTGCCACCAGACATACAGGAATAGAGGTAATAGAATTTAAAATGTACACAAGGTTTACATGCACATAATTTAAATATCTTCTATCTGTGCATTTAATGACAGCAATTCAGAGCATATATTAGTAAGCCCGACCGCAGGGCGTCAATGAACAGAATATATGGTGAATGACCCAGTGCGCTGTGTATCAGTCGGACAGGATTGGTTTTCAAGGACATAATACATGAGAAAGCATTGAATTTGCACAGGATAAGCTATACAGACATTGCAGAGATAGGTGTGCCTACTGTATACTGTATTATATCTAGGATTATCAGGAGAAAGAGATTTAATCCCAGAAAGTGGTACAACAAATACTATAAGACGAGCCTGTAATACTCTATAGGACTCATAAACACATGCATCTGTTGAAGAATGAACACCCTGCCTGGTATTTCTCATATATACAGTGCGATGCCTCGTCTGTCAGCTGATCTGATGTTCGATACTGTAAAGAAGATAAACATAACGTGCTGAACATAATGTTTTTTACATTAACAACTATGTAAGACTCTCTGACTCAACTCAACTCTCCGAGAAAACAAAGGAAATTAACATTTGAACTCACTCTTGTGTGCAAGTCTCACCTCAGAATCATCCTAATCTTCCCCCATTCCTTCTCCCTCATGCTGAGATCACCAACATTTACCATAAGGTGCGGAGAGTTCAGAGATGTCTTGTTGACTGCTGTGGGCGTGCCCCTATGTAAATCAACCTCTGTCCCTAGTAAGTCTGGGACAGTGATTAATGCAAATTCCCACTGTGAACTCATGTCTACATCTGAAAGAGATTTCTGCTCTGAGTATTTAGGGAGATGCTGAAGAGGCTCGGGGTGATTTGTAGCTCAGATCAGCCCGTGATGCGGAGAGTGGCCGAGACTCTCAGCATCATGTATTTTCTAATGTCAGGTTCGCATCTTCTCTCTTTATTCCAGAGCATTTGATGTTTTGTATTTATTATCTTTGAACGGATTATGAAATTGGCATGATACATTTACCTGACATAATAAATTGATACATTTGATTTTCAGTGTAGAGAAAGTTCACTTTCTACATGAACTATTTCAAAGTTCAGTGCACAAATTTTTAAATGAACTAGTTCAGCTCATAGTTCATACTTCAAAATTTTGAACTAAGTTCACAGTTCCAAAAATTAACTATAAAAAACTATAAACAAAAATATAACAGGCCCAGTCTGGTTACAGGTTCAACAAGTGCGGATTTTCTTTTCCTTTCAAAGTTTGCACAGAAACGTAAGGTTTTCCCATCCTCACCGACCTTGTCATAAAACTTGTTTAAATGATCATACGACGCCTCCATGCTGCTTTTTGTTTTGATGACACATGCGCCGGCGCGACACTGGTGGCTGGTGTCATAGATATCATATAATAAAGGCTAGATGTCTCGTCCGCGCTGCTGGACAAAAATGGAGGTCGACGTCCGCACACGGCGGCCATCTTGCCACAGGGAGCTCGCTGCATGTACTTAATGGTGCATGTACTTTTAAATAACCTTGCTCCATTTTCTACCGATTTTCAAAAGGTTTGGTTTGTTATAACCAACGTCAGAGATGTAGTTATGACACTGCATACATATGAATAATTATAACAATGGACTTCCATATGAAAGAATTATAGCCACGTTAATAACGTTTGTAAGAAACCAAACCGTTTGTAAATCCGTCAAGATTTCAGCGAGATAAGACGATTTGTGTTCGTGCTGATCACTCACCTTACTTCAGATACCACAGATATCTTCAGATATCATTATATGGATATCTATGGCTGGTGTTGCCAGATTGGGTGTTTTTTCCGCTACATATTAAGGCCTGTTTACGGTGTGTTTTAGCCGGGTTTTCGCCTGGAAGGCTCTATAGAAATCTGGCACCCTATTGAACGAAGTTAAAGTGAGAGAGCGTGCAGTTCACAGACACCAGAATAAACGAGTTCACAGTAACGTTCATCAGGCAGTATTACAGTCAGTTCACGTTCGCCCAAAATATGAACGCGTTCAGGCACAACAGTATTGATTTTATTCTGACTAACTCAAGTAGATTGACTGGAATCGTATGTTCCCGCAAGTCTGCGTCGGATTAGTGACAACTAATATTTGGCATCAATTCAACTTCAATTCAATCAATTCAATAGCTTACAACTATTTACTAACTATTTACTGAGATATTCTGCTGTACAGGCCGACTGCAGATACAAAAACAGAGACTGGATGGGTAATGTTTACTTTACTATCCAGAATGTGTGGAAATACAAACATGGCAACGCGGTGACTTCAATGTTATGTTGTCATCAGCAAGCCAGCTATCTGTAATTCCACATCCAGGAATCTGAGGTTAATTACTCAGCGAGACACGTGTGAATAAACGTAGACAACAGGTCAATAGTGCACTTCCACTCAATCGGCTCAAAGACTTGCATTATGAACAGTGTTGTGGCATTACAGGACCATTTGCCACATTGCCAGCACTATATGTAAGAATTTTCATGTATTATTATTTTTTTTTTTTCTATTGCCAATGATTGAACAGCTTATAACAAAACTTAAAAAACAAGACCTTTCGAGACTTCCTAGGTTGTCTATGAAAGCCTGAAGACTGATTTTTATGTGAAGGACTCGAACGTTTTTGCCGGGGAAATTTAAAGAAAGTGACATTCACGCTCCCAAGAATGATGTCACAAGACATGAACGCTTATTCAGGATAATACCGAAAGAGCCGTTCTGTCCAAATGTGTCATGCAAAGAAAAGGGATTCATTCAAACTATAGTCTCACATAGTCAGATCTATATATATAGCCTAAATATACTTTATGATCAAACTATCACAACGGTGTGATTTTAATGAGCTCATCTGTCGACATGATGCCACTGACTCTCAGCTCTGCTGCAAACATTTCCACATCACTGTGATCAGAAGCTTTCTGAACTGCTGTTCTCACCGCTGTCAGTTTTGTTGTGTTTATTTTGTTATTGAGAGGAAAGTGTGCAGCACATATTTACATATTCATCTAAACGTTGCTCTCATTAACGTGGACGGCGTCGGGTGTTTGCTAACAGTATATCACTGTAAAGGTATTCCACACGAGCAATAAGTGTCTGCTGCAGTTCACTAAACGGCCACCGGGGTCGCTAATAACAAGGGTTTCTGAATTCTACATAAAGCCCCTTTAAGGTTCAGGGTACGTTTACGCAACGATCGTAAAAGATTTTCCTTTGTATTTTTCGCATACATACGACAACGTTGTCTAAACGATCCCCATTCACACGGATCCACGAAAACAATTTCACTCGCTGTATTCTGCTGCCAGGCCAGTAGATGGTGATGTCACGTTGTAAAGAAACACTAAGTGCCTATACTGAACACATAATACACAAGACGTCACCGTTTACACAAATTCACGTTTTAGTGAGACAATAACGGTATCATTTTCAAAAACGTGCACTTTGAACCCCATTTTCAAACGTTTTTTTTGTTTGTTTTTTTGTGGTTTTTAGGCCCCAAAAACACCATTGTCACCAAAACACACAGAAAGTTTTCCGTTTTTAGTTGAAAACGGTGTCGTGTAAACGGCCCTTTAGAGGAGACTTTAAAAATTACATTTATTTAAAATGGGGGAAAAAATTTATTTTATTATTCATTATTTTGTTCATTTTATTCATTTATTTTCACGTTTAAGTACTTATCTGTAGATAGACGGATTGTATAATTTTTTTTCATGTTATCAGGAGAACTGCATGTCCTCAGTACCACACTGTTCAAACATAGTGAACTCTGTGTTGACTTTTCACAGCTATATCACTGAAGATTTGAGCTAGTACTTCCATCCTACTGTTGACCTGCTTGTCAAGGCAACTACTGGTCTTATGTCTTATTAGCATGTCAGTATTGCCTTGGAATGTCATAAATGAAACTGCAGTCAGTGAATGCTATTTTTTTCTACACTCTTAAAAATAAAGGTTCTTTATTTCCTTTAACATCCATAGAATCTTTCCATTGGAAAATAGGCTCTTTACACAGTAAAACATTTTGGGTTATTTTTGTAACCCAACCATTGAGTTACACATATTGGGTCACTATGTTGGAATATTTTCCAAAAATGTTGGGTCATTTTTTAAATCGTTGGGTCATTTATAGTAATTACTTGGCTGTTGGGTTAACTGTTGGGTTAAATACGTATGTTATATGTTCACTTGTGTATTTTGAATTTATGTACACAATTATCTATATTTACATTAAATTCTAGACTCCCCAATATTTAGTTTGTAATTTAAAAATATATTTGTTGACACATATTTATTGTTTTATACAAATAAAAAATCTGTATTTGAAAACAAAGTGTATTATATTTATTAAAATAGTAATAAATAGTTAGCTTAACTGTTGGGTTACTTTTAACCCAACTGGCTTTTAACTCAATGCATTGGGTTAAATTAACCCACAGATGGGAAGGTGCTACACCACCCCATAGTTGGGTTACTCGCTGGGTTATTTCTAACCCAACATTATTAAGTGAGTATAAAGGAAAAGGGTTCTTTAGATAATTAAAATGTTCTTCACGCTAAGAAAAAAATGGTTTTTCTAAGAGCTGATCCCTGAAGGGTTCTTTGAGGTTCATCTAAATCCCACTTTTGGAAGCTTTATTTTTAAGAGAGTAGTGTCAACAGGGCTGCCGTTTATGAATGTAAGAACGTACCTTCCATCTCCTGTTTGGCCTTTTCAAGCCTCTCTTTGTAAATTCTTTCCAATCTCTTCTGTTTCTCCTCTTGTCTCTTTCTTTCAGCCAGTGTTCTCGCTTCAACATCATGAAAATCTACCTGAGAAAAATACGCAATGTGTGATCAGACATATCACTATTATTGTGACAAATTATGTTTCTGCCCAAAACAAGTAAAAATAAGCATAATATTGGAAAAATAAATAAAATACTATTTTGTTCTTCAATTGTTCATTACCTTTCATTAAACAGCTAAACTCCACAATATTTTCCATTACAATCTTTAATTACATAACAACAGTGACGTGATCCAGGGTGCAAACTGATGTTATTATTAAATACTGCTTACTGTTAGAGGTGCAGCCGGATGAATACCTTTTTAATCTGCTTAAGAAAGTGATATCCCAGAGACAGTTTCTTATACGCCTCTCCATACGTGGCGTGCCAGGACTGCACCGTCTGAATGGCGAGTGTCCTGAGTTTTCTGGCCACTTCTTTAGGTGGAGGCAGCGGCTGCTCGGCGTCGGTCTCGACTGTGAGCTCCAGGAACTCCTGGAAGTTTGTGATGAGAAGACCTCTGAAGTGATGCGACCGGCTGAAGATCTCGCTGAGCATCTGGAAGGCAGAGAGCCGGATCTCTGCATGCTCTTGGTTCAGCTGGGTCATAATCAAGTGGTAGAAATGATCGATGTAGTCATTGGAAACTCTGTGGTCAGGAAAAGAAGAGGGATTTAACAAGAAGGCGCATGTGGTCACATGTCCAGTGATGCTCTATGGACTCAAGAACAAACACTATACAAACACACAGGCACATATCCATTATAAACTACTTGCTTATTAATGAAATTTGACATATAACTGTTTGTATCTTCATAATTGACAACACTGATAAATAAATGCTGGGCAAGGCCAGTTCCTCATTCTGTGACTGGACAATCAGTTCTCTATTCTCAAGAAGACTTTGGGCAGAGCTGGGAACCAAAGCTACTCACTTAATAATGTTGGGTTAAAAATAACCCAAGAGTTAAGTTAACTATTTATTTTTATTCATGACATTATTTTCAATAAATAAAATACACTTTGTTTTCAAATACAGATTGTTTATTTGTACAAAAAAAATATATATTTTTAATTTACAAACTAAATATTGGGGAGTCTAGAATCTAATGTAAATATACATAATTGTGAACATAAATTCAAAATACACAAGTGTACATACATACATATTTAACCCAACAGCCGGGTTAATACTAGAAATCACCCAATGGTTTTAAAAAATGACCCAACATTTTTTTGGAAAATAACCCAACATAGTGACCCAATATGTGTAACCCAACGTTTTTTTACTGTGTATTTATGATGCACTGTACTGTGATAATAGCATGGCTGTCTGAAATAAAAAATTGTGGAAGCATTTCTGGTTGCCAGCACAAAGTGCGTGACGGTTAAGCAAAAGATTGTAACCAGTTTAAACTCTTACTTCACTCCCAGGTTAAAGTTCAACCGGCTCTAGACTAGGGTAATAGCCGGTTACTAATGCAGTGGATGTGATGGGGCAAAATCTCTCACTATCAGCAAAACAAATGAGATATTCTGTTAGGAAGAGTGGTGTTTTGGAGGTTTTAATGACATATATCTCCAAAACGCTGCAGTAAAATAATTTCATGTGAGGTATGCATATAGTATGGGTCGTCCCCTATAAGAACTGGCCACTCCTGTTCCAATGAAATCTTTCCCAGAATGTTCTGAATCTATTCACATGACTTTTATTTTTATTTTCTAACTGTGAAACGTTGTTTGTGAACAAAACGATACAACCAAAAACTCTATATCATACTTGCACATTTTCTTCACTTCCTTCATTTTGTCTTGATTCAACTGTGGTTCTCCAGAGGTTGTCAACTCCTCAACCAGTTGTGAGAGCTTATCTCGCATTGTTTGGTCCATCTTGATAAAACCCTAAAAAAGAATGAATAGAGGATTAAAGGATTAAAGTATAAGACAATGCAACCATCACTGAGAAATAGTTGCTCCTCTTATGTCATCATTACTCACTGTTACTTTTGTTATGCAACTGCTGTTTAGATAGATAGATAGATAGATAGATAGATAGATAGATAGATAGATAGATAGATAGATAGATAGATAGATAGATAGATAGATAGATAGATAGATAGATAGATAGAGTAATTCATACAATCTACTAGTGACAGAGAGCTTCTCGTCTCATCTGACTATCTGTATCAGAAGTGTATCTTTCCTCAATTGAATAGGACGAATGACACAACACGTACCTCCTCATCCACTTGCTGTAATGAAAAGGGCTTTATTAATAACTGGTATTGTATAAAATGTATGTTTCCGTGTGGGGACGAAGTGCACTCATCTCAGTGTCTTTAGTGCGACTGAGCAGGGAATGTAAACAAAGATACAGTGAGCAAATGTAGCAGTGAAGAGTCCACCATTTTCAAAATAAAAGTCTCGCTCGTGTAACATTTCACTGAAAACTGACTGAACTACAGCCGAAACATAATCATTAATATAATTTTATAACAATTACTTTCACTGTAAAGTTGAATATGGGTGTGTCTATTACAGTTTCACGTGTGCGAATCGCTTATGATTATTAATTAGATGCTGCTGACGTTGCTTACGTAACAAAAACAATATTCATTAGCCGAGCCTTCCTTAATTCTTATTCGCCACGCCAACATCCGCCCACTTACCCACGTCCGGTTGTCAGCCAATCAGTGCGACAGATTTATGAATATTCAAAAGCCAAGCCTTTGGCGTAGTAGGATTCGAGTGACGCACTTTGTAAATGTGTAACTTTTCTGTGGGCGGGAGTAATAAACGGTAATAAAAAGAGCAATAAAGGTTCTCACCACACCTGAAAGTTATTGATAGCATAGTCAACACAACGCTGTAAACAAACAAACACTCAATCATGCTGGGACGTATTTGTCTAGTGTTCTGCTTGGCAGGTGAGTTTATCACTGGTTTTGGCAATAAGGATAATCAAAGTTTGATGTTTTGAGCGTGTTTTGTAACAAAGACGATGTTATTTTGTATCTTTAATCCTTAAATTCAAACCACAAGAAGTATAAAGCAGACTCTTCATATCACGTAGTTAGTTATGTTTTGTGTGTGTATGTTTCTTCTATACAGCCTTGGCAAGCGCAGCTGTGATCCCTGATGGCTCTAAAGTGGTGGGTTGATGATGATTCTAACCTATTCCTTATAACCTTAAATTAACCACTACATGTATTTAATGTATTCTGTGTGCTTCTCTTGAAAAGCCAAAGTGCTCTGAATACTTCCTTCCCATCTGTACTCGGGAATATAACCCTGTGTGTGGAACTGATGGAGTCACTTACCCAAACGAGTGCATGCTGTGTCTGGATAACATGTATGTAAATCAACGTTTCTAACGTTTCAGTTTGAATGTTCTTCCTAGTGTCCTACTGAAACCTTGTTGTTTGTCTGTCTTGTCATAGGGAGCTCAAGGTGAGCACTGCGATCTCCAGGACGGGAGCATGCTGAGACCGATCCACTCGTTTATATTTGGGATGGCATGAAGGCTGGAACCACATGCTGCTTTTTAAAAATGGTTTTAATGATGAAATGAAGTGTTTGTTCCCTGTTGTGTGTCCTTTTTTAAATTGTTCTAATCCTTAAATAAAGCATTTATGTAGTAACTCATTGCTTTGTACTTTTTGTCTTGAGTTTAAATGTTTATCTGGAGCATTTCTCAGCTGAATCTGTCTCGCATCAAAAAACAAAGGAGAATTAGACAAAATGGCAATTGTTCAACATGAGTAAACTGAGACCTTATTCAATGAGGTAATATGAACATTGTGCATGTTTGCCATTTGCTTCAGAGAGAAAGGGGTGATGGATCAGTGTGTGAACCCCAAAAAACAATGGTAATGTCAAAGTTTGATTTAATGGCCTAATTTGACTTCTAGTAGAGCATTTGAGTGATGGAAAAATGACATGGGTATTTATTTCTAAATCAAACGGCACAAAAAAAACTTTTCCAATGATGCCAAGTAGTTACAACACACTCCAGGATTGCATTGGATAAACCGTCAAACACAACATTACTCCCACTGCGCGGGCCAATCATCTTCTACAGTGGTATCATATCTCGCATCTCTGACACAATGAAGACAAGAGAACAAACTTTGTCCCCACATCATATACACTAAACATTTACAAAAATCAGGACAGGCTGTTTTATATAAAACTCTTGATGGCCTATGGTTATAACTAAGGTACATTTGATGTGTATTTTATTACATTACAATTTTATACTACTGTATACCTTCAAGGGGATCATTCATGACTCATAATCACTAAAGAACATCAAATACTGCTGTTGATTTAATGAAATAGTTTGTGAGTTGAACTTGAGGACTTGCTGCACTGTTTCAACTGCATCTCTTCTTATGCAAAATATAATCTACAGAACTGCTGTTGTCTAAATATGATTTAGAAATCATTATGTGAAGTCTTCTAAAATAAATATAATTTCATAAGGTCAAGATGCAAAACTACTATCCAAGTCCAAGGCTAACATTTATTTACACATTGTCATGACAATGTTGTGATGAAATCCCTCAGTAAGGATTGTACGGGTATCAGTATTCTCACATGTCCAACAGGGCTAAAAACTGCAAACCTCACTGAACAGAAAATACAAACAGATCATATAATACTGGAGTCCCTGAGGTTGATGATGATAATGATCAAAGTTGCATTTTTTATACGCATTTTTTATATTTTATTAGTGCCGCATGCAAATGGTTGCAGATATTTACACATATTTTTTTTAAATGATTAAATGAACAGACATGGAATGGACAAGCTAAGTTTATTAATTTTATAAAACACATTTAAAAACAACAGACATTGAAACCAAACTGCTGTACAACAAATGTAAAACAAACTTAAAACAAATTTAGACGTGAAGATACAAAAAACAAAACAAAAAAAAATTGGATACATGGAAATTTTACACCCTCAAACAGAATGAAAACATATTGAATAAAAATGACAATGACACCAATGTTTTTAACATAGTCTTGTACATTAGAAACCAGGGGACCAAGCTGATTACCAATGCCAGAAGACAGAACTGTTGGGTCAAAAACTATTATTTCAGTTTTATTACTATTTAAGAAATCCAAGTCCATCCAGCATTTAATGTTTTGGAGACATGCAATCAGATTAGACACAGAACAGTTGTGGTTTTTAACAGGAAGATAAAGCTGAGTGTCATCTGCATAGAAATAATAATACAAGCCTATATAAGGCCAAAAGAAGAGGACCCAGAATAGAGACTTGTGGGACACCTTAGGAGATTTGAGAATGAGATGAGAAACATTTCCCCAAATTAACAGAAAAAGTTCTGTCTTTAAGGTAAGATGCAAACCAAATTCAGCACAGATCCCTGAAGGATGTCATGATCTACTGTGTCAAATGAGACACAGATCAGTGGAGATCTCTAATGGGGATTTAAAAATGCATTAATTGTTCTAAAAAGGACCTTCGGCCTTTGTGCATTTTGTGCAAGACAAAACAAAAGTTTGATAATATGTGTAACATTTTTGTACTTTGTACAGAACATCTTTTTTGAAGAAGCTCCGAACTCAGAAAATAGTTCCCTAGTTGAGTAGTTTTACTGGAACTGAATGATTTGGTGGAATCAGAGAGATTAAACTGTATTTGTTATCCATGATTGACTCTGTACAACTCAAGTGATTATTCATTTGACATTACACACATCTACCAGCCAAAGTAAATAAACTATTAAACTATAGGTGCTTAGTGTTTGTGATGTGATGAATCAGTGGGATGGACGGTCCGCTCCCACGTTAAGAGGCGGATACAGTATTGATATAAATAGGCGGATCATTTTATCACTGATCATATTGTCAGTGAGTCTCAGATTGTGAATAATGTTTGCACGAGGAATCATCGTCCTTCTCTGCGTCCTAGGTGAGTAATATAATAATTTCATTTACAAAACAGCTGATGTTAGGATGTTGGTAATTTCCCACATGAGGACCTGCGATACACACTGATACTCTGCAACAGTCTAGTTTGGTTCATAATGAAGAGTTTGATTATTTCAATAAAGTCTGCACATTCTTTAGAGTCTTAATTCATCTTTGCCAAGTAGGACAAATGAAAAATGCTTAAGATAAGTCACATTCAGACATTTTTAAGTGTGATTTAAGTAATAGTTCACAAAACAAAAAGTCTAAAGTTCTGTTTTGGTTCAATGGGCAAAACTAGAAGTTAGCATGTATGTTATTTCCTCTTGTCATAT
Organism: Leuciscus idus; assembly: GCA_021554675.1. Taxonomy (NCBI): domain Eukaryota; kingdom Metazoa; phylum Chordata; class Actinopteri; order Cypriniformes; family Leuciscidae; genus Leuciscus; species Leuciscus idus. The sequence goes on along the minus strand of CM038633.1, from coordinate 4,129,404 downwards.
CATGATAAACTTTAATCCTTGTGTTTCCTTCTTGACAAACAGTGGCCATATCTGATGGAGCAAGAGCGGTGAGTAAATAAAGGCTGTAGAATTGCTTCTTTCCACATGAAAATAACTCAATAAAATAACTTTTTTTTTCTTTTTATGTGACCAGCCTAATTGCAGGCACTCGTCTAACATATGCACACTGGAGTATTCACCCGTGTGTGGATCCAATGGAATAACATACGCCAACGAATGCATGCTGTGTGGTGCCATCAAGTGAGTTTAAAAATACATGTATTTTAAAATAAAGTACTATAGGTTTAAAAACAGTTTAGAGTCTGTAACTTTCAAACTTTAATCTTCAATTGAATCTCTCTCTCTTTTTTAGGGCATCAAACACTAAAATCTTGATCCAGAAGCAAGGCCCATGTTAAATGAACATCTGGAGGAGTAACACAGGATGGCACCAATGATTCAGCTTGACAGACCTTTAGTGGCCATGTCTCATTCATTATGAGCTGAATGTGTAATGGTTTAATCCATAAATAAATGTTGCATATTGAAGCTGTTCTGTTTGGTTCTGTTTTCTTCCTCAAGTCAAATTTGAAAGACAAGATGATAAAATAGGGGGAAATAGGTGAAGGTTTACTTTGAAAGAGGCACGCAAAGCATATCTAGAGAGCAGAATATTATAAAGGTATCACAAATGCCATAATTTGTCTTAAATAAGAGGCGATCTGTCGCTGTAATGTGTTGTTTTTAAAGTCCCCCTTTGGTGAAAATCAAGTTTTTTAATGTTGTTTATATGTGGTGTTTTTAAACTGTCATGAAACACTTTAGTCTGGTCATTTACACCTCAGAGTTGCAAAAAGTCTCAAGAAATGGGAGTGTAAAGCTGTGGAAAATTGGGAGTGTAGAAGGTGGGAAAAGGGGAGACAACAACCAAAACACAGACCTGCAACACACTCATTATACAGACACATGGATATTAAAATATAACCATGGAGAAAAATAAAATAAAACTGGCACAATGAAGCATTTAAAAAATCTAACCCTTCATAACAACAAATTCCCAAAACGAGGCAGAAACGCAGAAGAACATTTATTAAATTTAAGAGCACTAAACTAAGCTCTGTCTACATCGTCTTCTGTGTATCAGAATAATCCACTGTGTCATTGCGTTCATGATCAGTACAGCTGTATCAGTGATCTTATTTGCACATTTTCATTTGAAGAAGATGTGATTCATTTTGTGCGCATACACGGTGCTGGTTCATGTTTAGAGCTCTAGACTAGAGTCTATGAGATACACTATATTGCCAAAAGTATTGGGACACCCCTCCAAATCATTGAATCCAGGTGTTCCAATCACTTCCACTGCCACAGTTATATAAAATCAAGCACTAGGCATGCAGATGCTTCTACACACATTTGTGAAAGAATGGGTCAGGAGCTCAGTGAATTCAAGCATGGAACCGTGATAGGTTGACACCTGTGCAATAAGTCCATTCGTGAAATTTCCTCACTACTACATATTCCACGGTCACCTGTTAGTAGTATTATTAAGTGCAAGCAATTGGGAACAACAGCAACTCGAGCCACAAAGTGTTAGGCCACGTAAAATCCCTGAGCGGGTCAGCGCATGCTGAGGCTCACAGTGTGCAGAAGTCACCCACTTTCTGCAGAGTCAATAGCTAGACCTCCAAACTTTGTGTGGCCTTCAGATTAGCTCAAGAACAGTGCGAGAGCTTCATGGGATGGGTTTCCATGGCCGAGCATCTGCATCCAAGCCTTACATCTCCAAGTGCAATGCAAAGCGAGTGGTGTAAAGCAGTAGCGTAGCCAGAAAAGAGACTCTGTGGACCAGATCAGTGGCCTGCAGTCAGCATAAACCAGCTCTCAGTCTGTGTTCCAGATCAGCGGCCTGCAGTCAGCACAATCCCGTTACCAGTCTGTGTTCCGACCCAGCAGTCTGCAGTCAGCACAAGCCCGTTACCAGTCTGTGTCTCAGCACCGCAGTCTGCAGTCAGCACAAGTCTGTTACCAGTCTGTGTTCCGACCTAGCAGTCTGCAGTTAGCACAAGCCCGTTACCAGTCTGTGTCCCAGCCCCGCAGTCTGCAGTCAGCACAAGCCCGTTACCAGTCTGTAGACCAGTCCACTGGCCTGCAGTCAGCGCAAACCAGTTCTCAGTCTGTGTTCCAGATCAGAGGCCTGCAGTCAGCACAATCTCGTTACCAGTCTGTGTCCCAGCTCAGCGGCCTGCAGTCAACCTAATCTCGTTACCAGTCTGTGTCCCAGCCCAGCAGTCTGCAGTCAGCACAAGCCTGTTACCAGTCTGTGGACCAGCTCAGTGGCCTGCAGTCAGCACAAACCAGCTCTCAGTCTGGGTCCCAGATCAGCGGCCTGCAGTCAGCACAATCCCGTTACCAGTCTGTGTCCCAGCTCAGCGGCCTGTAGTCAGCCTAATCTCGTTACCAGTCTGTGTCCCAGCCCAGCAGTCTGCAGTCAGCACAAGCTTGTTACCAATCTTTGGACCAGCCCAGTGGCCTGCAGTCAGCACAAACTAGCTCTCAGTCTGTGTCCCAGACCAGCGGCCTGCAGTCAGCACAATCCCGTTACCAGTCTGTGTCCCAGCTCAGCGGCCTGCAGTCAGCCTAATCCCGTTACCAGTCTGTGTCTCAGCCCAGCAGTCTGCAGTCATCACAAGTCCGTTACCAGTCTGTGGACCAGCCCAGTGGTCTGCAGTCAGCACAAACCAGCTCTCAGTCTGTGTTCCAGATCAGCGGCCTGCAGTCAGCAAAATCCCGTTACTAGTCTGTGTCCCAGTCTCGCAGTCTGCAGTCAGCACAAGCCCGTTATTAGTCTGTGGACCAGATTAGTGGCCTGCAGTCAGCATAAACCAGCTCTCAGTCTGTGTTCTAGATCAGCGGCCTGCAGTCAGCAAAATCCCGTTACCAGTCTGTGTTCCGACCCAGCAGTCTGCAGTCAGCATAAGCCCGTTACCAGTCTGTAGACCAGCCCACTGGCCTGCAGTCAGCGCAAACCAGTTCTCAGTCTGTGTCCCAGATTAGTGTCTTGCAGTCAGCACAATCCCGTTACCAGTCTGTGGACTGTTTTACGGACCATTCTGGCATCCAACAACCCGCCCAAGCCAGCTCATAGTCTGTGGACCAGTCTGGCATCCAACAACCCACCCAAGCCAGCTCACAGTCTGTGGACCAGTCTGGCATCCAATAATCCACCCAAGCCAGCTCACAGTCTGTGGACCAGTCTGGCATCCAACAACCAGCCCAAGCCAGCTCACAGTCTGGCATCCAACAACCAGCCCAGGCCAGCTCACAGTCTGTGGACCAGTCTGGCATCCAACAACCCACCCAAGCCAGCTCACAGTCCGTGGACCAGTCTGGTATTCAATAACCAGCCCAAGCCAGCTCACAGTTTGTTGAACTATCAGGTAGCCTGCTGTCAGCCCAAGCTAGCTTACAATCTATGGATCAATCTCGTATCCAACAACTCGCCCAAGCCAGCTCACAGTCTGTGGACCAGTCTGGCATCTAACAACCAACCCAAGCCAGCTCACAGTCTGTGGACCAGTCTGGCATCCAACAACCAGCCCAAGCCAGCTTAAAGTCTGTGGATCAGTCTGGCATCCAACAATCAGTCCAAGCCAGCTCACAGTCTGGCATCCAACTACAAACATATGTGGACCAGTCTGGCATCTAACCACCAGCCCAAGTCAGTTCACAATCTGTTGAACTGTCAGGTAGCCTGCTATCAGCCCAAGCCAGTTCACAGTCTGTGGACCAGCCCAGTGGCCGGCTGTCAGCACAAGCCCGTTACCAATCTGCGGCATGGCCAAGCAGTCTGCAATTAGCATAAGCCCGTTACCAGTCTGTGTCCCAGCCCAGCAGTGTGCAGTCAGCACAAGCCCGCTACCAGTCTGTGGACCAGCCCAGTGGCCTGTCGTCAGTGCAAACTAGCTCCTAGTCTGTGTCCCAGATCAGCGGCCTACAGTCAGCACAATCTCGTTACCAGTCTGTGTCCCAGCCCAGCAGTTTGCAGTCAGCACAAGCCCGTTATCAGTCTGTGTCCCAGCCTAGCAGTCTGCAGTCAGCACAATCTCGTTACCAGTCTGTGTCCCAGCCCAGCAGTCTGCAGTCAGCACAAGCCCGTTACTAGTCTGTGGACCAGCCCAGTGGCCTGCAGTCAGCACAAACCAGTTCTCAGTCTGTGTCCCAGATCAGCGGCCTGCAGTCAGCATAAACCAGCTTTCAGTCTGTGTCCCAGATCAGCGGCCTGCAATCAGCACAAGCCCGTTACCAGTCTGTGGACCAGCCCAGCAGTCTGCAGTCAGCACAAGCCCGTTACCAGTCTGTGTCCCAGCCCAGTAATCTGCAGGTAGCACAAGCCCGTTACCAGTCTGTGTCTGTACTTAAAATATTGTGTACGTACTTAAAAAAATATATCGGCGTAACAAAAAATCTAAATAAAATAAAGTTGTCCTCCGAAGAGGGGGGGGGTGGAGGTGGAAAAAAAAAGAAAAGAAAAAAAAAAAAAGAAAAAAAAGAAAAGACACTCTGGGTGTGCATCTGAAAATCTGGGTGTGCCACTTTTATTGTCAGATTACTGTGCAAAATTATTAACCATAACCATATAACCAAGCCCCACATAACCATAAAACTATATCAAATATAACTATACATTACACTCAGGATCGCCAATAATTTAGTCATAACATAGTGCCTGAAAAAATTCTCTGTTTATATGCGCGGCAAACATCTCTCGGGAGCTGCTGTGGTCACAGTCAGCTGCTGTTTGCTGATTGGTTGGCAGTCCGAATGTCGGCAGATATTTTTTTAACGAAAATAATTTAAACTGTAAATTACATTTTAACATTTTGAGCGTTATGGCACCATATATTGGATTCTTATTTCTGTGCCCCTGAGAGTATGATTTAGAAAGTTCAGTGACGTCACAGAACTGCCAGATTCAAACTGCTTTCGCGCGTTGGCTGGCGCTGAGCCAGAGAGACGGACGCGCTCAGCGCTTGTCATATCACAACTAATATGCAGTGTTTTCAACCACATAATGTTTATTTTATGTTTCAGACATTTAAATACACATAAGTACTAGTAAAACAATACATTTGTAGTTTGTAAAATATACAGTGATGTCTATGGAAGCAGCTGAAACAATCTATTCAAATGTAATTTGCCGACATGTTTTATTCATATGTCAGACTGTCATGAATCCGACCTCTCTGGCTCTCTCTGATGGCCACCGGAGGGCACCCTCACCTGAGTATTGACTTTCCCGGACTACATTTCCCATGCACCCCGTACAGAGACTAATCACCTGCACAGGTGTTTTCCATTATCTGCTCTACTTAAGCAGCATTCACACTCATACTCATTGCGAAGTCTTGTTTTGCCCCGGCTGACATTTCTAAGCGTTTACCTTGATATTCTGTGACCCTTCTGTGTATGATCTTGGATTGTTAAACTACTGTTGATTCTCTGCCGCCTGCCCTTGTGATCTTGCTCTCTGGAACTTCGACTGCTTTGCTGCCTGCCCTGACTCTTGCCTGGTATCATTTCTGTTTCTGCTCTGCCTCTGATATTCCTGCCACTGTTGTTTGAACACTGCCTGTTTGACCCTGATCTTGATTATTAAAGATAATCTGCAAATGGATTCACATGCTTCAGATCCCTCATTACACAGACACACATAGCGGAACTATAAAGTTTATTCTATTCATCTCCCAGTTCAACAGTCACTTACTTTCATGTATTTCGGGAAGAAACTGTGGAGTTCAGGTGCTGTAAATCCGGCTGACAGGACTCTGAACTGCAGCGCTCATCTCATTATAGATCAAGATCATTTATAAAGGTTTTTAAACGAAGAATCGGAATATCAGACAGTTGACATGGTAAGCAAGTTTGTGAATATTTTTAATAAAGGAAAAACAAATAGCGATACGTCTGTTAGTTATTGTGGCTGCGGTGTGTCACGTGACAATCATGACGCGTCGCCATGGAAACAAGGGGGCAGTTTTTAACTTGCGAGTGAAAGGGTTGATTTAAAAATATATATATTCTAAATAAACAACAATAGCCCAAGTAAAAAAATTTTTATTGAGACTATAAAAAATAATTCTGCATCCATTTTTAGGTGACACCTAAAACTGGCACACCCGTGGCTACGCCCCTTGGTGTAAAGCTTGGGATGCAGTGGTGTAAAGCTTGAGATGCAGTGGTGTAAAGCGCGGGATGCAGTGGTGTAAAGCGCCGTATGCAGTGGCGTAAAGAATGGGATACAGTGGTGTAAAGCATCAGATGCAGTGGTGAAAAGTGTGGGATGCAGTGGTGTAAAGTGTGGGATGCAGTGGTGTAAAGTGTGGGATGCAGTGGTGTAAAGCGTCGGATGCAGTGGTGTAAAGTGTGGGATGCAGTGGTGTAAAGTGTCGGATGCAGTGGTGTAAAGCATCAGATGCAGTGGTGTAAAGTGTCGGATGCAGCAGTGTAAAGCGTGGGATGCAGTGGTGTAAAGTGTGGGATGCAGTGGTGTAAAGCGTCGGATGCAGCAGTGTAAAGCGTGGGATGCAGTGGTGTAAAGTGTGGGATGCAGTGGTGTAAAGCGTGGGATGCAGTGGTGTAAAGTGTCGGATGCAGCGGTGTAAAGCGCGGGATGCAGTGGTGTAAAGCGTGGGATGCAGTGGTGTAAAGTGTAGGATGCAGTGGTGTAAAGCGTGGGATGCAGAGGTGTAAAGTGTTGGATGTAGTGGTATAAAGCATGGGATGCAGTGGTGTAAAGCGTGGGACGCAGTGGTGTAAAGTGTGGAGTGTGGGGTGCAGTGGTGTAAAGCGTGGGACGCAGTGGTGTAAAGTGTGGGATGCAGTGGTGTAAAGTGTGGGATGCAGTGGTGTAAAGCGTGGGATGCAGTGGTGTAAAGTGTCGGATGCAGCGGTGTAAAGCGCGGGATGCAGTGGTGTAAAGCGTGGGATGCAGTGGTGTAAAGTGTAGGATGCAGTGGTGTAAAGTGTGGGATGCAGAGGTGTAAAGTGTTGGATGTAGTGGTATAAAGCATGGGATGCAGTGGTGTAAAGCGTGGGACGCAGTGGTGTAAAGCGTGGGATGCAGTGGTGTAAAGTGTGGGATGCAGTGGTGTAAAGCGTGGGATGCAGTGGTGTAAAGTGTCGGATGCAGCGGTGTAAAGCGCGGGATGCAGTGGTGTAAAGCGTGGGATGCAGTGGTGTAAAGTGTAGGATGCAGTGGTGTAAAGTGTGGGATGCAGAGGTGTAAAGTGTTGGATGTAGTGGTATAAAGCATGGGATGCAGTGGTGTAAAGCGTGGGACGCAGTGGTGTAAAGTGTGGAGTGTGGGGTGCAGTGGTGTAAAGCGTGGGACGCAGTGGTGTAAAGTGTGGGGTGCAGTGGTGTAAAGCGTGGGATGCAGTGGGTGTAAAGCACGTCGTCACTGGACTCTAGAGCAGTGGAGACGTGTTCTCTGGAGTGACGAATCATGCTTCTCTGTCTGGCAATCTGATGGACGAGTCTGGGTTTGGCGGTTGCCAGAAGAACGGTACTTGCCTGACTACATTGTGCCAAGTGTAAAGTTTGGTGGAGTGGGATTACGGTGTGGGGTTGTTTTTCAGGGGTTGGGCTTGGCCCTTTAGTTCCAGTGAAAGGAATTCCCAATGCTTCAGCATACCAAGACATTTTGGACAATTTTATGCTCCCAACTTTGTGGGAACAGTTTGGGTTTGGCCCCTTCCTGTTCTAACATGACTGCGCACCAGTCCTGACCACAACCCGATAGAACACCTTTGGGATGAATTAGAGCGGAGACTGTGAGCCATCTATAACTCTGTCTCTTCTCCACCAATAAGTTTTCTTTTTCAAAAAGAAAAACTAATTTTGTAAACATGCAAAAAAAAAAAAAAAAACTTCATAAGACCTGCCAAATGGCTTCCACCTTTTTACACCTTCATACACACAGGTATTTTTTTATTTTTTTTTATTTTTTATGTACAGTTAATGTCATTTTATATAAGATTACTTACATCCAGAAAAGGATGTCCCACCTTCAAGTGGTACTTGATAGTGACTCCCAAACCTTATTGGACTGTTCTTTGATACTTTTTCAAACACTCTAACTGGTTGCAATCATTTAAAGAAACATGTACCGAACATAGGGCTTAATAAAACTTTCCGTTGTTAGGGCAACGCTGTGCTGTAGAGGGTTAACATGATAATAAACAGCTGCCTGACTTTTCCATTTGTTGACATGACGTGGTTAGACTCAGATGGTAAATAAATATATATTAAGCTGGGTGTCCACCCTAGAGATTACTATATTTATAATGAAACCATCATATTTAAAAATATGATATTAATCTTATCATATAATAAAATATATTTTATTGTTGCTACTGTAAATCTATATTACATTTTTATGGGATCACATATGATTCCAGAATCTTTACTTTTCAAAATAATTTTATTTCTGTATTTCTTTTTAAATATATTTTTTATATTAACATTATTAATGACAGTTTATTTATCAAACAAAGATGAATACTTTTATTTTTCAAAATAAACAGAAAATAGTATAAACTTTGCTAAAGTGGTTTTGAAAAAGTATTAACTTAGACATTACTAAAAACATATGATCATATTATTCTTTTTTTTTTATTATTAAAAAGTGTTCATCAGAGGGGTCCAAGACCCCAGGACTTTATATATATATATATATATATATATATATATATATATATGTGTGTGTGTGTGTGTGTGTGTGTGTGTGTGTGTGTGTGTGTGTGTGTGTGTGTGTGTGTGTGTATGTGTGTGTGGATTCGAGGAGTTTTTTGGTTGGTTTGGTTTTTTTCAGCTTTTTGAACGTAGAAGTATGATAAAGGCATGATAGGCTATACAAATTTGATGTGGATAAAGACATATTTTGTACATGACGACACATGTCCTTATAAGGCCTAGAAAATATGTTGTTTTAACAACATAACATCTCGTTATTACGAGAAAAATATGATGTTTTAACGACATATCTCATTTTTACATAATAATAATAAAAAATAATTAAAAAAACGACATAACATCTCGTTATTACGACATAATTGAGTGGAAAAAATAATATGTACTGTATGTGGCAGCAATATATCTGAAATATCTGAATGCATACTTTATGACCCAGAGGAACAGCTCATTTGCTCCATATGGAGCTATAAGGCCATCTAGTGGATAGAGTCATGAAATATCATGTTATATGATTTATTTCCACAAGAGGTCGGCGAAGACACCCAATGTAAGATATTTTGAGCTGAATTTAAAGGGTTATGCATGAAATTGTGAGGTATTTTGAATGTAAGTTGAAAGACTGTGAGGAATGTGCTTACATTAGTAAATTACTATTTATTTATTAAATCTAGTCATTTAAAGGTAAATAAAAGATAACAAAACAATCTCCAAAAAAAATTAAATGCATTAAAAAAATAGACAAAATATTATCAAAATGAAATAAAATAAACTGGACCAAATTTTTTTTTTTAAAGCATAATTTTAGGGCTTCTGGTCATTCTGGCCTGCGAGGGAAGGATTTGTTAAAGGACGCGAGGAAAGGATGGGGGTTAAGCTAAAGTATTTATATGTACTTTACATATAATATAGTACAATAATGTGTGTCTTTTGCCCCGTGCTGGTTCTGCCCCGTGTGTCTGTGGGGTAAAAGGCCCTCCTGGCCACATCATACATATAAGATCTTTAAACAAAACAAAACACTTTTCTGATTTATTTGCACACAAAATATTTTGCTCCATCAATGTTCAGCACAAACACATTTTTTTATGCAATCATTCACTATGTTAGTAGTGAAAATAAATGTTTTCTTAAGGTGTGCCTTTAGCCCTGTTGAACCCTATATATAATAGTAGTGTAGTGGCTTTTATTCTGCGGTTTATGGCACAGCAAAATATAAATGAAAGATTAATCTTCAGTTCGCACTTTTACAAAAAGCCAAATGTTTTTGGCTTTATCTATCTGATTACTGTTAACATTATCAGCTTTCAAGGATTAGATGTGAATTTGTGAAACTGTTTAAAATGTGTTAAATTGTACGATGTAAATATCATATATTATTGTGATGTAAATATCATATGATCTATGAAAATATGAATACATTTATGTCTTAAGTGTCTGTTTATGTAAGTGATAAAGAGAGAGTTGTTGATCATTTACTATTATATTAGCAGGGGATGTTTTAGTTTTAATTTATTGATTAATGTTTTTATGTTATGCATTAGGCTGTTGCATAAAGTTGTTCAGTAAAATCATTCTTTAATCAAAACATTTGTACATATTTTATTAATCTCAGTATAAGTTTAGGAAAAGGCGACAGATGTTTCAGAGAAAGTGAAGAGGCCGTGGATGAACAAGTGTGTGTGTGTGTGTGTGTGTGTGTGTGTGTGTGTGTGTGTGTGTGTGTGTGTGTGTGTGTGTGTGTGTGTGTGTGTGTGTGTGTGTGTGTGTGTGTGTGTGTGTGTTTCCAGCAGAGGGAGACAACATTACGCAAATGATGTCACGAACATTCATTTCTATAATTTCTCCCTCCCACCTCAGAAAGCTTAATCATGATACACTCGTAAAAATAATTGCAGGAACCATGGAACCTTCAACATTCCCACTGCACGTTTCTTTATAGTTGAAAAAGGTTCTTTAGATTATTAAAATGTTCTTCACACTAAGAAAAAAAATATATATTTTAAGAATTGATCTCTGGAAGGTTCTTTGAGGCTATTTTCAAGATGAATATGATTTTAAAGAGTAATTTATTCAGCAATTGAGTTCTGGTTGAATTGGTTAAAACAACAACAATAAAAAAAAAACTATAAAGTAAATAAAATAAATAGTTATAATTTTTAAAGGATTTTTACCTCTGGTGCTCTTCGCATGTCAGTCAAAAATGTTTGGCTAATGGCTTTAGTTTGCTAATGTTTTTTTATTTAATCTTTTGTATTTTTAGTGGATTTTATGAACACTGTAGAGCACAGACTGAAGTTTGATCTCTTTTCAAAGACGACACTTGAAAAATGATTGCTGAAGTGAAACAAGGTTTTTAAAAAGTTAACTTAAAAAAAGTGACAGAAATGTAAGTTTATTGTCATGAAAAATGTGTTTTAAATTTTATGTATAGAATATATATTTTCAAAAACATGTTTTACTCTAAAACTGTGAGAAAATCAAAGCCATAAATCTAAACAAGTTGTGTTCAAACTTTTAGGTTGATATCTCAAAAAAAATAAAAGAACTTTCAGTCAGATTTTATTTTTCCACATCTAAATCAGTCTGGCCAAAACAATTTATTTAAAGCATTTATTTATTTTTAACCTCCCTTTTTAAAAAATCTATTGCGGTTCGTGTCGTGGCTTCATGCAGTAAGAGTTGTCTGTCTGCAAATATGGAATTTAATAAAACTGGTGGACTGGCGACGAGTTTCAGGCTTTATTAAGGGTATTTGTGGAAGAGGAAACTTTCTGCGCGTTCGTCCCAGCCATCTCACGGTCAATGTCCGCAATAGCTGATAACATACAAATGTTATATCTAACGTTAGCATTACGAGCTTACTGAACACGCTTTATCAGTGCTCGTCTCTTTTCTGCCACAGCTTTTATTATTAAGTCATTATGTTTACACATTGTCATCTATTACAAGGCACCATGTTACAAATTGACTATAACAGGATTGAAATAGCGCTTTGAGGTTAGTAACAAACAACTATTTACAAGACTGTCACTATTTATGATTGGTAGGCGGGGTTCAGGCTTTTTTTAAGCGTATTTGCGAAAGAGGACATTTTTGCGCGTTCGTCCCAGGCATCTCACAATAACTGATAACATCCGTTGTCTAATTTTATACGCATACGAGCTTTCTGAACACGCTTTAGTATCAGTGCTCGTCTATTTTGTTTTGTTAATTACCTCGTTAGTAAACCAATACATAACTGCAGAACAGTTTGAATCTCCTCCATACTTATTATAAATGTGGCGCTCAAAACTGATTACTGTCCGTCGCAGACTGGGAGGAGCAGTTGCGCGCAGTTTACCTTCCCGGTACTTTAGACCGCGGTGTAAACGCAGAAAGCAACCGGTCTGGGGCAAAAAAAGTTCCTGGGACAAATTGTTCCGGGTAATTTCGGTGGAAACGCGGCTATGATCACACACCTGAAGTTATGCAGACATGATTCTCAAACTGGGTAAAGTGTCTTTTATTACATTATAGAAGAGAATTGTATACTTCTATCAATTCGAAGTGATCATTCATGACTCATAATCACTAAAGGACATCAAATACTGCTGTTGATTTAATGAAATAGTGAGTCTGTGAGTTGAACTTGAGGTCTTGCTGCACTGTTTCATTCAACTGCATTTCTTCTTATGCAAAATATCATTGAATTTAATAATCCTAAATGTCATGTAACAATGGTTATGTAAAGTCTTCTAATATAAATATAAATGATCAAGTCAGGCAAGATGCAAAACTTTCCAAGTCCAAGGCTAAAGTTTATTTTCACAATGTTATGAAGAAATCCCTCAGTAATGATTGTACGGGTTTCACAGGATTCCTGCGGATCCTCAAAAAGTATTAAATTAGTTTTTGTTTTGTTTTTAATTTAAGGTCATAAAAAGTCTTACAAAGTCTTATTTTTACTAATGAGAGGTCTTACATTTTACATGATACTTTGACTTAGACATATCTAAATAATGTGGTCTTTCCCATGAATTAACTTAACCCTTTCATGCATAGTGGTCACTACAGTGGACAGATATTAAAAAAGCATTTTCTTGAATTTGCACGGGTTTTGATGGCAAAGTTGCACATCATCCTCTTCAGTGGACCCTGGTGCATCATCCTATACATTGCAACCAAGTGGCAAGCCGTTGTGTTTAGATTTTCCCCCCCTCCAAACCAAGATGGCCAATGGTCAGTCAGAAATGCCAAGTTGCTCCGGAATATCACCCATTCCTTCTGTCCTAGGAGACTCTTGTAGGTAAAAAAAAGATATATTGCAGCATCAAGCAATATCTAATGAGTCCTATCACAGTTACATTTTTCAAGTTTTGATTTTAGATTGGGAGAAAAATCTGATTAATCATCTGTCCACTATAGTGGACCTCATGCATCAATCCTTAAAAAGCCTGGATGTGATAAGTCAGACCTATCAAATTATAGGCCTATCTCAAATATGCCCTTTCTGTCACGGTTCATGAATTCGCTGTCTCTTCCTCGTCTCGTGTGATTGTGTGTAGTGTGTATGGTTAGTGTGGGTGTGTCCTCCAATTACCGCTGATCATCAGCACCAGCTGATTCCACTCTACTCACCTATATATTCTCAGTGACTGGTGTCTTGTGTTGTCAGATTGTTGTGGTGTTTACTGGTGTTGGTTCCTGTCTTGTTTGGCGCTCTCTTGTGGTCTTTGGTGTCTTTGGTTCCTGACGTCATCATCGCACTCCTGGATTCACGGACTCCTCATTCATCTGCCATCCAGCACCAGCCCGGTTGCCCATCGAGGTCCCTGGGTCACTCTCCTGCCCTGTGTGTCGTGTTTGTGTGGAACTGACCATCACTGTTTATTTATAAACATCTTTTACCTGCATCTTGCTTCCCCTCGCATTCATGACACTTTCTTGCTAAGGTTTTGGAACGTGTTGTTGCACAACTCCACTCACACTTGTCATCCAACAAGCTTTTCAAACCTTTTCAGTCTGGGTTTAGAAAGGGACACAGTACAGATACAGCCTTGGGTCGTGTTATGAATGACCTGCTTGTCTCAGCTGACTCTGAGGCTCTACCATCTTGGTCTTGTTAGATCTCAGTGCAGCTTCAGTGCCATTCTATCCTGCTAAATAGGCTGGAGAGTTGGCTTGGTATCACTGGTACTGCGCTTAACTGGTTCAAATCTTACCTCACTGATCGTTTCCAGTTTGTTGTCTTGGGAAACAACAAATCTGAAATTGGACAAGTCCACCATGGTGTTCCTCAGGGATCTATCCTGGGTCCCATATTGTTTAGTGTTTATATGCTTTCTTTGGGGCAAATAATTAGGAAATATGGTTTGGGGTATCACTTTTATGCTGAAGATACAAAAATTTACATCAGTTCCAAATCTGATCCTATGCTGTCACCTCTAAAATTCTCTCAGAGTGTGTGCAGGAAATAAAAATGTGGATGCACCATAATTTTTTTTTAAATTGAATTCTTTTAAGACAGATATTCTACTCAATGGCACACCTGCGGCTACTCACAAAGTGAGAAATCTTAATTTGATTATGGACGAGAGTGTTTTATTTCCATCTTATGTTCGTAAACTTGGTGTGATCTTTGACGCTCACCTAACACTAGACTCACATATTAAGAGTATTACAAAGTCTGCATTCCATCATCTCAGAAACATTGCAAGAATTAGGCCCTATCTTACTCTACCTGACGCTGAAAGGCTTATTCATGCATTTGTTACTTCCAGGATTGATTATTGTAATGCACTATTTGGTTTACCTGCTAAATCTATAAAACGGCTGCAGTACATCCAGAATTCAGCAGCACGTGTGCTTGCATACACTTCACCACGTCAGCACATTACAGGCATGCTTTATAGCTTGCATTGGCTTTCTGTTCAGTCGTGTATTGCTTTTACTCTCACACAAACGTACAAAGCTAAGCCCCCTCTTATATCTGTGACTTAAGTCACACGCCTTCCCGTTCCCTTTGGTCTACTGATTCACTTACTCTTCAGCAGCCTCCTTGTAGATTAAAATCTATGGGGGAGAGAGCTTTCTCTGTTGCTGCACCCAGGTTATGGAATGCACTTCCTCTTATTGCTAGAGAGGCTCCCACATTAGCCAGTTTCAAGAAGTTGTTAAAAACTCATCTTTTTAAAATTGCTTATAGACTGTCATGATTAGTATTTTACTGTGTTGTACTGTAATGATTATTTTTGTATTACTCTTGTACTTCTGTATTTTATTTGCTTTTACTGTCTGTAGTGCTTTGGATTTTAGAAAAGCGCATCAGAAATAAAATGTATTATTATTATTATTATCATATCTACTTATATTGTGTTGTCATACTTGATTTTGTTATTATTAAATTTTCCCCCTTTGACTCAGGCAATGTTTGCTGTGTTTTAATGTGTTGAACTTAAGGGGCCCTATCTTGCACCCAGCGCAATTGACTTTGTACACCGACGCATGTATCATTCCTATTTTGCACCCGACGCACAGCGGACTTTTCCCTCCACAGAAGCACGTCGGTAAGTTAGGAAATACACTTGCGCTCCCGGGGGCGGTTCAGTGAAAAGAGGAGGCGTGTTCCGGCTGCTATTTTGCAGGTTTAGAAAACAATTGCGCCACTAACCAGGAAAAAATAGTTTAAAGTCAGTGGCGCGTTGCGCATGTTATTCATATACTATTTTAAGGGCGCATGCTTGGCCATAATCAATGTAGCGCGTGCACAACGTGCACTTTGATTCTCTCATCTACACAGAAGCAGCAGTTTTCATTTTTGCAAATCATACATTACTACTGGCGCGCGCCTGGCAAATCCGCCGTTATAATAGGAATCCACTTTAGAACAAGCACGTCTGCTCTTAAAGGGTTAGTTCACCCAAAAATTAAAATTCTGTCAGTAATTACTCACCCTCATGTTGTTCCAACCCCGTAAGACCTTCGTTCATCTTCGGAACACAAATTAAGATATTTTTGATTAAATCTGAGAGCCGATCACTCCTTCATAGGCTTTTAAGTGATTGAAACTTGCTGGCCCAGAAAAGTTATTAAAGAGATCAACAAACAAAAATAACGACTTTATTCCACTATTCATTTCCTTCTCTCTGGGCCTCGAGTTAGTTTACGTAGTGTTTTTGTGCTGCGCGTCTGTGTTACACGTCACCACGTAGGCTCACTATTGGTCGACGCTTGTCATGTGTGTGATGCGTGGTGACGTGTAACACAGACGCGCTACGCTTAAACACTACAAGGCCCAGAGAGAAGGAAATGAATAGTGGAATAAAGTCGTTATTTTTGTTTGTTTTTTTGCGCACAAAAGTATTCTTGTTGCTTGATAAACTTAAGATTGAGCCACTGTAGTCACTTGGACTATATTAACGATCTCTTTAATAACTTTTCTGGGCCAGCAAGTTTCAATCACTTAAAAGCCTATGGAGGAGTGATCAGCTCTCAGATTTAATCAAAAATATCTTAATTTGTGTTCCGAAGATGAACGAAGGTCTTACGGGGTTGGAACAACATGACGGTGAGTAATTACTGACATAATTTTTATTTTTGGGTGATCTAACCCTTTAAAGGGAATGTGAGATGTCGCTCTGATTGGTTTATTTCACGTTACGCCCAAACCACACCTATGAATAATGAAGCTACTTCAGACCAACACATTTTAGATTTGCGTCGGGCGCAAGAGTCATTTATCCCGCCGGGAAAATAGCAACAGCGCCCAAGACCCGCCCACAAAGTTACTTGCGCTTTGCGCTTGACACTTGCATTTCAGATCATTAAAATAGGGCCCTATGTGTTGAAAAATATTATTTAAAAAATAATAATATTTTGAGTATTGCATTGTGAAAGTTATTTACTCTAAAAGGTATTTCTATATTGTTAGTAAATTAATAAATTGTTTATTCTTTGAACTTTTAAGTCCCAAATTGTATTAAAAAAAAACCTGTAAAACATGTGATTATGTGGACTCAAAACTGCTCATGAGACTGACAAAAATATACTGATACTGAGATTTGAGATACTGATAAAAAGATACTGAGATACTTAAAACACGACTGTTTTAAGTATCTCAGTATCTTTTTATCAGTATCTCAAATCTCAGTATCAGTATATTTTTCTAGGGAGTTGCATTTGCTGGTTGTCTAGTAAAACCAGATCCAAAGCATGAACATCTACAGCAAAAAAAAAAAAAAAAAAAAATTGCTTAAATTTGGTGCTCAACAAGGAAAATAATAAAAAGCAGACAAAGGTCGGCACACCACGGCTCCAAAATTTTTTATAGTAGACTCCCACACTGAGGATAACATTTCGAGCACGTAGGCTCTTCGTCAGACACTATAGACTGGTTGTCTAGTGTCACGCCTGGTTGATTTCTAACTGTTTCTGGTGAAACTTCACTGAAGCCCAGCACACACAAATTGCATACACTGTAAAATATATGTGTTAACGCGTGTTTGTTTTGTTTTCCTGGAAAAATTTGAAAACCTATGGATGAACTTCATGACCTAGTATCTATATAATTTAATGTATATCTCTATATCTTTTATTAAATGGTGAATTATTTAGTAATATTATGGTATTACTAAATGGTAAATTATCAAAATCCTTAGTCCTAATCTCACGAGATCATCAAAAAATGTAAGGGTTTTTTCTTCTTTTTTTATTAAACTATTACAGTTCCCTTTCAAGGGAACTCGCACTGCGTTGAGAATCGACACATTGGGGAACGCCTTCAGCATGATGCGTCTGAAGCCTGTATGGAACTAGTCCAATCTCGATTGGTGTTGTGTCATTACGTCACTCGTGACGTCGATGTGACGGTTATGCAGAAGCAATAAAGGGACGCTGGATCACAACAGGGTCAGCTTTCTGATCTTCAGCAAGCGTTCTGTGTGACTGTTTTGTCTTATTTTGCGTTGTCTGTCTAACGTACTCACTCAAGCCAATATTTAAAAGAAAAATAATGGCGAGTAAGGAGAAACAATTCAGGTAGTGTGCGTCCCCTTGCCCGCACTATTTGAGCGAGGGTGACACACACTCGCTCTGTGTTGTTTGTCTGGGAGTGGAGCATGCACGGGCATGTCTGTGCAAACTGTGATCTAATGCCCCTGAGAACGCTCCGCTTCCGCCTGAGCCTGACTGATGAATCAGACCAGGCTCGCGCTCCCCGTTGGTCAGGTCCCGCGTCTGTCGAGGCAGCCTGCACACATGGGGATCGCAAATGGAGCTGGCAGATGATGTTGAGACGGCTTCGGCCCTTTCTCAGCATTCAGCAGCCATTGGTCCTGCGCACGGGTCAGAAGCCCGCTTTGCGGTTTCTTTCGCCCCTGACGAGGACCCGATACTCGAATTATCTGGCTCCGAGGAGTTCGATATTTTGAGCATCGAGGCAGGTGAATGTGAGGATTCGCCACCCCATTCTCCTGCCTTCGAGGAGCTGCTGGAGGTTGTGACCAGGGCAGTGGCCAAATTAAATATCGATTGGCCAGCAGAAAAGCAGGAAGCCATGAGAAAAAGTAAACTAGATGAGTGCTTCCTGCAAGCCCGGTCACAGCCTTCGCACTGGAGCCTCCCATTTTTTTGGTGTCGAGGTGTCGAGATCGTGGAATAAGTCCTTCTCGTCCCGTCTATTGAGCCCAAATATTCATATATATTCATCAATCATGGGTTCGGAAGAGAAGGGCTATGGGGCGATGCTGCGGGTCGAAGAGACGTTAGAATTATATCTCTCGCCAGACGCTGCATCGTCCCTGAGAGCTCCGGCACTCCCCTCCAATCCCTGCCGTACTACATCAGCTTTGGAGGAGAAAGCATATATGGCGGCAGGTCGGGCTGGTGCATGCCTGCATACGATGGGGCTTTTGCGGGCATACTAGGCCAACCTCCTCAAAGAGGTGGACGACAGCGGGGAGAAGGACAGGGCTTTCCTCCTCGATGCCCCGCTTTTGCCTTCTGGCCTCTTCGACCAGTCAACACTGTCGTCGAAAGGTTTCAGGAGCCGAATCGATAGTCAGCCGCATTCAAGCAATTAATCCCCTGCTCTCGTTCCAGATCTCGTGGATCTGCTGCCAGGGGGCAGTCCCACGAGGCAGCCGCCAGCTCCTCGCACCTGCAGCAGCAGACGGAGGGTGTTGCCTCTCAAAAGGCCTGGGGCCAGAGGCAACACCCTCAGCCGAAGTCCTCCAAGCCGAAGGCAGATCTGAGGACTGTCATTCAGGCGAGGAAGGCTTCGGCTAAGAGGTCCTGACGTGATGCGCAGGCCTCTGAGGGCGATCCCCCCCCCGTGATCGAGCATCAACAACTCACTCCTTTGCAGAGCCCTCAGGAAATCGATGTCTGCTTCCCGCCGTCAAGTGCACTTCGGGACGCATCGGTTTCCAGCGAACGCAAATCGCAGTGTCCGCCAGAAAATATTGCGCCCCTGTTGAGTTCGCTTCCTCTCACGAGGCCTGTAGAAAATTTTAATCGGTTAGTTCCTGCCAGTCAACTGCTTCAGGCCCCCGAAATCCAAAATGTAACATATACGAGAGAGATTGGTCCCCCTAGTAAAATATCTAGACACCTGAAATATATCTCAGTGGGTCCTGCACACAGTGGAAAAGGGGTACAGAATTCAGTTCGAGTATCGTCCACCGAAATTCAGCGGGGTTGTGCACACGCTTGTCAGCCCCGAGCAGGGTCAGGTCATGGATCAAGAAGTTCAGTCCCTCAGCAAAGGAAGCCATAGACCAGGTTCCACCTCAGGAGAGGGAAGCCGGGTTCTACAGCCGGTACTTCATAGTTCCCAAAAAGGATGGGGGGTTACGTCCTATAATAGATCTCAGGATATTGAACCGGTCTCTGAGGAGATTCAGGTTCAAAATGCTAACCATACCTATTATCATGAGTCAGATCAGGTCCGAGGACAGAGAACGGTAGGACAGAGAACTCTGGTTTCCTCTACAGAGAACGGTATTCCTGGGGGTAGTGTGGGATTCAGTTATGATGCAGGCACAGTTGTCTCCTGCTCGGATAAACACCATCTTGACCACAGTCACGAGTATCATGCTAGGCCAGGCCATCACTCTCAAACATTTTCAAAGGGTTCTGGGTCTTCTGGCAGCAGCATCCAATGTGATACCTTTTGGTCTGCTGTATATGAGGGCCCTGCAGTGGTGTCTCAGGACCAGAGGGTTTTCCCCATGGGGGAACCCATTTCGCACGATCAAAGTAACGAAGGCAGATGCCTTCTTTCTTTGGTCAGGTGGAACAAACCATGGTTCCTGTCCCAGGGCCCTGTGCTGGGAGCACTGTGTCAGAGAAAAATAGTGACCACGGATGCATCCCTCACAGGCTTGGGAGCGGTCATGGAGGGCCGCTATACCAGGGGTCTTTGGAAGGACCACCATCTTTCGTGGCACATCAATTGCCTGGAGATGTTGGCAGTATTTCTGGCTCTCAGACATTTTCTTCCGGACCTCAGAGGCCATCATATAAATCGACAGGGGGACCTGAGATTGCGCCCTCTATGCAGACTGGCACATCAGGTTCTTCTGTGGTCCCAGGGCAAACTACTCTCAATCAGAGCAATGTTTATTCCCGGGGACAAATATGTGGGAGCAGACATCCTGTCGAGGCAGGGGCTGAGGCCCGGGAAATGGAGACTCCACCCCGAGACGGTGGAGCTGATATGGAGGGAGTTCGGTCAGGCGAAAGTGGATCTGTTCACCTCTCATGAGAATACTCACTGTCCGCTCTGGTTTTCCCTCACGCATCCAGCTCCCTTGGGACTAGATGCCATGGTGCAGGCATGGCCGAGGCAACGTCTGTACGCATTTCCCCCGATCGCTCTGCTCCCAGGGGTTCTAGAGAGGGTCCGGCGGCACGGGATCAGCTTGCTCCTAGTATCCCCGTACTGGCCATTATAGATCTTCTAGCAGGAATCCCGATCAGGCGGGACCTTCTTTCTCAGGCTGGGGGCACAATACATCAACCTCGGCCAGAGCTGTGGAAGCTGTGGGTCTGGCCCCTGAGGGGGACCACCTCATAAATGCTGGTCTCTCAAGTGAGGTTGTTGAGACCATCCTAAACTCTAGAGCCCCCTCCACGAGGAAACTGTATGCATTAAAATGGAATGTATTCAATGTGCAGAGAACATCAGTTGGACCCAGTTAACTGCCCAGTGGTTTCGGTGCTGGAGTTCCTCCAGAGTCGCCTCTCTGATGGGCTCTCCCCATCCACGCTTAAGGTCTATGTGGTGGCTGTAGCTGCCTTCCACACGGCTCTTAAGGGTGGGCACCCCTGGGGAGACACCCGTTTATGGTACGTTTCCTTCGAGGAGCTAGAAGGATAAGGCCTTGTTGTCCAGTCCAGGGTGCAACTTGCCTTCGCCTCTTCCCTGAGAAGGGAACGAGACGCTGCGTCCCTCGGCCACACTTCCTGCGCTCCTGAGAACGACTTGCTTCGACCAATCAGAAGCTGATGCTGTTGTGATCCGGCGTCCCTTTGTAGCTTCTGCATCACCTTCACATGCAACGTCACGAGTGACGTAATGACGCAACACCAATCGAGATTGGACTAGTTCCATAAAGGTTTCAGACGCGTCACGCTGAAGGCATTCCCCAATGTGTGAATTCTCACGGTTTTACAGTAAAAATTTACTTTTCCCCAAAGATTTCTATTTCAGATAAATGCTGTTCTTTTGAACTTTCTATTCAGCAAAGAATCCTGTAACAAAAAGGAGGCTACACAACTGTATTCAACATTAATAATAATAATGTTTCTTGAGCATCAAATCATCATATTAGAATGATTTCTGAAGGATCATGTGACACTGAAGACTAGAATAATGATGCTGAAAATTCAGCTTTGAATCACAGGAATAAATTACATTTTACTATATTCACATAGAAAACAGTTAATATAAATTGTATTTTGGATCAAATAAATGCACACACACACACACACACACACACACACATTCATGTATGTAGTTCATTTACGTAAGCAGTAGTTCCCTTTCGAAAGGGAACTCGCACTGCGTCGAATGACGCTTTGGGGAACGCCTCAGGCGTGACAGGTGTCTGAAATCACTATCAAATCACGGCAATCATAATGACCGGCGACAGCCCGTGAATCATTAACGTGAATGATTAACGTGCGACCTGCTAGTATAAAAGGGCGCCTTGCAAACATGACAAACATCTTTTCGTCTTCAGGGACTGTCTGTTTGATTATCGCTGGAAAAAAGTCGGCAAAGAAAAGAGTATGAAACCCACGGAGAAGGCTGAAAGCTTCAGGAAGTGTGCAGATCCGTGCCCAAGGTATTTGATGCCGGGTAATACACACGAACTGTGCGTTCTCTGTCTGGGCAAAGAGCACGCACAGGCGGCTCTTGAGGGAGCCGTCTGTGCAAACTGTGAGCGTTTTGCTTTGAAAACGCTCCGCTCTCGTCTAGCCCTCTTCTCGAGTGAGGAGGGCTTACCATCTGTACCTCGTGGCTCAGGTCCCGCTCACGCTGAGGCAGAGCGGCGACTTGCGTCATGGGGTTCCCAGAGGGATCTCGCCGATCGCCTTGAGAGGGGTGTTAACCTCTCAGATGATTCGGTGGATGACGAGGGTGAGTTGCAGGTGGATGACGAAGAGGATTTTTCTCCGACTATTCCTTCAACAGGTGCTCTTCAGGACGGGCAGGTGATGGATGATGAGGAGGTCATTCAGGTGGACCCTGAACCCTCTCAGCCACCCTGCCCCATGTATTCTGAGCTGCTGGATGTAATGGAACGCGCCACTGACAGGTTGCAACTGCCATGGCGGCGCGTTAGGGGAGAAGTTGCTCGTGGCAGGCTGGACGATCGATTTCTCCCCGGCCATAGACCACCAGCTCAGGCGAGCCTTCCTTTTCTTCCCGATCTCCATACAGAGATCGAGAGGGCATGGAAGAACCCATACTCTGCTCGGATCCACCGACATCAGCGGGCTAGTTTCGCTGATGTTGAGGGGATCGGCGAGTATGGGTATGTGTCGATGCCGCCCATTGACGAGACGTTTGCGAACCATCTCGTGTCTGGGCGGGCGTCGACGCTGAGTGCTCCAGCCCTGCCATCCAGACCGCTCAAGACCACAGCGCGTCTGAATGGCAGAGCATACACGGCAGCGGGTCAGGCCGGTGCTGCCCTGCACACTATGGCGGTGTTGCAGGCGTACCAGGCCGACCTGCTGGGGGATCTCGACCAGGGGGCAGGGCTGTCCCCTGAGGCGGTGGCTGAGCTGCGCCGCACCACAGATCTTGCTCTCCGGGCCACTAAACATACTGCCGCTTCGATCGGTCGTTCGATGGCGGCAATGGTGGCCACGGAGAGGCATCTGTGGTTGAACCTGGCTGGCATCGGGGAGAAAGAGAAGGCCTTTCTCCTTGATTGCACCGGTTTCGCCCTCTGAACTTTTTGGCACCTCCGTGGAGGCGGTGGTCGGAAAGTTCAGGGAGGCGAAGGCGCGCTCAGCGGCATTTAGGACCTGTATACCGCTGAGATCCGGGTCCGAGCCCAGACAGGCGGGAGAGCCTGGCCCTTCACGACCTGAGGGCCGTAGACAGGGCCAGAGAGCTAGTGTCGCCTCTCGTGCACCCCCTCCATGTAGGAGCAGGTCACAGAGGAGGCGTGACTCCCGCAGGAAAAAGAAGGATCTGAGGGAGGTGATCCAGTACAAACGATCACAGCGTTAGTGATGGATCATCTCCTGGAGGGCGGTACAATCCCAGCCTCTCCTCTTTTTCCCGACTCCCCAGGCGTTTCTTACACCAGGCCTGGGGCTGGGCCTATGATGAGAACAGAGTTCTGATGGCCCGCCTCGGCTTGGTTGGTGAGAGCGCCTCTTTCAGGCATGTAAGGTGATGGACCCCAGGTTCATAAAGAACTCTCTGGCGAGTCTTCACTCTGCACGCCGCAGGTGAACTGGTTGGTTTTTAAACAAATTTCTGTGTGTATACTAACACTGATTTGTATTTCTCTACAGACCTTGTTCCCTGTATAGATCTAGGGGGTCATTCCTAGAGGAGCAATGAGGTAAGGTATTGGACTTCAGGGCCCTGAAGCCTCCCCCCAGCTTGTGGCTAGAACGATTTAGGGAGAAGCTCAAAAAAGATTTGGCTCCCGTGTTTAGTATGTGATGGCCTTCCTGTCATAACATTTGATATGCGTGGTGGGCCACCACTCATTTCTATTTAGCCTCAGGGCTTTTAGCCACCCAGGGGTAGAGTAGTTGGTCTTCCAAAAAAAAAGAAAAAAAAAAAAAGATCTTTTTTGCTTTAGATTTAGACTGACGCTGGCGCTTCAGATAGATCTTATGTCCTACCTATCGGTTTGTGACATTGGTATCCTGAGTACTTCGCTCCCCTGAGCTCTAAGGTTTCAGTAGGTTGAGTGTTTCACAGCCTCTCAATCTAGTAGGCTGTGGCTCCTCCGAGCCCTCAGGTAGATCTATGCTTGTAGGTCGGCCCTCACCCGGGCCGCCTCTGTAGCTGGCCTAGGCTATGCTAGGGGTATTGGAGGTGTTCTGCTAAGTATAGCTGCGGCACTCATCAGGTGTTAGGCTTCCTCCCCTTTATTTCAGCCTCCTCCCTTAAATGGGAGTTGTTGGCCAAGGCCCGCCCCTTTCACTGCATTCAGGGGTGATAGAGTAATGCAGGGTGGTAGTTGAGGTATGATCCTTCAGGCAGGGTTAGGCTGTCTTTCGCTCTGCGATGTGATAGTTTGCCAGACCCTGCCGAACAGAGCTACTTATTATTAGGCCTCCAACGGGCTGGACCCGTTGAGCTGAACCGCTCGAACGATGGGTGAAAGTTGGTTGGCTTGCAAGCAAGCCCCCGCTCCCCTAGGCTGGGCACAGGACAAATCCCTGTCACCCTTTGGAGCCATTTGCAGGCCCGCTCCCTGTCTAACATTTCAGGGGCATATGGTGTTACTCCCCTGCTAACTCAGGGTAGTTTTGAGTAGTCCATTCTCAGCTCTGTATTATCTACCTCACACCACGATGGTTCCGGTTGAGCAGGGAGTTCTAACTGCATTTCATTCCGGTCTTTTGAACTCCGCTCCCTTGAAGCCAGAGCATTGCCATGAGCTGACGCCCATGCATATAGTAGGTAGGCCCTTAAAGTGGGGCCTCCACTAGGCAGAGTGGCGTATGTTGTACTCCCCTGCTATAAGGGTATTGCTTTTTGCTGAGTACACTGCCTTTGGCAATGTGATTAGGTACCAGGATGCTGTAAGCGCTGTAGTAACAGCTTTCTGCCACGAAGGCTGCATGGTTAGGTAGTAGGCCCCAGCAGGGCTCCTTGACCGGGTAGCCCCCAAAAAGGGCTCCTAGGCCAGCTCACCTTTGTTGGTTGGCCCTGGTAGTTCTGGCGGAAGGCTCGCTGCCGAGTAGTAGGCCTTAACAGGCCTCCTCGGAGGTGGGTCCCAACATTGTGGAACATACATTAAGGGAAAAAACTATAGATAAGTTTTTTAATTCGGTATGCTTCCAGCAGTGTTCGTTAAAGTAGCAGAATAGACTCGCTATCAGCTAGTAGGCCCGACCAGGCCTCCCTGTTAGGCGAGTCCCCAGCAGTAGTCACCATGTAGCCCAGTCTGGCAGGCCTTAGCAGGCCGCCCTGGGACTGTAAGCACCCGGATTTAGGGCTCTTAGTATCCAGCTGTTAGATTGTTTTCAGGTAGTAGGCCTCTTCAGGCCTCCCTGAAGGAGGTCTCCCTGAGGGTTAATTCCCACATACTGTGGTTACTAGGTGGCAGGCCCCACAGGCCTCCCTGGAATTGAATTCCCGTTTTTGAACTATGAGCTTTTAGGCCTCACCAGGCCTCCCTGAAGTTGAGCTCCCTCATGTCTTGGCTGTCAGATAGTAGAACAAGCTTCCGCACACTGTGAGTTTCCAGGTATGGTGTTATCAGGTTGCAGGCCTCACCAGGCCTCCCTGAAGGTGTGCTTCCACATATTGTGACTATCAGGTAGTAGGCCTTACCAGGCCTCCCTGAAAGTGAGCTCCCTCATGTCATGGTTGTCAGGTAGTAGGCCTCACTAGGCCTCCCTGAAGTTGAGTTCCAACTTACTTTAAGTTTCCACTTAAGGTGGTTATCTGGTAACAGGTAGTAGGCCTCTCTAGGCCTCTCTGTAGGTGAACTCCCACATATGTGGTTATCAGATAGTAGGCTTCACCAGGCCTCTCTGAAGGTGAGCTCCCACATACTGTGGCTGTCAGGTAGTAGGCCTCTCCAGGTCTCCCTGAGAGTAGTTTCACAGTGGTGCTGGGTTTTGTAAGCTAGTGGCCGCTTACTATCAGTTTAGCAGTCCTTATGAGGCAGCTACCGTAGGTGAGCTTGTGCCCTGGCTCGACCCAAGTTTTTATTCTCTGCTACGGGTTCCCTCCTGGAACCTCTTTATCCTGCTACAGCCTGGTTGCCTATCAGGTAGATTTTATGCTCCCCTCTCTGAGGGTCATTATGAGTATGTGGTCTCCTGAGTCTGGTCAGTCGGTCGTAGGCCTCTCATGAGGCCTCCCAGATAGATCAGTCCTTAGGCCCTCACAGGCCTCCTCAGTGTTTTGAAACACAAACACTGGGTCGATCCAGGGATCGAGTAGAGAAACTCCCCTCGCTGGCAAGGGTTGTTAAGCACTATGCTGAGTCATACTCTCCAGGATATCCCGTCTCT
Organism: Leuciscus idus; assembly: GCA_021554675.1. Classification (NCBI taxonomy): domain Eukaryota; kingdom Metazoa; phylum Chordata; class Actinopteri; order Cypriniformes; family Leuciscidae; genus Leuciscus; species Leuciscus idus. The sequence continues at coordinate 4,102,938 of CM038633.1, read as the reverse complement.
GAGATCCGGGCCGAGTGGTTCACTGCCTGCTTCGCAGTTCCTCGGGTTGGATGCCTTCCTAAAGGCGAGTGTCCAGAGGCTCTGTCTTCAGACAGACAGGAAGTGGCCAGACTGTAGTGTCTCATGTTGTGACACCAGGTCAGGCCTGCCTGGTGGCATTTCAGGTGGCACGTTCCCCTGAATAGTGACTGGCTGAGGTTCCCTTGGGTTCCCTAGCCACATTCCCTAGAAAGGACCCCTTCTAAGATTGAAGTTGTGGTCCTAGGCCCTGGAGCAGGCCCAGGTAGACCTTTCACTAAACTATGTTTATGGAGGTTTTCTGTGGTATCATATAGCTTGGGCTATGACCGTAGGGAGTGCTGTCACTGACAGCCCAGTGTGACCTGAGGGTGAGTGGTTCTAGCGTTTCATTTGAATTTGCTAGTTCTGACAGTTGTCACTGCCGCCTGGCAGGCACTCCCCTTAGCATGGTGGCGTTGGTATATCGTTCCCCAAAGCGTCATTCGACACAGTGCGAGTTCCCTTTCGAAAGGGAACGTCTCAGGTTACGACTGTAACCTATGTTCCCTGAGAACAGGGAACGAGACACTGCGTCTCCTTGCCATGCCTCGGGGCCTGCCTACCAAACAGTCCCTTCAGACGATAAGGTGTTTGTCATGTTTGCAAGGCGCCCTTTTATACTTGCAGGTCGCACGTTAATCATTCACGTTAATGATTCACGGGCTGTCGCCGGTCATTATGATTGCCGTGATTTGATAGTGATTTCAGACACCTGTCACGCCTGAGGCGTTCCCCAAAGCGTCATTCGACGCAGTGTCTCGTTCCCTGTTCTCAGGGAACATAGGTTACAGTCGTAACCTGAGACGTTTTCCTGGTTACAGGTTCCCACAGACTGCTCGGTCACCTACCCGTAAACACCCAGACCAGAACAAAAGGCTTGTTCAAATATTTTTTAGAGTTGTTTTGGGTCAATTCATGTACCCCAGGGGGTGACACCTGGTTTCGGGGGAGATAAGAGAATTATCAGATATCTTGAAGAGACACCACTCAAAGAGGAGAACAGAAGTTTTCAATCTTTCTCATAATACCAATGACTGCAATGAAATTAAGACCATTTTACCAATCGCTCTGAGACATTTAAAATGATACCAAACATTAAAAGGAAAAACAATAGATTCACATATATTCATGATATATAGACAATCTCAGAGGACTTTTGGTGACTTGAATCAGGAGGAAAGGAAGGGAGGAGGGAGAGGGCGATGCAGAGATAAGGAAGGAGAAAAGTTTGGACAAGACGATGTCCTGTGCTCGTTCTTTGCGATCTTCTGTCCAGGGTGCGTTTTATTGCTTTATTGCAGGGTGAGTTTTATCTCAGCTTTTGTCTTAGCAGGAAAATCATTTATTACACTGGCATATGTTATTCACTCATTGTCTGCTCTGTTGAGTCCTTATTTATCTGTAATAAAAAAAAAAATTCACAGGAACTAAATATTACACAACATCCCAAAGTAAAACTCCCTTTGATGTGATTACATGGAATTATAATGACGACTGATGTCATGCGATTTTGGCAGCATAAATAGTGGAACAGAATCAATCTATGAGACAAACTGCTTGATAATACAGTTTATTTCATCCGGGCTTTGATCACCAGCACAATGACTACAGCAATGCCAGAACGTGGAGAATGGAGCACAGAGGAGCTCGTCACTGAAGACGTGAAGAACTTCTGCTTTGAGGTAGGAGACAGAAAATCACTCATGTAGTTTTAGTTAAAACACAGTCTAGTAAAATGATCTATTTTGGTGCTATAAAATGTGTGGGGAAACTTATTTGTTGTCATTTTTAAAAGAACTGTTTTACTTTTCACTCAAAGTCACAATATTTTTTACATGATTTTTCTGGTATCCGAAGGATAGACGTCACATAACCCCATAGAGACTAATTAAATCAATCTTTTTGAAATAATAATAATAATATAGATGAATATAAAATGTTATTTTTTATTTTTTTATTCAGATGAAGCCAGGCATAGAGAAGGAGGCTGGAGCCAATTTTGATTTTTTCGCTCCTTTAACCTATAGGCGTCTGAGTCTGATAGGAGGAACACACACTCTGGTCAAGGCAAGTCAGTGTTTTATTTTTTATGGATTTTTAGCTTATGATTTCATCACTGAAACTCCAAGGCACAATTTGAATGTTTCTATTATCATCAAGCCAACTGTGGCTGTGTGTCCTAAACGGGTGCGAAGTGTCCAGTAAGTTTTCTGTCCTCTCTGAAAGTTAAAATGCATCAAGTCACTGTATAAAGTTTCTCTGCATTTGGAGCCTATAAGAGAAAACTTCTCTCAATGTTGTAGCGTTGCTGGACACTCAAATCTCTGCAAGAGATCTCTGTCACTGTAGCAGAACTCGCAGAGATGTGCTTGCTGTCATGGAAAATAAATGTGTTCAGGTCGCTATCAATGTGAACAGAGTTTACATGGAAGAGATCATATAAATTCATCTCTCTCTCTCTCTCTCTCTCTCTCTCTCTCTCTCTCTCTCTCTCTCTCAGGTGTACATCGGAGTAGATAAGTGCGTTCATGCGATTTTATCTGTAATGATCTACATGGATATGCCAAAGAGTGTGTCTAGAGTCCAGTACCCTAAAACAGCCAGTGAACCTCTGATCCCTCTTGAATTTAAACACTAACAGCATGCAGAATATAGTCTGTCTGATCTAATAACAGACACACAATGAGCTGCCATACTGTACAGAGGAACTATTGAAAACTGTTTCATTCATCAATATTAAACTCAATATTCAAACCCTCCAGTGTCTGTGTCAGTTTATGAACAACACCAAATCCACTTCACTTTACTAAAAAATATTGCTGAAATAACTGAACATAAATGTTTCTCTGTCCCAAATTGTCAAAAATAGTAAAAGAAAAAAACTGCTTTTTAAAGGGTAACTAAACCCTAAAACAACTTTTTTTTGTTTAGTACAGATCTTTTTTTTTAGATCTGTCTGAGTGCTGCCCTCTTCAGGTTGAACGGTGGCTACTGCAGTTGAATTTTCCTATTGGAAGTTGTGGTGCCGAGTGACGTAAGCAGGCAACAGCCATATATAGTAAAAGAAATGGACACAGCGACCCCCTAGACTTCAACAGAGACAAGTGAAGTCAATTAGAAGCACTCACTTCCTGATGGCTGAGCGTACTGCGCAGACTCAAACTGAGCTTGACCACGTAGATGTGACGTGAGCAACCCGTCTGTCTTCTAGTAGCTGTGCCCAGAGAAATCTGAATCATTCCCTTCCGAAACTTGCAGAGACGGAGAGCGTGAGTAGGAGGTGTCCATGAGCTAGGAGCAGGAGCAACTTTATGACTCTCTATGGGCTTCTCCCTTGACTTTATTGGACTTTTTGCCTCCACGTCCCCCCGACTGCCCGCGAGCTTCTCCTCCTGTCTGTACGGTAATTTCTCTACTGTGCGACAGAGAGTCGCGTGGTTATGACGCAATCGTTAACCTAATTTTACAAAAACAGCTTCTACGGGGCCATAGTGTAAGATACAAGGTAATGGAGCCTTTTATACATTGTTGTGTTTCTTTAGAAATAAACAATGGACAAATGGAGTCTTTAAACACCTCAGATGTAAAGATATTTGCTGTCAAAGTGACGCCAAAATGAATGTGAGTCAATGGAATGCTAACAGCAGGTGATGGCTTGTTAGCCAACAGATGCCCCCACAGTAGGTATGCTTTCCTGATGCTGGATTACCCCCTTGGCAACAGCTCACCATGCCCTTGGTATGAGCTCACCACGACATACACTGCTGATACAAATACACTCACCTAAAGGATTATTAGGAACACCATACTAATACTGTGTTTGACCCCCTTTCGCCTTCAGAACTGCCTTAATTCTACGTGGCATTGATTCAACAAGGTGCTGAAAGCATTCTTTAGAAATGTTGGCCCATATTGATAGGATAGCATCTTGCAGTTGATGGAGATTTGTGGGATGCACATCCAGGGCACAAAGCTCCCGTTCCACCACATCCCAAAGATGTTCTATTGGGTTGAGATCTGGTGACTGTGGGGGCCATTTTAGTACAGTGAACTCATTGTCATGTTCAAGAAACCAATTTGAAATGATTCGAGCTTTGTGACATGGTGCATTATCCTGCTGGAAGTAGCCATCAGAGGATGGGTACATGGTGGTCATAAAGGGATGGACATGGTCAGAAACAATGCTCAGGTAGGCCATGGCATTTAAACGATGCCCAATTGGCACTAAGGGGCCTAAAGTGTGCCAAGAAAACATCCCCCACACCATTACACCACCACCACCAGCCTGCACAGTGGTAACAAGGCATGATGGATCCATGTTCTCATTCTGTTTACGCCAAATTCTGACTCTACCATCTGAATGTCTCAACAGAAATCGAGACTCATCAGACCAGGCAACATTTTTCCAGTCTTCAACTGTCCAATTTTGATGAGCTCGTGCAAATTGTAGCCTCTTTTTCGTGAGTGGTACCCGGTGGGGTCTTCTGCTGTTGTAGCCCATCCGCCTCAAGGTTGTGCGTGTTGTGGCTTCACAAATGCTTTGCTGCATACCTCGGTTGTAACGAGTGGTTATTTCAGTCAAAGTTGCTCTTCTATCAGCTTGAATCAGTCGGCCCATTCTCCTCTGACCTCTAGCATCAACAAGGCATTTTCGCCCACAGGACTGCCGCATACTGGATGTTTTTCCCTTTTCACACCATTCTTTGTAAACCCTAGAAATGGTTGTGCGTGAAAATCCCAGTAACTGAGCAGATTGTGAAATACTCAGACCGGCCCATCTGGCACCAACAACCATGCCACGCTCAAAATTGCTTAAATCACCTTTCTTTCCCATTCTGACATTCAGTTTGGAGTTCAGGAGATTGTCTTGACCAGGACCACACCCCTAAATGCATTGAAGCAACTGCCATGTGATTGGTTGATTAGATAATTGCATTAATGAGAAATTGAACAGGTGTTCCTAATAATCCTTTAGGTGAGTGTATGTACTAGTATCATACGAATTTGAAAACTTGTTAAATCTTGTGAATTATTAAGACTTTGAGACTATGTTCGTACTGATTGGGCTATGGGTTTTGTAAGAAAAGGTTTAAGAAACAACAAATGCTTGATAAAATGTTTGATTTAGGGTTAAAACCCACACATACATACCATTGCGAATATTTGCCTTTGCAGCTTTCCGTCTCCTCCGTTTACTTCTCCTCAAACAATAATGTGCTGACTGAGTCCGAAAGGCCCCTTTGGTCTTTTCAGCTGAAAAAAGAGAAAAGAAAATATCATTATGTATAATATATAGGATTATTTAAAGGAAAAAGTACAGATTTACCTTACAATTTTGGGATTTTAAATTATTAGGCATTAAAAGCATGGTAAGTGTTGTGGTTACTGTGCATTTACAACAAATATTACTTTAAAACTACCAATACTGAGTTAAAAGCATGGTAAGTTTTGTGATTACTGTCCTTTACTACACCTATCACAGTAAAACGTCTCAGGTTACGACTGTAACCTATGTTCCCTGAGAACAGGGAACGAGACACTACGTCAGAATGACGCTATGGGGAACGCCTCAGGCGTGACAGGTGTCTGAAATCACTATCAAATCACGGCAATCACAATGACCGGCGACAGCCCGTGAATCATTAACGTGAATGATTAACGTGCGACCTGCAAGTATAAAAGGGCGCCTTGCCAACATGACAAACATCCTATCGTCTGAAGGGACTGTTGCAGGCAGGCCCCGAGGCATGGCAGGAAGACGTAGTGTCTCGTTCCCTGTTCTCAGGGAACATAGGTTACAGTCGTAACCTGAGACGTTCCCTTTCGAAAGGGAACTCTACACTACGTCAGAATGACGCTATGGGGAACGATATACCAACGCCACCATGCTAAGGGGAGTGCATGCCCAATGGCAGTGACAACTGTCAGAACCAGCAAATTCAAATGAAACGCTAGAACCACTCACCCTCAGGTCACACTGGGCTGTCAGTGACAGCACTCCCTACGGTCATAGCCCAAGCTATATGATACCACAGAAAACCTCCAAAAAACAAAGTTTAGTGAAAGGTCTACCTGGGCCTGCTCAAGGGCCTAGGACCACAACTTCAACTCTTTAGAAGGGGTCCCTTCTAGGGAATGTGGCTAGGGAACCCGAGGGAACCCCAAGCCAGTCACTATTCAGGGGAACGTGCCACCTGAAAGGCCACCAGGCAGGCCTGACCTGGTGTCACTACATAGGACACTACAGTCTGGCCACTTCCTGTCTGTCCGAAGACAGAGCCTCTGGACACTCGCCTTTAGGAAGGCATCCAACCCGAGGAACTGCGGAGCAGGCAGTGAACCACTCGGCCCGGACCTCAGAGACGGGATATCCTGGAGAGTATGACTCAGCATAGTGCTTTACAACCCTTGCCAGCGAGGGGAGTTTCTCTACTCGATCCACGGATCAACCCAGTGTTTGTGTTTCAAAACACTGAGGAGGCCTGTGAGGGCCTAAGGACTGATCTAACTGGGAGGCCTCATGAGAGGCCTACGACCGACTGACCAGCTTCAGGAGACCACATACTCATACTGACCCTCAGTGAGGGGAGCACTAGATCTACCTGGTAGGCAACCAGGCTGTAGCAGGATAAAGAGGTTCCAGGAGGGAACCCGTAGCAGAGAATAAAAACTTGAGTCAAGCCAGGGCGCAAGCTCACATTCGGTAGCTGCCTGATAAGGTCTGCTAAACTGAAAGTAAGCGGCCACTAGCTTACAAAACCCAGCACCACTGTGAAATTACTCTCAGAGAGACCTGGAGAGGCCTACTACCTGACAACCACAAAACGTGGGAGCTCACTTTCAGAGAGGCCTGGTGAGGCCTACTACCTGACAACCACAGTATGTGGGAGCTCAACTTCAGGGAGGCCTAGTGAGGCCTACTACCTGATAACCACAGTGCATGGGAGTTCACTTACAGAGAGGCCTGGAGAGGCCTACTACATGACAACCACAGAATGTGGGAGCTCAACTTAAGGGAGGCCTAGTGAGGCCTGCTACCTGATAACCACAGTACATGGGAGTTCACTTACAGAGAGGCCTAGAGAGGCCTACTACCCTTTACCAGAAAACCACATTAAGTGGAAACTCAAGGTATGTTGGAACTCAACTCCAGGGAGGCCTGGTGAGGCCTACTACCAGAGAACCATGACATGAAGGAGCTTACTTTCAGGGAGGCCTGGAGAGGCCTACTACCTGAAAACCATAGCTGACAGTGGGCCAGACTGGCAGTCCAGTTGACTGTCTTTGGGGCTTTGCCTTCAAAAAAGCGGGAATCCAACCTCAGGGAGGCCTGTGGGGCCTGCCACCTAGTAACCACAGTATGTGGGATTCAGCCCTCAGGGAGGCCTAATAAAGCCTACTACCTGACCACCACAAAAAATGTGGGAGTCCATCTTCAGGGAGGCCTGAAGAGGCCTACTTCCTGAAACAGTCTAATCAGCTGGATGTGACTGCTGCTGGGGACTCGCCTAACAGGGAGGCCTGGTCGAGCCTACTAGCTGATAGCGAGTCTATTCTGCTACCTCAACGAGCACTGCTGGAACCATACCATTAAAAAACTTTTCCTATAGTTTTGTACTAGTGTATGTTCCACAATGTTGTGACCCACCTCCGAGGAGGCCTGTTAAGGCCTACTACTCGGCAGTGAGCCTTCTGCCCGAACTACCAGGGCCAACCACCGAAGGTGAGCTGGCCTAGGAGCCATATGTAGGGGCTACCCGGTCAAGGAGGCCTGCTGGGGCCTACTACCTAACTGTGCAGCCTTCAAGGCAGAAAAACTGTTACTACAGCGCTTACCGCATCCTGGTACCTAATCACATTGCCAAAGGCAGTGTACTCAGCAAAAAGCAATACCCTTATAGCAGGGGAGTACAACATACGCCACTCTGCCTAGTGGAGGCCCCACTTTAAGGGCCTACCTACTATATGCATGGGCGTCAGCCCATGGCAATGCTCTGGCTTCAAGGGAGCGGAGTTCAAAAGACCGGAATGAAATGTAGTTAGAACTCCCTGCTCAACCGGAGCCATCGTGGTGTGAGGTAGATAATACAGAGCTGAGAATGGAATACTCAAAACTACCCTGAGTTAGCAGGGGAGTAACACCATATGCCCCTGAAAATTTAGACAGGGAGCGAGCCTGTAAATGGCTCCAAAGGGTGACAGGGATTTGTCCTGTGCCCAGCCTAGGGGAGCGGGGCTTGCTTGCAAGCCAACCAACTTTCACCCATCACTCGAGCGGTTCAGCTCAATGGGCTAAGTGGAGCCAGCTCAAGGCCTAATCATAAGTAGCTCTGTTCGGCAGGGTCTGGCAAACTATCACATCGCAGAGCGAAAGACAGCCTAACCCTGCCTGAAGGATCATACCTCAACTACCACCCTGCATTACTCTATCACCCCTGAATGCAGTGAAAGGGGCGGGCCTTGGCCAACAACTCCCATTTAAGGGAGGAGGCTGAAATAAAGGGGAGGAAGCCTACACCTTGAATGAATGCGGCAGCTATACTTAGCAGAACGCCTCCAAAACCCCTAGCATAGCCTAGGCCAGCTATAGAGGCGGCCCGGGTGAGGGCCGACCTACAAGCATAGATCTACCTGAGGGCTCGGAGGAGCCACAGCCTACTAGATTGAGAGGCTAAGAAACACTCACCTACTGAAACCTTAGAGCTCAGGGGAGCGAAATACTCAGGACACCAATGTCACAAACCGATAGGTAGGACATAAGATCTATCTGAAGCGCCAGCGTCAGTCTAAACCTAAAGCAAAAAAGCTCTTTTTTTTTTTTTTTTTTAGGAAGACCAACTACTCTACCCCTAGGTGGCTAAAAGCCCTGAGGCTAAATAGAAATGAGTGGTGGCCCACCACGCATATCATATGTTATGACAGGAAGGCCATCACACTCAACACGGGAGCCAAATCTTTTTTTGAGCTTCTCCCTAAATCGTTCTAGCCACAAGCTGGGGGGAGGCTTCAGGGCCCTGAAGTCCAATACCTTACCTCATTGCTCCTCTAGGAATGACCCCCCTAGATCTATACAGGGAACAAGGTCTGTAGAGAAATACAAATCAGTGTTAGTATACACACAGAAATTTGTTTAAAACCAACCAGTTCACCTGCGGCGTGCGGAGTGAAGACTCGCCAGAGAGTTCTTTATGAACCTGGGGTCCATCACCTTACATGCCTGAAAGAGGCGCTCTCACCAACCAAGCCGAGGCGGGCCATCAGAACTTTGTTCTCATCATAGGCCCAGCCCCAGGCCTGGTGTAAGAAACGCCTGGGGAGTCAGGAAAAAGAGGAGAGGCTGGGATTGAACCGCCCTCCAGGAGATGATCCATCACTAACGCTTTGATCGTTTGTACTGGATCACCTCCCTCAGATCCTTCTTTTTCCTGCGGGAGTCACGCCTCCTCTGTGACCTGTTCCTACATGGAGGGGGTGCACGAGAGGCGACACTAGCTCTCTGGCCCTGTCTACGGCCCTCAGGTCGTGAAGGGCCAGGCTCTCCCGCCTGTCTGGGCTCGGACCCGGATCTCAGCGGTATACAGGTCCTAAATGCCGCTGAGCGCGCCTTCGCCTCCCTGAACTTTCCGACCACCGCCTCCACGGAGGTGCCAAAAAGTTCAGAGGGCGAAACCGGTGCATCAAGGAGAAAAGCCTTCTCTTTCTCCCCGATGCCAGCCAGGTTCAACCACAGATGCCTCTCCGTGGCCACCATTGCCGCCATCGAACGACCGATCGAAGCGGCAGTATGTTTAGTGGCCCGGAGAGCAAGATCTGTGGTGTGGCGCAGCTCAGCCACCGCCTCAGGGGACAGCCCTGTCCCCTGGTCGAGATCCCCCAGCAGGTCGGCCTGGTACGCCTGCAACACCGCCATAGTGTGCAGGGCGGCACCGGCCTGACCCGCTGCCGTGTATGCTCTGCCATTCAGACGCGCTGTGGTCTTGAGCGGTCTGGATGGCAGGGCTGGAGCACTCAGCGTCGACGCCCGCCCAGACACGAGATGGTTCGCAAACGTCTCGTCAATGGGCGGCATCGACACATACCCATACTCGCCGATCCCCTCAACATCAGCGAAACTAGCCCGCTGATGTCGGTGGATCCGAGCAGAGTATGGGTTCTTCCATGCCCTCTCGATCTCTGTATGGAGATCGGGAAGAAATGGAAGGCTCGCCTGAGCTGGTGGTCTATGGCCGGGGAGAAATCGATCGTCCAGCCTGCCACGAGCAACTTCTCCCCTAACGCGCCGCCATGGCAGTTGCAACCTGTCAGTGGCGCGTTCCATTACATCCAGCAGCTCAGCATACACGGGGCAGGGTGGCTGAGAGGGTTCAGGGTCCACCTGAATGACCTCCTCCTCATCCATCACCTGCCCGTCCTGAAGAGCATCTGTTGCAGGAATAGTCGGAGAAAAATCCTCTTCGTCATCCACCTGCAACTCACCCTCGTCATCCGCCGAATCATCTGAGAGGTTAACACCCCTCTCAAGGCGATCGGCGAGATCCCTCTGGGAACCCCATGACGCGAGTCGCCGCTCTGCCTCAGCGCGAGCGGGACCTGAGCCACGAGGTACAGATGGTAAGCCCTCCTCACTCGAGAAGAGGGCTAGACGAGAGCGGAGCGTTTTCAAAACAAAACGCTCACAGTTTGCACAGACGGCTCCCTCAAGAGCCGCCTGTGCGTGCTCTTTGCCCAGACAGAGAACGCACAGTTCGTGTGTATCACCCGGCGTCAAATACCTTGGGCACGGATCTGCACACTTCCTGAAGCTTTCAGCCTTCTCCGTGCGTTTCATACTTCTTTTTTGCCGACTTTTTTTCCCAGCGATATTTCAAACAGACAGTCCCTGAAGACGAAAAGATGTTTGTCATGTTGGCAAGGCGCCCTTTTATACTTGCAGGTCGCACGTTAATCATTCACGTTAATGATTCACGGGCTGTCGCCGGTCATTGTGATTGCCGTGATTTGATAGTGATTTCAGACACCTGTCACGCCTGAGGCGTTCCCCATAGCGTCATTCTGACGTAGTGTAGAGTTCCCTTTCGAAAGGGAACTAAGGTTACTGTGGTAAAAGCAGGCTAAGTGTTGTTTTTAATGTGCTTCTACTACAAATACCACTTTGGAACTAATTGTACTAATTTGAACCTGATATGAATATGATTAACTGATTGAAGGTCAATAGCACGTCACGTGACAGACGTGTTTAATCACCCTAGCTTAGTAAAGTGTTTTGAATTAGAAAGCAATGAAATGCAAAGCCTCCTTGGAGATGACAGATATAATGCAGTGACTGAGCAAGAGGGAGCTAATCTGATTAATATCGACAAACAGAAAATACATTATAACAAACATTATTGGGAGAGTATGGAAGTAGAGAGTGCCCCCGCAACATTCAGCATCTTCGCAAGAGCACAGCAGCCGCCAACGAGTCCTGTCACAGGCTTAGTGATGATCAATGGACAGAAATAATAGAGCCAGAAAGTGTTGATGAGCCAGTGTCTTTGGATTGTCCTAGTTCCTCCCAAACATCACCTACAGAACTAGGGGTTGCTAAGCAGACGCTGCCAACTGGGCAGTACACTACCAGACGAGGCAGAGTTGTGAAGCCCCCTGACAGGCTCTGCTTGTAGTCAGGGAAAGGCGTGGTAAAGACGCCTTGTGGAAGTGATGTGCTAGTAACCTCTCCTTCCTAGTTGCTCGTGTTGTTGTTCATTGTTGTAATTGATTGTGCCATTGATCAATGTGAATACAATGGTGTGTTAATGTTCTCTAATATAGGGATGTGCACGTTTTATGCAAAATTCCGTAACTAAAGGAGAAAGCAGAAATGTTTAATATTGGCAGTCAATGACGGCAGAGGTGACTCTGCCGAAGGAAGATACGAGCTTACCGTAGGAAGCATGCCATAGAGAAATACACATACGGGATCACCATAGGGATAACAACATATGGGCCCCACCTAACACAAGTTTCACAAGCATACAAGTGATAGGATTAGTATCAGACGCTCCGCCACGTCTACTACCGACAGGGGGCTTGGAGGAACTCAATAGGGTTCCGTAGAACTCACCAGAGTAAATTTACGCACTTATCCAGTCCAAGGAGGGGAATGGCGTAGCAAGCCGACACTAAACTCAGGCTAAGTGAGGCTGACTTCAATGAAGGAGCCTACTAAGCCGTGAGTTCAGTACACATTAGTGTAATGTCGCCCAACCCCTAACACAATATCTGTTCAGCGAGGCACCCATGTCGACGCTTAGGAAAGAGCACACGCTCCAGATGGAGAGACTCTTAACCCAAGTGGACACGGTGCACCTTGGACTTCCACCAAGATGATGGCCACACATTCCCACGTGGGCCAACCATCGCACAGGGAACCACCCTCCTTTCTGCTGGTCCCCAAACAGACAAGTACTTAGTCCTGTACCGAGACTTTGCATTCTGTTCTACCACCGCAGAGCGAGAGAAGCAGAGAAAAGTCAGGGCTGGGTCTGCCTCCTCTGAGGCAGCGCTCGCAGGTGCACTATCTATTCCCATTACAGGAGAGATGGGAGCCTTGGCATATATCCAGGCCAGGGTCCCCTACAGGAGTAGCCCTGGCCCGAATCCAGGCACACTTCGTCAACTGAAATTATGCAAGTTCCCACCTTCTGAGGAGTAAAACACAATAGGAGAACTGTTACTTAAAACAGGTTTTTAACTCGCTACCTGACTACTCAGGGGACCGCTCCGAGTGCATGGCACTGGAGAAGTCTCAGAGAAGGTAAGAGCTATGCAAGAAGGATGACCCCTTGCATTGCTCAGGAACCAGACGATCAAATTGTACCCCCCTCAGAAGCCGCACCGTGACGTGCCCATGAGAACATCGTCACCCAGAAAGGTGGAGCGGAAACCACACCCCACAATTCTAGTGCAGGAGGGAAATGACAAAATGACCGAACATCTCAGGGGTTCTTATTTCTAAGAACGCCAATGAACCGGTTCTACTTCGGATCACAAGCAGGCTTCCAGTATGGAGGGGGCTCATGCAGAAGTATTAGTATCCATAGCTCTTTCAGAGGTAGATACTGAACCACCACAACCAAGCTGCCGTTTAGGGCTCAGTGCGGGTGCCATCGATGCCCATCTCTGAGTGACTCAGAGGAAGTCAGAAGGCTCTCTGGGAATAAGTCTAGTTGGGCCGGAACGGGGCAACTGAAGACTGTTCCATTCTGACATAGCACACTGACGTGCAAGAAAGCTCACTGGGGAATGCCCTTAGCATGAACCCTGACGTCAGTTCGTTTCCGATACAACCACTATCCCCAGTGAGTAGCGAAAAGATAGGGGAATACCCAAAGCAGCACGGATGACCCAGTACAGCCCCGATAATCCTCCCTACTGACACCTAGGGGGATGGGGTTTCCACTCTCTTATGGCGTTTGCTATCATGAGGCCCTGAGGCGGCATGATTGAGCAGGCCAGAGTTCTGCTGTGGAGAAGCGTACTCAGCTTCAGCGCCATCGGAGGTAGTGGCAGGCGAGTTTGGACCAGCGAGGAAGCCCTTGAATTATCTTCGCTGAAACTCTAGGCGAAAAGACGCCAATGTAGTCTGACACGCCCAACTTAACTGACTACATGCCCGTTATACATGGCCCCTGCGCTCATGTCCCCAGATCTGGTCTGGAGTCACTGACTCGAAAACCAAGACCTGTACACGGCCAAGGGTTTGGTAGCACACCACTAGCAAATCTGGTCATAAAGTCAATGTTGAAGCGGTCAACACATGGAGGAAACCATCCAGGATGGCTGCGTCTCACACATGCCCCGGGAGCCTCTGAAATTAATCAGTGGGACCCTTTCTCACCGTCGAACGGGTGCCAGACGAACTGAATCACCTTAGCCAAGTCAAAAATACACGAACCAATCGAGATGATCAGGAACACTTTTCAGCGCTAAAACTGACCACCCCAAAAGGATCAGCGTACCAGACCTACTCAGAATGAGGCAATGGTTCGGAGGCAGAGACCTAGCTTCAGAGAGCCCGTAGGCGGCCAAAGACCTGGTCTGTCTCCTTAGTTAGCAGCGGAGTGCGTGAGAAGGCATGAGTGGGTCCTCGAACGCATTAATGCTAACTAATGAAGCTGAGTCTCTAGCATAAGGAAAAAAGCTGAAACAGCCAGGAACACCTCACGGCACTACACCGGTGAATCAACAGAATTCCAGATACCATCAACCACAACTTCAGTAAACAGGGACTCTACTCGGAAGGCCCGTAGGCGGCCCGAGACTGAATCATGTGTACATGTAAGTGCACTTACCCATTTCCCTCGTTTCAGAGGATCTCAAAATAGCGTGAGACACCCAACCGATACCGAATCGCCATAATGAGGGCTGGTGATACAGACGTGGCTGTTGGTGTCAGGCTCCTGGGTTGCACACCTACAGCTCACCTCTGCTAATGCTCAGGGATAAAGAAATTTGCTCTTTCTTTGAAAATGTAGGTACCGCTGGCCCCGCTTTTGCGGGGAGCCAGCGGCGGAACAGACATACACAAACAAAGACTCCCCCCGGTCCTCCACCGAGGGGAGGGAGTGAACCGGTACCATCTCCAAGAACAAAATCCCATCCCTGGGCAGCCCACCTCACTAGCGCTTGCGCTTGTGCTTACCACCTGGCTTGGCAGCACCTGAGGTGGGCGGGGCACTACGCCTGCGTCTGGATCCACGCTGAGCCTTGGGTGAAGGCTGCCGCACGTGCTCAGCAGGAGAAGAGGCGGACGCAGGGGGACGCCCTCAGCGACGGGCAGGCGGAGGATCTACCCCTGACGGCCAGGTGGAGGCAGCAGCAGGCCGTCAGGGAAGGATGTGCCGGATGGCCTCCGTCTGCTTCTGTACAGTGGAGAACTGTTGGGCGTCGCCGAATAACCCAACCTGGGAAATGGGGGAGTCCAGGACCCGAACCTTGTCCGCTTCCCTCATATCCGCCAGGTTGAGCCAGAGATGGCACTCCTGGACCACCAAGGTGGACATCGCCAGACCAATTACGCGGGCTGCAACCTTTGTACCCCGGAGGGCCAAATCGGTTGCAGTGCGGAGCTCACCCATGAGCTCACGATCTGCACTACTCTCGTGCATGTCCATGAATGCCTGGGCCTGATGGACCTGAAGCAACGCCATGGCATGCAGCGAAGATGCGGCCTGCCCACAGGCCTTGTGAGCTCTGCCCGCCAAAGCAGACAAGAACTTACAGGCCTTAGAGGAGAGACGAGGGTCTCCCTCCCAGGAGGTAGCGGTCGCTGGACACAGTTGC
This sequence comes from Leuciscus idus, assembly GCA_021554675.1. Lineage (NCBI taxonomy): Eukaryota > Metazoa > Chordata > Actinopteri > Cypriniformes > Leuciscidae > Leuciscus > Leuciscus idus. The sequence goes on along the minus strand of CM038633.1, from coordinate 4,087,554 downwards.
ATCGCAATAGACCGCTCCACTGGGGGGGATCGCCTCGTAACCCTTATCCATACCTCCATCGAGGGTAGTGAGGGAGGAGGAGCTACCAAGCCTGTTTCTGGCAGAGAAAGGTGCCTTCCACGACCTAGTGAGCTCCTCATGCACTTCAGGAAAGAAAGGTACCGGAGCGGCGGGCTGAGAACCAGACCGGCCCGCTCCAAGAAACCAATCATCCAACCGAGACGGTTCAGGACGCGGTGGAGTATTCCACGCGAGCCCGACTGCCTCGGCGGCCTTCTTGAGCATAGCCGTCATCTCAGGATCCAACATCGGCGTCGCCAACCTTCCGAAGGAGGGCAACAGCACAGAGTCTTCCTCCGTCAAATCAAGCTCCCCCTCTGATTCTGCGATGGACATCCCATCGTCCGGAGTCGCTCCAAAAGAAATGTCCGGTCGGTCCATCACAGAGGGACCGGCACATTCCTGCTGAGCTTCCCCCGGCTGTGATGCCTGAGAAACGGGAGGGATCCACAGGGCCACGCCGGGTGGATTACCCCTCACCATAACTCTCAGATCACCCGTACCCTGCGGCATTCCAGGTTTCCCCTGGGAGGTTAACCCAGGGGGGCGCTCTAGAACGGGGCAAAGGCACGGGGACTACACTTCCGCGTTTAACGGAAGCGAGTCTCGATCTTAACACCGAGATGATCATATCCCCGCAATGAGGACATGAATCATCCACAAGAGCCGCTTCAGTGTGCTGAATGCCCAGGCACGTGACGCAGCTCTCGTGGCCGCCAGAGGACGACAGAGACCGACCACACCCAGAAACGCACGGATGAAATGGCATCTTGAAAAAGACACACAAATCACAATCGTGTTTGCTCTTTTAGAAATGGGACCCGTCACCAGTGCCGGAGCACAAAGGGGAACAACCGCGGCAACACTCGAAAGTGAAGCACTCACTACTTCCGCCCTCAACCGCGTCAACAAAACACTCTTACTAAGAAGAAAATGCTGTGGAAACAGCTGAAGAGAGCTTCCGTAGCAACTGCTGTAAACACCGACACCAGGAGAGTCTTCCAGAAGAACACAGGCACACTCGTTGTATAGTCGCTCGATCAGAGACCATCAGAATGAACCGATCAGCTCTGAAAGCGAAAGACTTCCGTGTTTATACCCGCAGGGTAAGGCGGGGCGTTGATTACTCACCTGCCAAAGCTTGTTGACTTGATTTTAAGAGTAATCAGAGTGATCGGGCTCACTAGGCGTTATCCCATACAGTCGGTATACGATCGACTAAGTCGAACGTTACCCGACTGAAAGGGAACAGAAGTTTTCAATCTTTCTCATTAAACCAGTGACTGCAATGAAATTAAGACCATTTTATCAATCGCACTGAGACATTTAAAATGATACCTAACATGAAAAGGAAAAACAATAGATTCACAAGATACATCATATGTGATATACTGTATAGACAATCTCAGTGAACTTTTAGTGACTTGAATCAGGAGGAAAGGAAGGGAGGAGGGAGAGGGCGATGCAGAGAAAAGGAAGGAGAAAAGTTTGGACAAGACAATGTCCTGTGCTCGTTCTTTGAGATCTTCTGTCCAGGGTGCGTTTTATTGCTTTATTGCAGGGTGAGTTTTATTTCAGCTTTTGTCTTAGCAGGAAAATCAATTATTACACTGGCATATGTTATTCACTCATTGTCTGCTCTGTTGTGTCCTTATTTATCTGTAATAAATCTTTTTTTTTTCACTGGAACTAAATATTACACAACATCCCAAAGTAAAACTCCCTTTGATGTGATTACATGGAATTACAATGACGACTGATGTCATGCGATTTTGGCAGCATAAATAGTGGAACAGAATCGATCTATGAGACAAACTGCTTGATAATACAGTTTATTTCATCCGGGCTTTGATCACCAGCACAATGACTACAGCAATGCCAGATTGTGGAGAATGGAGCACAGAGGAGCTCGTCACTGAAGACGTGAAGAAGTTCTGCTTTGAGGTAGGAGACAGAAAATCACTCATGTAGTTTTAGTTAAAACACAGTCTAGTAAAATTATCTATTTTGGTGCTATAAAATGTGTGGGGAAACTTATTTGTTGTCATTTTTAAAATAACTGTTTTACTTTTCACTCAAAGTCACATGATTTTTTACATGATTTTTCTGGTATCCGAAGGATAGACGTCTCATAACTCCATAGAGACTAATTAAATCAATCTTTTTGAAATAATAATAATAATATAGATGAATATAAAATGTGATTTTTATTTTATTTTATTCAGATGAAGCCAGGCATAGAGAAGGAGGTTGGAGCCAATTTTGATTTTTTCGCTCCTTTAACCTATAGGCGTCTGAGTCTGATGGGAGGAACACACACTCTGGTCAAGGTAAGTCTGTGTTTTAGGCACAATTTGTATGTTTCTATTATCATCAAGCCAACTGTGGCAGTGTGTCCTAAACGGGTGCAAAGTGTCCAGTAATTTTTCCGTCCTCTCTGAAAGTTAAAATGCATCAAGTCACTGTATAAAGTTTCTCTGCATTTGGAGCCTGTAAGAGAAAATTTCTCTCAACTTTGTAGACTCAAATCTCTGCAAGAGATCTCTGTCACTGTAGCAGAACTCGCAGAGATGTGCTTGCTGTCATGGAAAATAAATGTGTTCAGGTCGCTATCAATGTGAACAGAGTTTACATGGAAGAGATCATATAAATTCATCTCTCTCTCTCTCTCTCTCTCTCTCTCTCTCTCTCTCAGGTGTACATCGGAGTAGATAAGTGCGTTCATGCGATTATATCTCAAATTATCATCGTTGGAATGCCAAAGAGCGTATCTAGAGTCCAGTACCCTAAAACCGCCAGTGAACCTCTGATCCCTTTTGAATTTAAACACTAACAGCATGCAGAATATAGTCTGTCTGATCTAATAACAGACACACAATGAGCTGCCATACTGTATAGAGGAACTATTGAAAACTGTTTCATTCATCAATATTAAACTCAATATTCAAACCCTCCAGTGTCTGTGTCAGTTTATGAACAACACCAAATCCACTTCACTTTACTAAAAAATATTGCTGAAATAACTGAACATAAATGTTTCTCTGTCCCAAATTGTCAAAAATAGTAAAAGAAAAACACTGCTTTTTAAAGGGTAACTAAACCCTAAAACAACTTTTTTTAGTTAATGATCTGTCAGACTGGGGCTTCATTAATGCAACAAATTTTTTGACATTTGGGTTTAAAGTGTTTTAATTCTACAATATATGGTGTAAAAACGTCTGAGTGCTGCCCTCTTCAGGTTGAACGGTGGCTACTGCAGTTGAATTTTCCTATTGGAAGTTGTGGTGCTGAGTGACATCAGCAGGCACCAGCTCACTACGCCCTTGTCATAGGCTCAGCCCCTATTATAAAAACATCTTCTGGCAGTAGCATCCAACGTGATACCTTTTGGCCTGCTGTATATGAGGGCCCTGCAGTGGTGTCTCAGGACCAGAGGGTTTTCCCGAGGGGGAACCCATTTCTAAAATGTGTTTTTAAACAACAAGTGTTGTTTTTACTGTGCTTTTACTACAAATACCACTTTGGAACTAATTGTACTACTTTGAACCTGATATGAATCTGATTAACTGATTGAAGGTCAATTGCACGTCACGTGACAGACGTGTTTAATCACCCTAGTTTAGTAAAGTGTTTTGAATTAGAAAGCAATGAAACGCAAAGCCTCCGTGGAGATGACAGATATAATGCAGTGACTGAACATGAGGAAGCTATTCTGATTAATATCGACAAACAGAAAATACATTATAACAAACATTATTGGGACTGTATATGTACGATCACTTACCAACATCTGGCACACGTGAACTGATGCCACATATCGCAATGTGTTCAGAGACTTCTTCAGCACGATTTCCTACTGATAAAATTTGTGTCTGTTGTTGACGCCACAAGTTTCCCATTAAAAGCAATGGGGTTCCCAATTCGTCCATAGAGTGACGCAGAGGGGCGCCTTTGGCGTCTTCATATTGACCATGCTTGACCATGCTTAATTTTTTGGGAGTGAGAATGGGTTGTAATGGGACACTAGGAGTGGGATTTAAAAATACATTAATTGTACTAAAATGGACCTTCGGTTTTTAAAAAACAAAATCAAATATACTATAGTGCGCGTGCACGCGCCGAAAAAAAAACATTTAGGCCTAACGAGTTCCCGTTTTATATATTTATAACACAAGCCTATGAAATGTGAGTTATCACACCAGCAAGAGTGCTGTTTTTCCAAACATCTGCACAATCGCAAATGTGACATTTATACAACGGTTCAATAAAGTTACTGAGTAACTTTTATAGATATATTCTGTTTTTGCTCCGTCAAAGAAAACAGAAGAAACAGCAGGACCGCTGCGCCTCCGAGCAACACGTGTTTTGTTCCTCAAAATATCTGCATTTTTGACAGAATCAGACGAAAAAATTATTCAATTAGGCTACCCATTCATAAACACAGTTGTTTGCTAGGTTAAACGAATTAGGATTTTTAAACGAATCGGTTGAATAAAGGATTCAACTCCATCATTAAGATGGAGACTTGGTTAGTTTCATAGTTAAAACGTAGACTTATTTAATTTTTTTCAATAATTTCATATTTCTACATTAAAAAAAGTACATTTTAAGGGATACTTCACCTCTGGAAAGATGAATGTGTATTAAAAATGGGTCATTTATGTAGAACAAATGTGAAATTATTTTTGAATTTGGAGCTTTCTAGACTGAGAAAAGCTAGAAAATGTATTTTTGGCTTATGTGGATGAAAGACAACAACTCCCAGAATGCACTTGCTTCGCTGCCCTAGGAGGCCACTCCCAAGCCACGCCTACCGGTAAGAGAGCGCAGTTTAAAACAACAAGTCTAGGCTACTAGTGAGTCTCCGTGGTGACGAGTCTGCCCAGGATTTCGAGATAGCCCATAATGTCCGGGATTCGGCTTTTGCATTCTACAGTTGCCATTCATTATGTTTACTGTGGCGAGCAGGACAAGACTGAGGGGTGCGGGAGAACGGCGCGAGGCTGGTGGCATGATTACCGATGAGCAGGACGCGCTGCAGTCAAAGACGCAACATCTGTGAGACGCACTGGTCTCGTATTTCTCACGGAGGAGCGGGAATTTTCTTAGCAATGTTAAAACGCACATCAACCGATCACTTGTTTAGCGTTCATGTAAACACTACATTCAGATTCACCAATCGGAATGAATTCAGTTAGATTGAAACAAAAGGTGTGCATGTAAACAATGAATGGCGACTGCAGAAAGCAAAAGCCGAATCCCGGACATTTTGGACGATCTCGACGGCCGGACATGTCCGGGAAAAAGAGTATGGTAACCCCTACTACTCATCTTTCTCCACAGAACAAGAGCCTGTTAGCTTAGCTTCCCAAAAAAGATGGTTGACACTATGTGTACATTCTGTGAGTGAGATCCCACCCTCTATGGGCGGGTTGAAAACATGCGGGACAGCCCCTACTACTGGCTGTAGTCTTTAGCCTCTGGCCAAAAAATACTCAGATGACGCAAAATTACGATTTTTGCGTCATCTGAGGATTTTTTCCAGACAAAAAATACATAAATCTCTCGTCTCAGGGGGATATGAGGGTGGAAAGCACGGTAATTCGAAAATACTACAGGTTTTCTACTAATACAAAGCTTAGACCCACTCAGTTAGTCTTGTTAACACTGGGAAAGCGTGGCCTTTCGATGGAAGGAGGGATGCTACAAAAGCCACATCCAGCTCGCAGGAAGGTAACATGTGGAGGATACACAAATGAACTGGGCGTTACCGGGCAGTACAACATATGGAATGTCAATGACGGCAGAGCAGACTCTGCTAAGGGAAGACACGGGCTCGCCGCAGGGAGCTGTACCTTGGAAGAATACACATATGGGATCGCCGTAGGGATCACAACATATGGACCCAGCCTAGCACAAGTTCCACCAGTGCACACGAGTGGTAGGCCTAGCATCGGATGCTCTGCCACGTCCAACGCCGAAGGGGTGTGGAGAAACTCAGAAGGGTTAGGCTAAAGGGGAACTCAACTGGAGCAAGAATGGCGCACGTATCCAGTCCATAGAAGGGGAATGGCGCAGCAAGCCGACACTACGACCCGGGCTAACAGTGACGCTGGCTTCATGTGAAGGGAGCCCACAGAAAGCAACCGGCTCTACACATAGGCTATTTTCCTAGCGAATGTGCTGGTGTAGCCCAGCCCGCAGCTATATGCCGTGTCTCCTTGTCCAGAGAAAGCTGCCATTCACGACCTGGTAAGCTCTCCTTGCACTACGGGAAAGAAAGGCACTGGGGCGCCGGGCTGAGAACCAGCGCGGGTCGCCCCGTGAAACCATCATCCAATAAATAAAATCAGTTTAGCCTATCACATTATAGACACCTTACAAAAATTTGTATTGTCAGGTCATACAGAAATTATTACACGACCATTAACACAAGGACAACTTCAGCCGAAGCTGTCAAAAGGCCTATCCTAGGCTACATGAAGAACATGGCTACCACAAAACAGAGGTGTTTGGTGTTTTAAGCCCCCAACGGCGCCTTCCAGGCAGTGAGGGGATGGCTAGGTTTAAGGTTGAGGGTAGGGTTAGCTGCCTCTAAGGAGCCATTGGGGGCTTAAAACACCATCGAGAACAGACGCGGCTACAACACTATATCTGCCACGCAATTTCGTCTAGCCTACATCAGACAATTTCGGGTTTGCCATTGGAGGGGATGGGTAGGAGGGGATGGGTAGGTTTAAGGTTGAGGTTAGGGTTAGCTGCCTGGAAGGAGCCAATTGGGGGCTAAAAACACCATCGGGCGGGAGGACGCGGGCACAAATAAACTGATATGGATTTTAAATTATTTTATCAACTTGACATACAGGCATATTTTTGTAGATGTGTTCCTAAAAATATACGTTTGCACGTGACTGTTTTAAACCCGTGTTTAGACCCGTGTTTCAGCCTTGTCCGACCTGGGCTGAGTTTCCCGATAACGATGTATCTTAGCTCTTAAGAGCGCTCTCTATGTGCAAGATTACGAACGTTCGGCGCAATTCCACGCGCATTTCCCAAAAATGCACTTAACATGAACGCGCGAGAACGCGTTCTACGTGCTACTTAAGAGTCGCTGTCCATTCGTGAAGTGCTGAAATATAACCTTATATGGAATCGTATTTTGAACGTTTAACCTTATAATTGTCATCTGTTGTGGATTAGCAATCAAGACAAGTCTATATAAAGCACCTACCTACAGGCGGAGGGTTTTTTTTTTTAAGTCAAGTCAAGTCAAGTCAAGTTTATTTATATAGCGCTTTTCACAATACAGATTGTATCAAAGCAGCTTCACAGTATTAAATTAAAATAATACAACAAAGTTTGTTTCAAGAGGAATTTATTGATTGATAAAATTAAATTAAATATCCCCAACTGAGCAAGCCAAAGGCAACAGTGGCAAGGAACCGAAAAACTCCATCAAGTGACCTAATGGTGTCCTAAAACTCCATCAGGTGACCTAATGGAGAAAAAAAAACCTTGGGAGAACCCAGGCTCAGTCGGGGGCCAGTTCTCCTCTGGCATTTATGAGCTAGAGGCCGGATTGTAGTTTGAACTGTAGGATTATATGAATGCCTGGCTGAAGAGATGAGACTTTAATCTAGTTTTAAACTGGGAGAGCGAGTCTGAGCAACGAACAGTATCAGGAAGACTATTTCAGAGTTTTGGAGCCAAATGTGAAAATGCTCTCCCTCCTTTGGTGGTTCTGGATATCCTAGGTATGACCAAAAGCCTTGAATTTAGTGATCTTAAAGAGCGCGATGGATTATAGGGCGATAGAAGATCCGTTAAATAGACTGGAGCTAAGCCGTTTAGGGCTTTATAAGTCAGTAGCAATACCTTGTAATTAATACGGAACTTTATAGGTAACCAATGCAGTGATGATAAAATCGGTGTTATATGATCATATTTTCTTGATCTCGTAAGAACTCTAGCGGCGGCATTTTGGACTAACTGTAGCTTGTTTATTGAGGATGCAGGACAACCAGCTAATAAAGCATTACAGTAATCCAGTCTCGAGGTCATGAATGCATGAACTAACTTTTCTGCATCAGAAACTGATAGCACATTACGTAGCTTAGCAATGTTTCTAAGGTGGAAAAAGGCTGTTTTTGTAACATATGAAATATGATTTTCAAAAGACAGGTTGCAATCGAGTATAACACCCAGGTCTTTTACTGTAGAGGATAAAGTAACAGGACATCCTATGATGTTAAAGTTGTATTGTGCGAGGTTTTGTGGGCGGTTTTTTTGAACCGATAAGTATTACCTCTGTCTTGTCTGGATTTAATAAAAGAAAATGACGCGTCATCCAATCTTTTATATCTTTAACACACTCTGTCAATTTGGAAAATTTAGCGTTTTCATCCGGCCGTGATGAAATGTATATTTGAGTGTCATCAGCATAACAATGGAAACTAATTCCATGTTTTCTTATAATATTTCCAAGTGGCATCATATATATTGAAAATAACAGAGGGCCTAATACAGATCCCTGCGGCACTCCATAGTTTACTGGAGTTATGATCGATTTTTCTCCATTTAAATAGACAAAATGGTAGCGGTCAGATAGGTATGATTTGAACCAGCTTAGTGCTTGTCCTTGAACACCAGTATAATTTTGTAGTCGATCTAAGAGTAATGTATGATCTATAGTATCGAACGCAGCACTAAGATCAAGTAAAACTAGTATTGAGATACAGCCTTGGTCAGAAGCTAAAAGTAAATCATTTGTGATTTTAACGAGCGCAGTTTCAGTGCTATGATGCGGTCTGAATCCAGACTGAAACTTTTCATAGATATCATTTTGTTGCAAGAAAGAGCCCAGTTGAGCGGACACCACTTTTTCTAATATTTTAGCCATAAATGGAAGATTTGAAATGGGTCTATAATTTGCTAGATTATTATGATCTAATTGTGGTTTCTTAATGAGAGGTTTTATAACTGCCAGTTTAAATGTTCTTGGAACATGACCTAAAGATAAAGACGAGTTAATAATATTGAGGAGAGGCTCTTCCACTACAGGTAACACTTCTTTCAGTAGTTTAGTTGGTATAGGATCTAATAAACATGTTGTTGTTTTAGATGAAGTGATAAGTTTATTTAACTCTTTTTGTTCTATAGTTGTAAAGCACTGTAATTGTTCTTGCGGGGTGATAATTGAAGCTGAATTATAAGGCGCGATTGAAGATTGAACGTTTACAATTGTGGTTCTGATGCTTTCTATTTTCTCAGTGAAGAAGTTCATGAAATCATTACTACTGAACTGTAACGGGATATTTTGTTCGGGTGACGTCTGTTTATTTGTTAGTCTAGCCGCAGTGTTAAATAAAAACCTTGGATTGTTTTGGTTGTTTTCTATTAGTTTGCGGAGGTGCTCAGCCCTGGCCGCTTTTAGGGCCTTTTTATAACGTGACATACTGTCTTTCCACGCGATTCTAAAGACCTCTAAATTAGTTTGTTTCCATTTACGCTCTAAAATACGGGTTTCTCTCTTTAAAACATGCGTAGTATTGTTATACCATGGTGCTTTATTTTTCTCTCTGACCTTTTTTAATTTAATAGGTGCAACCACATCCAATGTTCTAGAGAGAATGGTGCTCATAGTGCTAGTTAGTTCTTCTAGTTCATCTATTTGTTTGGGTTCAGGCGGCAGCTGAGACAGATTAGATAAGCAATTTGAGAAATTATCTATGGTGGATGGGAGGATTGTTCTGCCTGGTTGATAACGCGACGCCGCATGACATATTACAGCAGTACGTAATATGCAAGTTACCATGTAGTGATCAGTGACTTCATCACTTTGTGGAATGATATCTATATCGGTTGGATCGGTTCCATGTGATATAATTAAATCGAGTGTATGATTAAGACGATGAGTTGGTCCGGTGACGTTTTGCTTGACCCCAAATGAATTTAATAAATCTGTAAACGCAGCTCCTAACGCATCATTTGGATTATCTACGTGTATGTTAAAATCTCCAACAATTAATGCTTTATCGACATTGACTAATAGGTCTGAGAGAAAATCTGCAAACTCTTTTAGGAAATCAGCGTAAGGCCCTGGCGGTCTATATACGGTAGCCAAGGCTAGAGATAATAGGGATGTTTTTCTAACATCTAAGAGCGTAACATTTAGTACAAGTACTTCAAATGAAATAAACTTATAACCCGTTTTCTGAGTAACATTTAGAATATCTCTATAAATGGTTGCAACACCTCCGCCACGACCAATCAGACGGGGCTCATGCTTATAACAGTATCCAGGAGGAGTAGACTCATTAATACCGAAATAATCATTTGGTTTAAGCCAGGTTTCAGTAAGGCAAAGTACATCGAAGCTATTATCTGTGACTATTTCATTTACAATAACTGCCTTAGGTGTGAGTGATCTAATGTTTAGAAGACCTAGCTTTAGAAATAGTTTTTGTTTACTAATAGCAACATTTTCTGTTTTAATAACAATTAGATTTTTCCTAGATCCTGCATTAGATTTATTATTTGATCTCACTAAACGAGGAATAGACACGGTTTCTATGCAATGTTCTACACTAGTATTTATATCAGTTGAATTGGTGCAGCAGAGACTATGATTTGGACTTTTGGTTACTTTAAAAACAAGAAAAGATACCTTTCAAAAATATTAAATTAATTTCCTTTTAGAGGAGATAGAGCGAAACAAAGATGTCATTTTTAACAGATTTAAAGGATTTATTTTATTTATTTTTTTGTTCATTAATTTAATTTTGATTAAAATTATTAGATTAAATTATTTCAATTTTTTTTCTGACCTTTTTAATTATTTAATTTATACATTAATTTAAGAAAAAAAAGAGTAATAAAGTGTACAATAAAGTACAATCAAAACCTTATATTATAATCACATTGCATTTGAATAAAGTTAAAGGTGTTATCTGCCGGTTGTCCTGGAGTGCATCTTCTTACGATGCACTTGGGGATTTACGATTACTCCAGAGCACTCAGAGATTTTTAAGTGCTACTTAAGTTACGATGCTTTTGGGAAACAGACCGTAATATTAAGATCAGTCGTACGATCGTTTTTACGATCTACTTAGGCTTACGATGCTTTTGGGAAAAGCAGCCTTGACCCGCACCTGTATCCGACACAGTTGGATCTTTTTCACCCGTTTCAGCAAAATTTGCGGGTCACTCGAACCCGTGCAGGACTCTGGATCCTGTTTCAGCATTGCTGACATTTCTGGATCTTTTCCTCATTTCCAGAGGCTAGCTCCCCTCTGGAGAGGCCCTGAATGAAATGGCTGGTCGGTCCATTACAGAGGGACCAGCGTGCTCAACGGGGGGCTCCACCGGCTGCGGTGTGATTGAGGAGTGAGGGGCCCACAGGGATTGGTTACCGGGCGGGGAAGCCATCACTATGATCTTCTGATCACCCATCCCACATGGCACCCTAGGGTGGGGCATGATAATGGGGACTCCACCTTTGCAGACAAAATCAAGTCTCGATCTTAACACCACGATAGTCATGTTCTCGCAATGAGAACATGAACAATCCACAAAAACTGCTTCAGAATGCTGTCAATCCAAACACGTGATGCAACTATTGTGACCGTCAGAGGGGGACAGGGAACGACCGCATCCAGAAACGCACGGGTGGAATGACATCTTGAAAAAGACGCAAACTGTGTTGCTCTTTCAGGAAATGAAAAACTCTCACCAGTGCCAGAGCACACAGGGGAATGAACACGGCAACACTGACAGGGATGCTGCAGCCTGTACCAGTGAAGCAATCACTTCCTTCACCCTCAACCGGCCGTCAGACAAACACACACAAACACAGAAATGTGATGCTGTTAAAACAGCAGTTGAGAGCTCAGAAGGCTTGAGACCACTGCTGCACTCGCGCTGTAGAACCACCAGCACCGGGAGAGACTTCCTTGAAGAAGCACAGACACACTCGCTCATTGAAATATAACAACACTCTTCAGAGACATCGAAGACCGATCGGCTCCAAAGCGAAAGACAAGTGGTGTGTGCATCCGCTTTCGTGTTTATATCCGCGCTGCGGGGCGGATGCAAAGCTCGTACGCCAATGTGTGCATTGACTCGTTTTATCAATACTCGAAGATGACAGGCTCCCTAAGCGTGATCCCAATCAGTCGACTACGTCGAACATGACCGAACTGAAAGGGAACAGAAAATACTGGAGTCCCTGAGGTTGATGATCAAAGTTACATCTTTTTTTTATACTTTCATTTATACTATTTTGAATTTTGTTAGTGCCTCATGGAAATGGTTGGAGATAATAATGCATCATATTTTTAAAAATCATTAAATGAACAGCCTTGGAATGGACAAGTTTAGGTTATTAATTTATAAAGCACATTTAAGAGTGATACATGACCCTGTAAAAATTATCCTGAAAATAGATTAAAGTGTTAGTTCACCCTCAAAACCGTAGGGTTTCTTTCTTCTGTTGAGCACAAGAGAAAAGAGAGTAACCAAACTGTTTCGATGCCCATTTCCTTCAATTTTATGGATGGGGAAAAAAAACGAGAACTTTCTCACAATTTGTTTTTTTTTAAGTTCAAAAGAAGAAAGCCATATTTGCAACGACATGAGGGTGAATATAAAACCGCCACTGCTTCTCTATAGGCCGACTCATCTGTTTGTGACGAGCCCGACCACTGTGGCGAATTTGATCATTCTCTATGATAATTTATGATACTTTATGATACTTTAGGAACAGAATAAGTGATCTGAGTCAGTCTGGCCAAAACATTTAACACACACACCTGAAGTCATGCAGACATGATTCTCAAACTGGGGAAAGTGTGTCTTTTATTACATTATAGAAGAGAATTGTATACTTCTATCAATTCGAGGTGATCATTCATGACTCATAATCACTAAAGGACATAAAATACTGCTGTTGATTTAACAAAATGAAATAGTGAGTCTGTGAGTTGAACTTGAGGTCTTGCTGCACTGTTTCATTCAACTGCATTTCTTCTTATGCAAAATATCATTTAATTTAAAACTGCTGTTGCCTAAATATCATTTAACAATGGTTATGTAAAGTCTTCTAAAATAAATATAACTGATCAAGTTGCAAGATGCAAAACTACTGTCCAAGGCTAAAGTTTTTCACATTGTTATGAAGAAATCCCTCAGTAATGATTGTACGGGTATCACAGGATTTCTGCGGATCCTCAAAAAGGATTAATTTAGTTTTTAATACTTTTTAAGGATCCGTAATAAAATAAAGGCTGTAGAATTGCTTTCCTCCAGGTGCAAAAAAAAACTCTAGGGTTTTTATTTTTATTTTATCTGACCAGCCTAATTGCCAGAACTTGCCTGACCCAAGCCCATCGACCTCTTCACCCGTGTGTGGAACCGATGACGTAACATACGGCAATTAATGCCTACTGTGTGCTGCCATCAAGTGAGTTTAAACATGCATGCATTTTAAAATAAAGTACTGTAGGTTTAATAATAGTTTGTTACTTTTCAACTTTAATATTCAATTTAATCTTAAGTATATAACAGGAGTTGTCAGATGTTCAAATGTATGTGCGTTGAGTGTATAAGTGTGTCAAAGGCCTAGTTCTTGTTTTGTTTGTGTCTATGATGTGCAGATAACATAACGGAAAAAAGTTACACAATTGCAGTCTTACACAAGAATAGTCAAAAGTTTGAGAAATAAGAAAATATTAACACACCCTGTGCAGAAAACACCACTAAAAACCTCAAGTGCGTTCCATTCGACCATAAGTGCCCTGTTAATATATTATTTAAGGAAAATACAAATTACAAAATACTCTAAAGTAATTAAATGCGTATTTCAAAATACATGTAATTAAAATACTGCTCATACCATCTAAAGTGAGATTCCAATCTGAAGGGAGCGATCAAGACCCGTGTGAAGGCCCTGCGAACAGCTCAGGGAATACGGGAACATCGACACATCACTTCACAGGAACTGGAGAGGAAAACTTACCCACCAATCATTGCACATCTCTCCAATACTTTAAGTTTTAATATAATAAAGGTGGTGAAAATGACGAGGCTTAGATGTTATTATTGATTTTTATTAGTTTATTTAAAAAGCATTTTTCAATACTGAAGCCACATTTTCAAAACTCTTCATACAGTCTGCATTAGAAACATGAATCTTGGCCAAACAGTTCATCTCACCTCCAAAACTCACTCAGACCAACAAAACACTTCATATATGTCTCAAAATAAGCTCGTCCCACCATAACACTGGCAACATACAAAAATACATGTCATTCATAACACACTGATCTAGAAAAAAGCTAACAACAGGCAGAAATGCATAAATGACGAACTTATCTTTAAAGTTTGAATGGTTTCTCACATAAATCAGAGAAGAGACCCGGACTGTAAATTCCTCTGGATGAAGCTAAAAATGAGATCTTTCATTTTACTGACTGTATTACAGCATAAAGAAAGAATGAGAAATGCAGTTTTTTTTTTTTCCAATATCTTTACAAATAGGAATTTATTTGTCAAAAATAAAAAGACAACAATTCCTGAAGAAATAATAATTACAAACAAAAAACAAAAAACATCAGCAACATGTATAGTAAACTCAGCAAAAAAAAGAAACGTCCCTTTTTCAACAATAATGTTGTAAAAATCCAAATAACTTTACAGATCTTCATTGTAAAGGGTTTAAACAATGTTTTCCATGCATGTTCAATTAACCATAATCAATTAATTAACATGCACCTGTGGAATGGTCGTTAAGACCTTAACAGCTTACAGAGAGTAGGCATTTAAGGTCACAGTTCTAAAAACGGATCGATTTGGAGGCGGGGGGTCCGTCATGGTCTGGGGCGGTATATCACATCACCATCGGACTGAGCTTGTTGTCATTGCAGGCAATCTCAATGCCTTGCGGTACAGGGAAGACATCCTCCTCCCTCATGTGGTACCCTTTATGCATGCTCATCCGGACATGATCCTCCAGCAGGACAATGCCACCAGCCATACTGCTCGTTCTGTGCGTGAGTTTCTGCATGACAGCAATATCAGTGTTCTGCCATGGCCAGCGAAGAGCCCGGACCTCAATCCCATTGACCATTGAGCACGTCTGGGACCTGTTGGATCGCAGGGTGAGGGCTAGGGCCATTCCCCCCAGAAATGTCCAGGAACTTGCAAGTGCCTTGGTGGAAGAGTGGGGTAACATCTCACAGCAAGAACTGACAAATCTGGTCCAGTCCATGAGGAGGAGATGCACTGCAGTACTTCAAGCAGTACTTCAGTCAGTATCTGGTGGCCACACCAGATACTGACTGGTACTTTTGATTTTGAGCCTCCCTTCATTCAGGGACACATTATTCTATTTCTGTTAGTCCCATGTCTGTGAAACATTTTTAGTTTATGTCTTATGGTGTTGACTCTTTTAGTGTTCATACAAATATTTACACACATTAAGTTTACTGAAAGTAAAAACAGTTGAAAGTCAGAGGACGTTTCTTTTTTTGCTGAGTTTATAATCAGGTATGTGCAGGACTGGAGTCCCAGCTGTGTCAGGAGTCTTTCTGCGTAGAATTTGTATGTTTTCTCCATGTTGACGCTGGTTTCCTCTGGGTTTACCCCACAATCCAGAGACATACCGGACAGGTGAATTGGAGATTTTAGGTGTGAGTGTGTCATCCCTGTGATGAACCGGCCATCTGTCCAGGGTCTTTTACTGCCTTTGACCCGAGACGCTGGTGTAAGACTGGAAAAAATGGAAGATGCAGAGCAATCTGGCTAAGAGAGGACTACTCTCTGAGAAAACCAAGGAAATTAACATTTGAACTCTCTCCTGCAAAATGAGCATTCCCACCCAAGACACAATAACACTGAGTCAATCACCTCAGTATCGTCTTAATCTACATCTCCTTCCCTTCACCTCCTCTTCCCCCATCTCTTCTCTCTCTCATGCGGAGATCACCTGAAATTTACCCAAAACTCTTGATGTGAACAATTATCATTCAACACTATACATGTTTGGTATCATTCAAAATGGTTCTTGCTGAAGCTCAAACATGCTGTGTAACACACAAGAATGAGCTTCGATGGTCCTGGAGAAAGCTCAGACGTGCTACGTAACACGAGAATGAACCTCATTGGTTCTTGAGAAAGCTCAGACGTGCTACGTAACACGAGAATCAGGGCTGGACTGGGACAAAAAAATCGAAACTAGCCCACTACATATAATCATAAACACCACCCTTCTTTGCACGCCCTTGAATATGTATACCAGATGGCCAGTCCACCCCTGAAAAGAATGAACCTCATTGGTTCTTGAGAAAGCTCAGACTCGCAGCGTAACACGAGAATGAACATCATTGGTTCTTGAGAAAGCTCAGACTTGATGCGTAACACGAGAATGAACATTATTGGTTCTTGAGAAAGCTCAGACTCGCTGCGTAACACACGAGAATGAACAAATGTTCTTGAGAAAGCTCAGACTCGCTGCGTAAAACGAGAATGAACATCATTGGTTCTTGAGAAAGCTCAGACTCGCTGCGTAACACGAGAATGAACATCATTGGTTCTTGAGAAAGCTCAGACTCGCTGCGTAACACACGAGAATGAACAAATGTTCTTGAGAAAGCTCAGACTCGCTGCGTAAAACCAGAATGAACATCATTGGTTCTTGAGAAAGCTCAGACTCGCTGCGTAACACGAGAATGAACATCATTGGTTCTTGAGAAAGCTCAGACTCGCTGCGTAACACACGAGAATGAACATCATTGGTTCTTGAGGGAAGCTCAGACTTGATGCGTAACACGAGAATGAACATTATTGGTTCTTGAGAAAGCTCAGACTCGCTGCGTAAAACGAGAATGAACATCATTGGTTCTTGAGAAAGCTCAGACTCGCTGTGTAACACACGAGAATGAACAAATGTTCTTGAGAAAGCTCAGACTTGATGCGTAAAACGAGAATGAACATTATTGGTTCTTGAGAAAGCTCAGACTCGCTGCGTAACACACGAGATTGAACCTCATTGGTTCTTGAGAAAGCTTAAAGCTGAAAGGGTAGAATAAATAATACAAATGAATCAAAAAATTTAACAAACGGCACAGTATTATCAGTGTGAATCATGGATGCAGCATTCATAGAGATAAAATAAAAACATTATGTTATATGTATTTGTAATAAAACACGTAAAAAATTATACACACAACAGATATGAATATTTTGCAGTAATTTCCAGACCATTCTGAAACCTTTGATTGTCACTCTGGCCCTTATGTGGCCTCGCCACTGGTTGACACACAACTAATCAAACATGTATAACATTTATTGCATAGTAAGAAATATAATAACAAGTAAGAGAGGTCAGATATGCGAGTGTATAAGTGTGTCCAAGGCCTTGTTCTTGTTTTGTCTAGGTGTGTCTATGATGTGCAGATAACATAACGGAAAGAAGTTACACAATTGCAGTCTTACACAAGAATAGTCAAAAGTGGAGTCGGAGAAATAAGAAAATATTAACACACCCTGTGCAGGAAACACACAGTAAGCACCACTAAAAACCACTAAAAACCAGAGATGCCGGCTACTAGTCAGTGGCTAACATCAACTGTTTGATTACAGACGTTCTTCAAAACATCTTCTTTTGTGTTCAGCAGAAGAAAGAAACTTGGTATAACTTTATTTTAAGGTGACATAGTTACACGTTTACATTTACTATAATAATTACAGTGAATAATGCATAATTACAAGTAACTAACCCCAAAAGCAAACCCTACTGTAACTCTATAGTAAGTAAGTACAGGTTAATTAATTAAAACCTTTTAAATATGGAAATGAGATATGTGACAGCAGAGGGAGAGACTAGTAAGGAGCGTATTGAATTTGGAGGCAAGGAGCCACAGGATATTTAACCCCTGTTTAACCCCATAAGTACCCGTTACATTTGGTTTTCATGAATAGGATTAATTTTTGTCTGTTATGTAAGTAAGTGGGGACTAAGTACCTTGAAAAATGGAAGATTTACAGTAAGAAGTGGCTTTACTTAACAAAAAATGGCAAGAACAAGGTGAAGCTTTGCTACTAGCCAAAGAAGGTCAACGTGAGGCCTTGGCATTAGCAAAAGCTGCCACAGAAAAGTAACCCCAGCCATTTATATCCCTCGAGAGAGACAGCTTTCTGATTTCAGTTGTATATCAGGGGAATAAGATGTGGAGGAATGGATTGATCAAGTGAGATCCACCTTCCTCTTGTCCCGCATACCCGAGGATGATCAAGTTGAACTTCTTAAACAGCACCTTAAAGGGGAAGCTAACTGTAAAGTTGATACTGGGTGAAACGGAAAATGAACCAGAAAATATATCTGAGGTGCTCCTTGACACGTATGGCGACAGAAAACCAGTTGAGACTCTACTGAGGGAGTTTTACAAAACCACTCAGAGACCAGGAGAGACGGTTAAGGAATATACTTATGCTCTTCTGGAAAAGTTGGAGAGGGTTTTGAAAAGGGACCGCAATTGTGTACCTCAACCAGAAGTTGTTCTGGAGGAACTGGTTTTGGGTTTGTTTGAAAAGGACTATTAAGGAACAGAGGGGTATATCTTTCAAGGATGTGATAGAAGCGGCGATTACCTGGTCAGAGGAAGGTGAAAAGAATGTGCCAGCCTTAGCTTCAAGTAGTGGGGCTATTCAAAAACTAGCGGCCCATCAAGAAGAGTTGATTAACCCTCTCGGCCCTAAGGGTATTTTGGGGCCCCGAAGAAGTTTTGACACACCCTGACATTTGTGCTTTTTCAGTTGCTTAAAAACATATTAATGGCTGAAGTCTGATTAGACTGCACAAACAGGGCTACAGTAATATATGAGCAACATATACATCACAATTTGTGGTTTTGAGAAAATAACGTTTATGCATGGTTTAAAAAAGAAAATGTAAGTCACTGAAATTAGGCCATATAACACACAGTATCCTAAACATTTGTTCACAAGGCTTTTCAAAACTGGATCTTGTTGCCTAGAGTTTTTTCTTCAAAACAATGTGAAAACCATCTTGACACCGTGTCCTAACCAGACGCGATATGATAAGATTCCAGCGACAAATAATTTGTCTGTCCACACTAGACGCGACGCGACTGCGAGATGCGTAAAAATCAATCAAAACCCACAGTTTTAAAACATTATTAAAAATACATATGCTACTGAGTTACTAAAACAATCTTTGTCAAAGAATACACGTTTGTTCACAGTTTGAAGAACGTTCTTGTTTCCATTTGTTTAATTTCAAGATCTGAGGTGAATTATCCATTGTTGCTTTTACAGCCACAAAGCTGGAGCACTAAATGATATTCAAAGTCACATTACACGCTTTTAACATTAAATAAAGCACATAAACAGTCCCTGAGATTATCATCGCCACACTTTGTGTTTGTTGTGCAGCGCAACGTCGCAGAAAAATAGAAACCGTTTCTAAAATAGAGTCGTCGTGTGTCGCCATCGCGGCTGGTTAGGACACACACTCTCATTAACATGGAAAATAACCTTTTATCGCGCGTCGGGTCGCGTGTAGTTAGGACACGGTGTGAGCACTCCTTCATACAGAGCAATATAGTCATTTAACTTTTGTAAGACATTTGTCAGAATGGCTGTATGCGGGGAGGGCGTGAATCATCATGATTAATGCTGTGATTCACACCTGAAGAGACAAAGACCCTCCCCTGGGAATATCATGAGGAATGTGACAGGGAACTATAGAGAATGACTGTGAGGAAACTTAATGATTGAATGTATTGTTTTCACAAAATCAAGTTTAAGTTAAAAGAAGTAATCTGACTGTACATTTTCTTTACACAAAGACTTTACTTAACTTTATACAAACACTACCATTCAAAAGTTCAAAAGAAGTCTCTTCTGCTCACCAATGCTGAATTTATTTGATCCAAAATACAGCAAAAACAGTGATGTTGTGAAATAGAAAACATTTATCTTAAATGTAATATTTAAATACATTTTAAAATGCAATTTATTCCTGTGAACAAAGCTGAATTTTCAGCATCATTACTCAAGTCTACAGTGTCACATGATGCTTCAGAAATCATTCTAATATGATTTGCTGCTCAAGAAAAATGTCCGATTATTATAAATTTTGTTATTATCAGTATTATCAATATTATCAGTTGTGTACAAATTTCTTTCAGGATTTTTTGATGATCTGAAAGTTCAAAAGAACAACATTTATCTGAAATAGAAAGATTTTGTAACATTATAAATGTCTTCTTTACTGTCACTTATGATCAATATAAGGCATTCTTGTTGAATTAAAGTAATCATTTCTTTTAAAAAAAGAAAGAAAAGAAAACAACAACAGCATTAAAAACCGTCTCAGGTTATGACTGTATCCTATATTCCCTGAGGGAACGAGACACTGCGTCAGAACGCTATGGGGAACGCTTCTGCGTGAACCGGTGTCTGAAACGCTTTACTCTTTTTTTTTTTTTTGTGAACTATACTTTAAATCACACTTAAAAATGTCTGAATGTCACTTTTTCATTTTCATTTGTCCTACTTTAGCAAAGGTGCTAAACTTCAGGGTGATCATTCATGACTCATAATCACTAAAGAACATCAAATACTGCTGTTGATTTTAGGACATAATGAAATAGTGAGTTGAACTTGAAGACTTGTTTCAACTGCATCTCTTCTTATGCAAAATATTATTTATAAAACTGCCAATGTCTAAATATGATTATTAGCAATCGTTATGTGAAGAATTCTAATATAAATATAAATTAATAAATTCAGGCAAGATGCAAAACTGCTATCCAAGTCCAAGGCTAACATTTATTTTCACACTGTCATGACAATGTTGTGATGAAATCCCTCAGTAAGGATTGTACGGGTATCAGTATTCTCACATGTCCAACAGGGCTAAAAACTGCAAACCTCACTGAACAGAAAATACAAACAACTCATATAATACTGGAGTCCCTGAGGTTGATAATGATAAAGGTAACATTTTTATACTTTTAGGCCCTATTTTGTATATTTTATTAGTGCCTTATACAAATGTTGCAGATATTTATGCATCATAAAAAATTACAAAAAATTAACAGCCTTGGATTGGACGAGACAGATAAACTGTGTGTGTGTGTGTGTGTGTGTGTGTGTGTGTGTGTGTGTGTGTGTGTGTGTGTGTGTGTGTGTGTGTGCGCATTTGTGTGTGTGTGTGTGTGTGTGTGTGTGTGTGTGCGTGCGTGTGTGTGTGTGTGTGTGTGTGTGTGTGTGTGTGTGTGTGTGTGTGTGTGTGTGTGTGTGTGTGTGTGTGTGTGTGTGTGTGATGAATTGGTGGGATGGACATATACAGTATTGCTATAAATAGGCGGATCATTTTATCACTGATCATATCGTCAGTGAGTTGACTCTCAGGTTGTGAATAATGTTTGCACGAGGAATCATCGTCCTTCTCTGCGTCCTAGGTGAGTAATATAATGATTTCATTTACAAAACAGCTGATGTTAGGATGTTGGTAATTTGCCACATGAGGACCTGCGATACACCCTGATACTCAGCAACAGTTTAATTTAGTTAATAATGAAGAGTTTGATTGTTTAGTCTGCACATTCTTTAGAGTCTTATTTCACCATTGCTAAAGTAAGACAAATGAAAAAGTGACATTCAGACATTTTTAAGTGTGAGTTATGTATAGTTCACAAAAAAAAAAGACTAAAGTTCTGTTTTTGTAAAAAACAAAAAAACATTAGACCATATTGACTTTCATTGTATGGGCCAAACTAGAAGTTAGCATGTATGTTATTTGATTTCCTCTTGCCATATCATGATAAACTTTAATCCTTGTGTTTCCTTCTTGACTCAAACAGTGGCCATATCTGATGGAGAAAGAGCGGTGAGTAAATAAAGGCTGTAGAATTGCTTTTCTCCAAGTGCAAATAACTCAAGTGTTTTATTTTTATGTGACAAGCCTGATTGCAAGGACTATTCTGTCGGATGCCCAAAGATTTATAAACCCGTGTGTGGATCCGATGGAATAACATACGACAATGAATGCTTGCTGTGTGGTGCCATCCAGTGAGTTTAAAAAAAATGCATGTATTTTAAAATAAAGTACTGTAGGTTTAAAACCAGTTTAGAGTCGGTCACTTTCAAACTTTAATCTTCAATTTAATCTCTCTCTTTTTTAGGGAATCAGGCACTCAAATCTCAATCCAGAATGAAGGCCCATGTGAGAATGAACCATGGAAGCAGGAATAGAACGATGATTCAGCTTGACAGACCTTTAGTCAGCTACTCATGTCTCATTCATTACGACCTGAATGTGTAATGGTTTAATCCATAAATAAATGTTGCCTATTAAAGCTGTTCTGTTTTCTGCCTCAAATCTTTACAAAAATATCTTTACAAATAGGAATTTATTTGTCAAAAATAAAAAGACAACAATTTCTGAAGAAATAATAATTACAAAAAAAAAAAAACCATCAGCAACATGTATAGTATAATCAGGTTTGTGCAGGACTGGAGTCCCAGCTGTGTCAGGAGTCTTTCTGCGTAGAGTTTGTATGTTTTCTCCATGTTGACGCTGGTTTCCTCTGGGTTTACCCCACAATCCAGAGACATACAGGACAGGTGAATTGGAGATTTTAGGTGTGAGTGTGTCATCCCTGTGATGAACCGGCCATCTGTCCAGGGTCTTTTACTGCCTTTGACCCGAGACGCTGGTGTAAGACTGGAAAAAATGGAAGATGCAGAGCAATCTGGCTAAGAGAGGACTACTCTCTGAGAAAACCAAGGAAATTAACATTTGAACTCTCTCCTGCAAAATGAGCATTCCCACCCAAGACACAATAACACTGAGTCAATCACCTCAGTATCGTCTTAATATACATCTCCTTCCCTTCACTTCCTCTTCCCCCATCTCTTCTCTCTCTCATGCGGAGATCACCTGAAATTTACCCAAAACTCTTGATGTGAACAATTATCATTCAACACTATACATGTTTGGTATCGTATCATTCAAAATGGTTCTTGCTGAAGCTCAAACATGCTGTGTAACACACAAGAATGAGCCTCGATGGTCCTGGAGAAAGCTCAGACGTGCTACGTAACACGAGAATGAACCTCATTGGTTCTTGAGAAAGCTCAGACGTGCTACGTAACACACGAGAATAAACCTCATTGGTTCTTGAGAAAGCTCAGACGTGCTACGTAACACGATAATGAACCTCATTGGTTCTTGAGAAAGCTCAGACTTGCTGCGTAACACACGAGAATAAACCTCATTGGTTCTTTAGAACAGTGGTTCTCAAAGTGGGGTCTTCGGGTCCGCGACCCGTTGCCAGGGGGTCCGCGAAATAATTTTAGAGCACTATGAACGGAATCGCGGAATCCAGTCAGACCATCGGGGAAATTCTTGGCCGAGCGCACCTGCTCTCTCTTTCTCTCCCCCCACAAACATGCGCGCATATCCAGAGAGAAGAGTGAATCGCAATCGCGGATATACAGTAGCCTAGCCTAGTTGTAAAATCAAAGTTAAGAGGCTAGGTTTAAATTTTTCCGTTCTTTTTTTTTTTATCCGTCAGTTTATTTAAAATGTTTTAAAGTAATATTGTTTAAGACGTTTAGTAGTTTGCCTATGTCATTTGTAATGGAAGCCTGTTTCCGCCACTGAATACAAAAAAGAAAAGAAAAGGTAATTGTGACTTTAAAGTCAGAATTGTGAGATTAAAAAATCCCAATTAGCCTACCTTTTTTATAGTTTTATGGCGGACACGGGCTTTCATACTTTGATAGGCCTACATGAGTAAAAATGTATGAGCTTTTACACAAGAGTGTCATCTCCAGCTGCTATGAGTCACTTTGAGAACGTTTCAGCATTTAATTTGATACAAAAATAGGCCTAAATAAATAATGCAAAACTTTTATTCACTACAACCCGCCAAAATAAAAGTTTGGTTTAACTTTAAGAAATTATTATATAAATAAAGTAATATTGCATCGTAGAATGTAGCCTACTTCTCAAAGTAATAATAAAAAATATATTAAAACGAATTACACAATCACACAACATATTGTGTGATTGTGAAAATCGTTTTAATCATTTAAAATAATTATATCATTTTCATTATATAGCTAGACCTAATAAAATATTTTTATTTATTTAATTTTTTTTATGTTTTAATTTTAACAGTAGGCTAAACCTTTTTTGTGCAGCATTGTTTGCTAAAATAAAATAAATAAAATAAATTAGCCAATTATATTTTCATTTGATTACATTTTAAAATATTATAATTTGGTAATGTTTCATGCCATTTGATTACCCCCGTTTCTGATGATAAATTTGTATTAAATCATAAATCCAGAAATATTAAAAAGAAACTCTGATTGTGTCATAGGCTATAGCTACAATCTGTCAATCACTTCACTCAGAATACAGATCTCTTCCCGCAACGAAACGTTCCTGCTGCTAACTGACAAAAATGGAGAAGTCCGCGACTGAAGCTAATTTTAAATTACCGGTGTCTAAATTGAGAAAATACTGTGAGAGTTATATTCAATTTGGATTTATTG
The DNA here is from genome assembly GCA_021554675.1 of Leuciscus idus. Taxonomy (NCBI): domain Eukaryota; kingdom Metazoa; phylum Chordata; class Actinopteri; order Cypriniformes; family Leuciscidae; genus Leuciscus; species Leuciscus idus. Next base: position 4,062,903 of record CM038633.1, on the reverse strand, counting down.
AGAACAGCGATGGGAGACCAAAATGCGTTTTATGTCTTCAGGTGCTAGCAAATGAAGCTATGAAGCCCGCCAAATTGAAGCGGCATCTTATTACAAGGCACCCACAATATAAGGACAAAACTAAAGATTTTTTTCTTCGAAAGAGCCAGGAATACATCCAACAGAAAACACGGATGGTAAACCTGGCCACAGTTTCAGAGAAAGCACAAACGTCTTCTTATTTGGTGGCTCAACGGATTGCTAAAAGTAAGAAACCACACACAATTGCACAAGAACTCATACTTCCAGCGGCCGTTGAAATGTGTGAAATTATGCTCGGCACAGAAGCAGCTAATAAACTGAAAGCTATACCTCTCTCTGATGACACCGTGAGGAGAAGAATTGAAGATCTCTCAGCTGACATTCTGTCACAGCTACTGGATAGATTGCGTTCCTGTGAGCATTTTTCTATTCAGTTGGACGAATCAACTGACATCGCCAGTGCGGCTCAGTTCATTGTTTTGGTTCGCTATCCATGGGAAGGGAAGATTTTGGAGGATTTTCTGTTCTGCAAGGAGATGCCTGGCAGGGCAACAGGTGAGGAAATATTTAGAATACTGGATGTGCTTTCATGACAGAAGCGGGACTAAGCTGGGAAAAATGTGTTGCCGTTTGTACCGACGGTGCGGCGGCGATGACAGGCCGAAAAAGTGGGGTTATTGCATGAATAAAGACTGTTAACCCGAAGATTATGGCTACGCACTGTATGCTGCATCGGCAGGCGCTCGCATCCAAAAGCATGGGACCTGACCTTCACTCTGTTTTGAACACAGCTGTCACTGCAGTTAATTTTGTGAAGTCAAGAGCATTGCAGTCACGCTTGTTCGGACAACTTTGTAGGGAGATGGACGCAGGGCATGACACGCTACTGTATCACACAGAAGTGCGATGGCTGTCACGTGGTAAAGTTTTGCAGTGCGTGTTTGAGCTACGCAGTGAGATATCAGTATTTATGAGAGCGGACAAACCCGACATCGCAGAGTTTTTTTCGGACCCGGAGTGTGTTGCCAAACTGGCATATCTTGCCGATGTATTCAACTTGCTCAACAGTCTAAACCTTTCTATACAAGGAAGCTATGCATCTATCCTGGAAGTCAGTGATAAAATCACTGCCTTCATGAAGAAAACAGAGCTATGGAGAAAAAGGATACAAGACGGAATTACAGACATGTTCCCCCAACTGACCGAGTTTCTCCACACAAACAATCTGTCTGTTGCTATAGTGAGAGAGGTGGTTACCTCTCACCTCACTGCACTGAGCAAGCATTTCAGCTCATACTTCCCAGATGTGAACACAGATGCCTGGGACTGGGTGCGAGATCCTTTTGCCCCAGATGCAACAAGTGACCTTACTGGTAAGGCAGAAGAGGAGCTGTTGGACTTATCCTGTGATAGGACACTGAAAGTCCGATTTCAGCAGATGCCTCATGCAGACTTTTGGCCCACCCTCTCACATGAGTATCCTGAACTCACTGCCAAGGCCATGGGAATATTGCTCCCCTTTCCTACCACTTACCTATGCGAGTCATCATTCTCAACTTTGGCTGCAATGAAAACTAAGTACAGGGCTCGTTTGAATGTGGAGAATGACCTTAGAGTCTGCCTGTCATCCATCTCTCCAAGAATAAACTAAATTTGCTCTGAGAGAGAGGCACACCCATCTCATTAGTTCATGTTAGCTCATCAAACTAGTTACTGTAAAAATGTGAGACTATAAGATGCAGACTAATTACTAGGATGTGTTCTGCAACAGTGTTAATTCTGTTATGATTTGTTGATTGTTCTGCCATTGATATAAGGTGCAATGAGTTCATTATTTTAAAGTTGATGCACGTAAAGTAACAATACATAATTTAAATGCTATTTTAAAGGGATGGTTCACCCAAAAAATGAAAATTGCTATTGAGTCCAAATAAAATTTGAATAAAAGACCCACTGTTTACAAGTGGTATTAACATGATTTAAACTGAAATGTGTTTCTGTTCTAAAAAGTTTTTAGGGTGAAAAAGATTACAATGCAATTAATCCCAATAGCATTTAAGAGTACAAATAGTTTTAAGCATATTAATCACAGTTATTGTTATGAGGGGGTCCTTGGACATTTTTCTCCGCTCTAAGGGGTCCCTGGTCCCAAAAAGTTTGAGAACCCCTGCTTTAGAAAGCTCAAAATCGCTGAGTAACACACAAGAATGAACCTCATTGGTTATTGAGAAAGCTCAGAATCGCTGCGTAACACACAAGAATAAACCTCATTGGTTCTTGAGAAAGCTCAGAATCGCTGCGTAACACACGAGAATGAACCTCATTGGTTATTGAGAAAGCTCAGAATCGCTGCGTAACACACAAGAATAAACCTCATTGGTTCTTGAGGAAGCTCAGACTCGCTGCGTAACACACGAGAATGAACCTCATTGGTTCTTGAGAAAGCTCAGACTCGCTGCGTAACACGAGAATGAACCTCATTGGTTCTTGAGAAAGCTCAGACTTGATGCGTAACACACGAGATTGAACCTCATTGGTTCTTGAGGAAGCTCAGACTCGCTGCGTAACACACGAGAATGAACCTCATTGGTTCTTGAGAAAGCTCAGACTCGCTGCGTAACACACGAGAATGAACCTCATTGGTTCTTGAGAAAGCTCAGACTCGCTGCGTAACACACGAGAATGAACCTCATTGGTTCTTGAGAAAGCTCAGACTTGCTGCGTAACACACGAGATTGAACCTCATTGGTTCTTGAGAAAGCTTAAAGCTGAAAGGGTAGAATAAATAATACAAATGAATCAAAAAATTTAACAAACGGCACAGTATTATCAGTGTGAATCATGGACGCAGCATTCATAGAGATAAAATAAAAACATTATGTTATATGTATTTGTAATAAAACACGTTAAAAATTATACACACAACAGATATGAATATTTTGCAGTAATTTCCAGACCATTCTGAAACCTTTGATTGTCACTCTGGCCCTTATGTGGCCTCGCCACTGGTTGACACACAACTAATCAAACATGTATACCATTTATTGCATAGTAAGAAATATAATAACAAGTAAGAGAGGTCAGATATGCGAGTGTATAAGTGTGTCCAAGGCCTTGTTCTTGTTTTGTCTAGGTGTGTCTATGATGTGCAGATAACATAACGGAAAAGTGGAGTCGGAGAAATAAGAAAATATTAACACACCCTGTGCAGGAAACACACAGTAAACACCACTAAAAACCACTAAAAACCAGAGTTGGCGGCTACTAGTCAGTGGCTAACATCAACTGTTTGATTACAGACGTTCTTCAAAACATCTTCTTTTGTGTTCAGCAGAAGAAAGAAACTTGGTATAACTTTATTTTAAGGTGACATAGTTACACGTTTACATTTACATTTACTATAATAATTACAGTGAATAATGCATAATTACAAGTAACTAACCCCAAAAGCAAACCCTACTGTAACTCTATAGTAAGTAAGTACTGGTTAATGAATTAAAACCTTTTAAATATGGAAATGAGATATGTGACAGCAGAGGGAGAGACTAGTAAGGAGCGTATTGAATTTGGAGGCAAGGAGCCACAGGATATTTAACCCCTGTTTAACCCCATAAGTACCCGTTACATTTGGTTTTCATGAATAGGATTAATTTTTGTCTGTTATGTAAGTAAGTTGGGACTAAGTACTTTGAAAAATGGAAGATTTACAGTAAGAAGTGGCTTTACTTAACAAAAAATGGCAAGAACAAGGTGAAGCTTTTGAAGTCTACTTCATTAAAGCATGTTTACACACACACTTACTGTACACTTAGGCCTACTACACATGATTTTAAAAACAGTAGCCTACCATTGCAGTTTTTATGTTATGATAATTGGTATGTGACCTAAGAACGATCTTACATTAAAGGTACATAAAGGTGCTGAAGTCTGACTTTGTGGTGCTCTGAAATTAAGATATTTTAATATTAATATGTGATGAAGGACTTTGAAAGAAGTTTGACAGATTTCAGTGCTGAATAAGGTTAACACTACCCCGTTTATTTGAAAATGGTTAATATTTGACAGAAATGTAAAAAAAGTAATCAAAACCGATCAGATAACGTTACTATGGCTTTGTATGGCAGTAACGTTAGCCAACTAGTTTACGGTTAGACTAGGCTAGCTATCGATAACGTTACACTGACACAACTTAAGTTAATGCTCTGAATTCGCAGAGGCCTGTCATGTAGTTATACCGGTGGTTGTATGGAATATTTTTACAAAGGTTTAGAGGAAATAAAAGTTAATATTACTGGCATATAAACACAGTTAATATTACTCATAAATATTTGTTTTTAAATGTTCCCCCCCCAATTATTTCTATTCAATTTTATTTGTTAATGTACCAAATGCAGTTACTCAGATCTATTTAATTTGTTTCACTTACATTTACTCAGTTAATACAGTGTATTTAATTGATTTCACTGCTTACAAATCTAATCAATTCTAAGTGTAAAAATGTTTAACCAAAAAATTTAGTAAATCATATTAAAAGTTTTTAGAGTGCATCACCACCAGAGTTCATGTCACATATACAAACACATATTCCAGCCAATTTTCAACATTTTAATCACTGTTCTAGAAACATATTTGACTCAACTTTGTTCATTTGCAATAATATGTTATGATTTGTTCACAAACAACAGGCCCAGACAGTTCACAAATAATGTACATACACGGTCTTACAATGTCATTGCTTTATAACTGCTCTTTCAAATCCTGTTGGAAAATTAACAGTCTTCATAAAGGTTTGTCATCATATATTCACCCTCATGTTGTTTCAAACCTGTATGAATTTCTTTCTTCTGCTGACCAGAAAGGAAGATATTTAGAAGAATGTCAGTAACCAGACAGTTTCTGGTCTCAATGAGACCCTTTAAATATTTGCCAACTGCATATAAGTGAATCAGATGTTGGTCATCAAAACATGAAATCTGTATGAAACACATAAACAAATGACACAAAATGTGTATAAATTCTATATGACTTTAATTTGAATAGCATATGATTCAATATAAGAACTTTAAATGATTTATATATGAATTTTATATATTTCTACTAATACCATACACATTTGTTTACTTTTTTCATGTAAAACTCATATAAGTCTTTTAACAGTATTCATATATGACGCAAAAATCCCCTATAAGTTATATGTGTGCTATTTAGTATGAAATGGGCCATAATCAGTCTGATTTTGTATATGACATATATTGGCCTTATATGAAACACAGAAGGTAATTCTGGCTGATTTAAGTAAGGAAGATATATGGTTGCCATATATGAACCATGCAGGTTTTTTTCATATGGGTAGCTTCAGACCATGTTTAGATAACGTATGGCTTGAGGATAGGTACTATCTCTGAAGCGTGATGTTCTACTGACGATGCTTCTGTACCTCTTTCCCGAGGGCAGTAAAGTGAACAAGTGATGTGCTGGGTGATAGGGGTCAGTGGTGATGTTTTTCACCTTCTTAATAATTCTGGAGTTGTAGTGTGAGGCTATGGTAGGCAGACTACAGCCAATGATCTTAGAGGCTCTTCTCACTACTTTCTCTAGCTGTTGCTTACCCTGACTGATCGCATTACCATACCAGGACAGGATAGAGAAGGTCAGCACACCTTCTATGGCGGCACGGTAGAAATGAGTCATGCCTTTCTGGCTAACCCCAAATTTCCTCAACTGACGGAGAAAATAAAGTCTCTGATGGGCTTCGCTTACAATGAGACTGATATTCAGGTCCCATGAGAGGGATTGATGAATGGTGGTGCCCAAGAAACAGAAGGAAGAGACACTCTCAACATCCTGATCATTGATGGAGAGGGGAAGATGTCGA